>JAABNY020000039.1:16219672-16239166 GCA_015164015.2 Brevimyrus niger
TAGATAGATAGATAGATAGATAGATAGATAGATAGATGATAGATTGATTGATTGATTGATTGATTGATTGATTGATTTTGTCCACGAGGATAGAAAAGTGTTCCGCACATTTTATTCCAAGTGAAAAGCTGCATCATTTTTTATCATTTTATTAATCCACACTTACCCTGTTAAGACGACCACAAAATCCATGACGTTCCAGCCATTTCGGAGGTAGGAACCTTTATGAAATGCAAACCCAAGGGCGATGATCTTAATTCCAGCTTCGAAACAGAATATTCCAATAAAGTAGGGCTCTGTGTCATCCTGAAAAGGAAGGGACAACCTGTTTAAAAGGTACAGTGAGGAAAACCAATTGTAATGACAAAAATCAGAAGGAAGATGAGATAGCGTCCTCTATAGTCGTGTCAAGGCATGCTGGACCTCAGGACCTCATTTGTATTATAGTAACCATGCATGTAATATGCCAGACTAGCTTCCATACTGTATTACACTTTGCATCTGTAGTCTCATGCATTTTGTAACAGATACTGACATATACATGATGATGAAAAGCAGATTCTCACTTCCATGGCCTCATCTCTGCTGCTACCCGTAGTTTCCTTTTGGGGTCTCTCTGGGATAAATCCTGGATATTTAGCAACAATCTCCCCCTCGCTGCCTGTTTCATGGGACTTCTCTCAATTAACAGTTCCAGACACAATTCTATTGGCTGCCAGGTCTCAACACCCACCACATGCTTACAGCCTTCATTTACCCGTCTCCCTATCTCTGACATCTCAAAACCTCTCTTCACTAACAGATCCACTTACTTGCATGATCAACACATAGCTCACGACTGGTATATTCTCCACTGCATTTAAGCAGGCTTGAGAAACTAAATTTCTTTAAAAAACCCACACAACATCACAAGCTGAAAACTACACACCTCTATCATTTAATTCCTGTCTCAAGTTTTGCAGTGTGCTGTCCTCAATCGAGTTTCCAATTTTCTCACACAGGATAACCTCTGCTACAGTGTGGGTTCAGAGCTGGACACGCTCCCTTCCTGACTATTCTGGACACCCTGAAGTCTGCAAGAGCTGCATCTGGCCATTTATTGCTGTCCTGCTGGACCATTCGGCTGGCTTCATTACAGTGAAACACCAAATCTTCCTGTCCAGCCTCTATCAGCTTGCCGTTACAGACCTGCTCCAGTTGGTATAACTCTTACTTTCAATTCAAGTACCTTCAGCTCTCATCCGATCATCCAGTCACATGACTTCTCCTACTGCTACTACACTGATTATATCCAGCTCAACAAGATCTTCCCTCCAGAGGAGCCCACAGTCTCATCTCAAATTTCTCATTGTCAGTGCAGCCTGGATGAGGGATCACCACCTCCAGCTGAACCTTCCAAAGACTGAACCTCTTGGTTTCCCTGCCAACCCTATCATTCATCACAATACCACTTTCATCTTAGATCATCGACATAGTCTCCTTCAAAGGTCTGCTAGGAGCCTGGAGGTAATGATAGATGACCAGCTATACCTTGTTGTTGATATTGTAGTTATTTCATGATTTTGTACATTCATGTTGTATAACATCAAGAAGATCTGACTTTATCTGTTAGGATTATGCAGCTCAATTCCTTGTACAGACACTTGTCATCTCACAGTTACATTACTGTGACTTTACTGACGAGACCGCCAACATGTTCCGTGAAACCACTGCAAATGATGCAAAACGCAACAGCACTTATTCAATCAGCTTACATTTTACACCCCTCTTTTGTCTCTCATTGGCCCCTCATAGATGCTCACATCAAACTCAAGTCTTTGGTGCTGACTAAAGGAAAGGCACCTACTTGCATCACGTCACTCATCAGGAGCTGTCTCACCCTCTACGATCAGCTAGCAAAGCCTGGGGATCCATCCACCTCATAAAATGAGTCTCACTCTAGGCATTTTACATGTGTGGTTCCTTATTGGTGGAACAAGCTATCCATTCATATCCAATCAGTAGAGTTATTCCCAACCTAAAAAAATGTCTCAAGACCCGAACTAACAGCTTACTGCTCATCTGCCTCTCTGTCTTCATTGACTCTTCCTTGGCTATGGTCCAATCACAACAGCACATACAAATATCTTGTATTTCACACTCATCCCACAGAATCTAGTCCTTGTGGTATATTAATTTAACTTATTTGGCTTTTAACAGTGTTTTGTACAGCTCTTGCTCCAGTACTAACTTACATTTTTCACCTGAGATCTTACTATTTACGTATATCAATTTGGACAAAACTGTCTACTACAGAAATGCAAATGAAATCATCACACACAAATCTCTGGAAATAAAATAAATGGAGACAGCAATGCTTATTAGTGTGTATTATGCAATAGCTTTTCTGTTGCACAGACATGACAAACATGCATTAATGTACGTTAATTACTTGAGAAAAGTGCCAACAATTAGCTGTTTAAATGAACACCTAAGAGTCTTTTATTTTTTTAACATCACATATTTTACTGTGGATATCTTGATGCAATAACCATGCATTTAAACTTCTGCTGGTACACCACTCATGCAGCATTACACTATGGGGACCATAGTTTCGACAGCATTGCTGTCTAAGTGGTGATTCGGACTGCAACTCAAACCACTATACAGGGCACAAACAAACCTTGCTATCTTAATTACACACACAGTGCAAGGGCAACTATTTTTGGGTGTTTTGTGCACAAGCAAATTAATTCCTACAGAACTGAACACAGTCTCCCTGGCTGTATCCATTTGCTGTCCTGATTTATTTTTATTTGAATAAAGAAAAATAAATATGACATTTTTGGCATAATTGCACACAGTTCTGATTTCACTGCAGTCACCCATCTTCCAACTGGTTGAAGTTCAGCCAGCTGACACATACAGGGGGAATTCACTTAACCACACATCTTTGGACTTGGTGAAGAAACCTGTGCATGCCGAAAAATGCCACACAACACCGGGAGATGATGTAAGCGGCACACAAACTGAGCAGTGGGCGTGGCTTAAATCTCATGCTGCGGGGGTCTGAAGCCCCATCCCTACCCACTCAGCCAGCCTTCAGACTTAGTCATTCATAGAAATGAATGTTTGGTGTCATTTGTTTTTTTTGTGCTGTAATCACATTTACCAGCAACTCCACATAAATACACATGATTATATAAATTACAGGAAATGTAAGATTTCTCATGTGTTATTTACGGTGGCTCTTCATAACTTGCCACCTCATAACCCCAAGGCTGAAGGTTCGACTCCTGCCTGCACTCTGTCTCCAAAGATTACATGTTCTCTGTTTTCACTGCTGTTTCCTCCCACAGTTTCCCTGCAATGCTGAGCAGGATAAGTGGTTAGAAGATGGACGTCCATCTGATCGCTGATGAGTCAACTCCTCTCAGCCTCCCATCTTCAGATGTATTGTAAAAACAGAACTAAAACCTCAGAAGTGACCACGATACACGTCAAATAAATTACGCAAACTGTAGGCTTCACAAAATCTCAAGTCAACCAGCTGAGATTCTACGGGGAATATTGTTACCTGTCTTAAGCAGGTTAACCTGGTTAAGACTCCTGAATGTAGATCAGTCCTGTGTTCCACATGTAAAGACCGCTGTTATTGTTTTATTGATGTCTTCTAAAGTTACTCTAAAGAACAGTTCCTGACGAAAGAAACGAATGCCTGAAAATGTATTCCTGCTCTTTCCCATCATAATTAACTGCATGTATTACAAGGTTTTATTTTTTTTCTTCCATGTGTTTCCTGGAACTGTAGATTAAAAATCAAAATTCTAAAGTATTCCTGCCCTAGTTTCTGATACATTAATCTCTTTAGATGCATAAATCTTGTGTACATATTTATGAGAAAAATATACAATAGAATTTCATTACATATGACATAAAAATGATCTTTATGTTATTCCTGTCCTTTACCTAATAATCAATTAATGTAGCTGGAGATTCTGAGTCTACTTTTATAAATTATGCATTCCTGTAAAATGTTAATGGTTTTCTTGAAATCACTCAGGTCTATTTTAAGTCTGGAACACTGGAACGTTATAACAGCCACAACCTGAAAATGCTCACTAGACACAATAAGCAATGAGAGTTCTCCCTTTTCAAACTAAAACGATATTTAAATAGTTTTTTTTTCTTTCATTTTTTATGTAATATCGTATATTAATGGCCGGACCCTATTCCAACAGCCTAATATTAAATAACAAGAAGGAATAAAATAATATTATAAAGTCACATCATAATGTCAAATTAAGCTCATTTGTCACAGACAATCAATAAGGTAGCTGAACAGCTGTAACCTCCTTGGCAGTACTGACACCCGGCCTTTAGGGGGCCCTGGTCATAATGTGCTGAATGATCTGCTGTAGACTGAGCTAAACCTACCACAAGCATTTGCTGTCCTCGTAACACCAATCAACAGCACAATGCAAATGCTAGTCCTGAGAGTTGTGAATTTGAGGGGGGGGGGGGGGGGGGGGGATTAACCACACCCAATGTGACTTACAAAACCAAACTGGGGAGAGACCCCGAGCGGCCAGAGAGGCAGGGCAGGGCTCTCCAGTGACATTACATAACTACTTGGCTAAAATATTATGAAATACACGTCTACAACACCCATGTTTCCTTTTAGATTCCCAGCCATGACCTGATTATCGCGCGATCATATTACGTGCAGTCACCTCCCTTAGATCATTAAACAGCACCAGCTGAACTTCACACGAGCCAGTCTTCCACACACACTGAGCTACTTCTCTCTTGCTGGCACACAGTACAACCTCTAAAGCACATGGATGCAAATCGTAAACAGCGGATAACCTTTAGGTAACACTTTAATTAAAGCAATCACCATAGTGCATTAGACATACCTTCATAATGCATTATAATGCATTATTAAAGTATTGTAATTACAGCTATAAATATTTAGAAAAATGCATAACACGTTATAGTCATTTTATTATGCATTATGAATGCTCTATGAAGGTCTCATCTATAATGCACTATAGATACCTTCATAATGCATTATAATGGTCAGTATAGGATGGCTCAATAACTCACCAGTCGCTCTGACATGGGGGTCTTGTCACAGGCAGGCAGATGTTGCTCCAAAGCCAAGACGATGCAGTTTGCTATAATTGTCGCTAAAATCATGTATTCAAATGGAGTATGCAAGTTAAGGAACATTTTAAGGAACATTTGCAGAACAGAACCACCGATGTTCCAGGAATGTCTCACCTTAACAATTACAAGAAGGTAAGAAAAGCAATAGATCATATTCTGAAGCTTGGTTCTACTTTAAAACCTTAATTTTAATTAAGCTAAATAGTTAAAAATACCACTGGAAACACAAATATATTTGGTACATGATAATTGTCCAAGATAGCTAGAAAAAGCATATCAGTAGTTTGAAGGTTAAATGCAAAAATCAAACAGCAGCAGCAAATATCACCTATGAGATATACTTGCTGGTTCACTTTCTGTTGCATTGTGTGTAATTAGGCCATTGTGTTGTTTATAGAGACCTTCTCATGGGTCTCAGGAGGTTCTACATTACTGAGGAGATGATTCTCACCCCACACAGGGATGCTGAATATGAGCTAAATGCGGAAACGGAGAAGCATCAAACAGGTGTCTGGCTGGACACAATTCCGAATTCTCTTTGCCAAATTTGTTCTCTAGAAATCCCTTTCAAGTGAAAAAAATCCCTGGTAATCCAGGCCTGTTTCCTCTGTGTTTAGACTTCTAAATTTGGTAAATAAGTAAATTTTTACTTATTTTACCAATGGGAAAAAAACCATTCAACAAATTTCAAGAACATCCCACTTCTGTGCTAAACAAAAAAAAAAGAAGTAGGCTATTTATGTTTTCACTTGCACTAATTTCATAACTATTCTGTCACAAATTTCACATTAGGCAAAGAATTAGCCCAAACATGGAACAATAATATGTTGAAAACTCAAAAAAAATTAAAAAAAAAAACTGGAAACTGGACGTCAAACATCCATTAGGTAAAACATCCGTGTGCACGATGAATAAAAACTGTAAAGTGCTTTTATTAACTCAGGTAAGGAAGAGAATGAAAGCAGCTGACAGCTCAACCGAAAACGTGCACAGTAATTACTTGTAATGTATGTAAATTACAGAAGCTAAAACAGTGGTATTAGCACGTACATGAATAAACCTGATTTATAAGATATTTATGACGCTTCCGGAAGCTATTAGTTTAGAATAGTGTAGCATGTGCATGTTGGTGACATAACAAAGTTTCTTAGATCTGTGGTTGGGACGGGTTGAGTAGAAAAAAAAACTATACATCACTTAAACTGAAGTATAAATAGTTGGCATCTATAACATCAAAGTTCAAGCTACATACCGGGGACTTCACAGGCCCGTATTGGATTCATCATAATCTCTACAAACAACGCAGCGGGTTTCCTCTGCTGACCCGCAAACACCTAAGACCTCCTACGCTGGATCCCTTCATTGAATCAGAAATAAAACCAATTTCATCTCAACTCTCTCTCTAAACTGGTTATGAAAAAATGCATGGCAGAAGCCGATTTTTGACACTCCTAATGTTAGAGGCAGGTTAGGGTTAACCATAATCAAGTCAAACAGTTTCCCACATAACTCAGTATTTTATGGCCGTTACAGATAATCCAGATGTAACAGAAATGTTAGGGTCGTGACTTGGGCTGTGGACTCAGAGGTGACTTCCCGCATCTCTTCTGGTATGGAATGTTGTTACATTGCTCTTCTGACTTACAGAAGTTTCTTATCTCTTGCAAAAAAGATCTCTGTAGATGATAATGGGATGGCAAGCTTTGATCCAGTACCAAAAGAATCAACATTCCTTACTGGTTATTCAGCCCAAACATATGCAAAAAAATTATCCAATTGGAAGAGACTAAGAAAAGTAGCAATTGATAATAGATATATAAAAGTATATATCATATGATATATATAAAAAATTACCTGCAATGTTTTATTTGTATATTTTAAAGGACAATAAATACTACATAATTTCCTGCATCCTCCTGAAAGCTACGCTACTAAAACCCTTTGTTACTTCTTCTTGTGAGTTCATGTCTCATATTAGCTTCTAATAAATGTCTCTAATTTGATGGTACAGGAAACGCAACCGAATTAGCTCTTACAGCCCCACAAGAAACCCTGCTGTTTGCTTGTGTATAATCGAGAGCCGGGTCTCTCCGCGTTTATTCCGGAGCAGGACTTGGCGTGTGGGTGAATTCAGGACCCTGGAGAGGGGCTCTCGCTGCAGGGTGGGGACAGTGCAACGGAACTGCCATATAACATCATACAATCACAAGCTTGGAATTCAAATCTACTTTTACACTTCATTTCATATGTTACCGTGCTAGATTTTGGAAAGTAGTAGAAAAAAATTAAGTTTCAAGGATGGATGTAGCTCCGTGTTGATTCGTTGAATATTCATTTCCAGGTTTTATTAAGAAAACAGCTGCAACTGGGCAGCAGTCACGATAAACATCATATAGGCCTCTTTACTTAGGAAGTTGTGAATAATAAAGAACGCAAGATTACGCAAGATTAAACAGCAATCCACCGTGTTACAGAATACATAAACCTACTTAAAGAAAAAAACACGATGAATTTCGTTTATTATTATTTTGTTTGTTTGTTCATTGTCTGCTAAATACTTAAATGCTGTAAAGCGTAAGGATCGCCCAGCTCAAGCGCAATAGAATCCTTACTGTTATGATGTGTCCCCCCCCCCTCACCCATGTGCACGGAGGCGGAAAATGTCTAATGCTGCTGCAAGCTTTTACCGCGACGATACCATCCTGCGCGTCCGCGATCCTTTTACACCGCGCGTCCTTCCAGGCGCCCCAGAGACCCGAGGGCCGATGCTCCATGTAAAACGCAGCCGGTTGCTAGGAGCGACCGGAGACCTGCTGCTCCATACAGGGGGGATCGATACGGCGGTGATTTGATATGAAAAGAAAACAGCGGATTCCCCGGGGATGCGACAACAAGGAAGCATGATAGACCAGACCGTACTCCGTCTGATGCTGCAATTATATACTCGGGACCTCGAGCTGTGTACTCCGTTAATGTAATGAAACAGTATTGCAATGTATGCATATTTCTCAAAGTCCACTGACGCAGCCAAGTCTTCCCACTACTATAGGAGTGCAGAAAGAAAAAAAACCCTACCCATCCTGCCTAATGCAGCTTATACCCATACATGTCCCTATGCACGGATCCACAGCGGACTCACATGCTGTGCAGCGCAACGCTTGCTCATTCAAGGGAACCTTCGACAGGAATAAAGGATCGTTATTTTTACTAGATTTTACTATCTATTATTTACTTCTCAGTGATGCTTCGCCTGGAAGCTGGTAGTAGTGGAAAATAAACTTGTCAAAACAGCTGAATATTTTGCTTTTGCTGAGGATACAATATGCGTCACGTGTAACTTACGGTTGTAAGGATGAACACTTTAAAGGCTGGTTAATGGTGATGCAAATTAGCGGTGCCCTAAGTATATATAATAAGTAAATACGAACTGCAATTACACATAACCATTAAGATCAATCAGATCACGGTTGCTGTTCTCAAACCACTGTAAAGGATATGGCCATTCGGTTATTTTCTTAGCATATTTCCGAATAATGTTATCTTCACTAAAGATGAAAAGAGAGCGATTGACAGTAAAGCAGTTTTGTTTGACGGGAATAGGGTTGTATATAGCCATTGTCCTGGCTCTTTGAGCCATCGATTGTTTGTACATCCTTTGGCCACCCGGGGGGCCTCCCTGCCGGCTTGCCCCTCTCCCTGCACCCGCTGGACTGCCGCCTCCATAGCGGGTAGGTAGATCGTCTCCGAAGCGAGCCATTCTAGAAACGTACAGATCCAAGAGAAAAAATCCAATTTGACATCAGATACGACAGAAAGGACAAGCATCACAACACAAGCTGTTATCCTAGTTTAGAGTTTGCATCTGTTTGGAGTCTGTTCAACAAACATAGAAATACTGGTAAATATTTTCTACAGTTTTCCTTTTTCTTCCGGCCGGTAAATCCCCACTCCCGGCTGCCTTCCTTTGTTCAGTCTTCCAAGTATAAGCAGAAAAAGAGAAAGTTAAATTCCGGTGTCGCACAATCCGTGCAAGGTGCACTTCTAAATACAAATGATGAAATAACTGTGTTCATTTTGGCTGGAGGAAATAAAATACCGAATAATCAAAAAAAAATTAAAAAATAATAAATAATGCCGATTCGATTTCAAAAGCAACATACAAGCCACCAGAAAATCAAAATAAAACGAACTGGACAAAGACTCCAGATGTGATCTTCTCCTCTGTTTTTTCTTTTTTTCGCTTTATCCGAAGTGAATATGATGATGACTCAGGATTTTCTTTTATCCATTCCGTTCGCTTCCACATAATTAAAACAAAGCAACAGAAAATCCCACTATTGCCACTTCCCCGTTTTACTTGATCATTAGCTTTCAGCGTATAATGTAACCTATTTCTACCGTCTCAGCTCCTTATTAATAAACACACGTGACTAAAAGGAGCCTATCAGTAGCGCCACCTGTGCCGCTACAGAATATTCAGTAGCAGACTAAAGCGACAAACTATTTAATTTATAGCAAGTTTCATGAAGCCGCATATTCACGTGTTACTCCGATGCTCATTAGGGTTCCTTATTTCTTGCAGTGCACAGAGAAAACACAGAAACATACACACTCACTGCCTCGTCTGTGTGTGTGTGTGTGTGTGTGTGTGTGTGTGTGTATATATATATATATATATATATATATCTAAACGTGAAAAATGTATGAATCTTCTCTGTTCTCAGGCAGGTTTCTGCTATACAGTACGCTAATAGTATTCGAGGATGTATTTGGCTGGAATGAACGGGTTAAAACAATTTCAGAAAGGTGTGTTGCATGATGACAGTCTGCTTTTTGTAATTTGTGAGATAGATTATAATGTAATGAAACATCTCAGGCTGATTTGAGAAACTACCTCTGTTCAAAACAATAAATCGTTCCTCCGAAGTCATGTTTACCCCGTTTTACTCAGTGTATGATAAAGTCTAAAGTCTATATAAAAAGAATATTCAGCTACAAAACATAATTTCATAATTTTATGGGTTATTATCCACATTTGAATGCACTTTGTCTCACAAAACAATATATTGTGTTTTTTGGGAGACGCTCACAGATTCAACCCAAGACCAATGGCCCGATGTTGTGTTTATTTTCAACACAAGAATGTTTACATATCCACGAAAAACTGGAAATACTGTCAAATGTCGATTTTAAAGCCTTGTTTAATGAGTATGTGTATTTCAATACTAGGGCTGTTATTCTTGCTAATGTGGATGCTAGCAGATTTGTATTTAAAATTCAATAAATATGATTGAGATTATACAGAAGGGCATACACCTTTGATGTCAATCAGTGTTAATGCCATTTCTTCCTTTTTTAAAAATGAAAAGGGAGGTGAAGGACGTTTTAAAATGATTCTCTATCATTCATATCAGTCACATATCAGCACAGTTTTGGAAGTATGTGAAACAAGTATTTTGTTGATTCTGGAGTGCAAAGATAACCATTTATATTGGCAGATCAAAGTACAATTAGCTTAGAAGTCTAGAAGATTAGAGGTGGCAGCTATTTCACTAAAGATCCAAAGGCCTATCAGAGAAATGCAAATTAATTTGTGCTTCTAGAAAATCAGCAGCTGCCCTTTGGATGGTTCTAAGTGCCCCACCCCAGTTTACCATTGTCAGGGACAGTGACCACTGCAAGCTCGCCTGCGGACACACAGTCACTCAGCTTTCCACGCAGAGTCCCAATGCAGAGTCATAAAGCCTGCGTAAAAACAAACGACCAGGCAACACATCTTTATTAAAATCTCAGTCCCAGATCCTCTGATTCCCACCATGTCTCTGCCACTCCAAAGAGCACACTGCTACGTTCATTCGGCTCCCCGTACCACATGGGGCAGGTCACCCTAAACAGTGCTGTGATGTCACTGGAAAAACAGAGTAGATGGCTGCATCTCTGCAAAGTGGCCGACCTCCTCCTCCTCCAGTCAATCAATTCACACTTTCACTCATAGCTCTTTGAAACAATGACTCATGTGCAGGCCGCAGCTTTAAGAGGGGAACCCTGGAGAGCCGCAAAGCGAAGTAACAGGAGATCTTAGATGTTCTGTGCCGCCTGTGAGCCACGCAGCACAAATTAAGGTCTATTCTCACCAGGCGTGGCTTCTGCATTTCTGCCAGTTCTCCATCGCCATATCATTTCCAGCTTATCTGACACAATGAAAAGAGGAGTTTTGCAACGGGATGACCTACGAATCATTCCAATAGAAAGGCAATGCAGAACATAAAGAAATAAAGGAAGAGGTGGGTAGTCCAGATCCAGAAAGTAAAAATCCAGACCAAGATTTTGTTTCAACCAACAAGCTGAGGAATAATAGTCAAAGTCACATAGTACTCAACTCGTTCTGGACCTGAACTTTCCACCACTGAATAAAGGCAGGTGTGCGCTTTATTACAAGTATTGTACCTGCAGCATAATCATTCACCTTAACGGAATGAGAGATACATGGTAGTAAGGATGAAAGTAAGTCATTCAGAAACAGCAGGGATGAGATACAGAAAAAAAGTCACACAAGTGTAAAATAGGTCATATAATACAAGTCAAACTCTATATTCTAAACCATGTATGATGAGAGATGATGAGGCTGCGCCAGTATAGAGGGCAACAAGGTCTTCTGCAGTTTTCAGGTGTTTCTGCTGTTTACCTACTAAAGCTATAGATTAATTATTCCACCATCTTATTGGCATCAGCTTTTCAAAGCATACTGGACTGAACAATCAAGATGAGAGAACAAGTTTGCTTGTACGGAAGGGCTCCTGATTTTAGCAAGACGGAAAGTTTGCCTGGACATCGAATCAGCCGGCATCAAGGGAGAAAAAAATGACATCCATTCTTTATAAAAGCAGTAGTAGAAAAATGTGTTACCCAAAAAGCCAGACTGGTGTCTGTACTTTGATATTCCACAATCCATCAATAATTTATGTTATGTGAGTCTGGTTTTAAAAGGAGGGACTGCTTCCTTCATAATTATTAATAAAAGATAATTAGCTGCAGATAATGGCAAAAAATAGCTGCCTGAATGTAAACCACCAACCAGCTTAGTGTCACTTCATATGAAAGTACCTTAAAGTAATCAACGTTTAGTAAATAACCAACTATCCCATAAATTAAATTTGGAACTATTGTCAGGAGTCCTTCTGTCAATAATATAATTGCTATGAAGAAAAATTCTAAACCGTGTAACCAAGTTACTTTGTAAAAAAAAAAATTACTTTTGTTCTTTGGGAAGCAACTGCACGAGTTAAATCATATTAGGTCTAAACTAACTAAATCTTAGGTACAGATCACCATACTTTAAGTCTAGAGTTCATTTCATATGTTTAATGGATGCAATTAGCCAAAAGGTACCCTGGGATCCAAAACCACAATCTATAAATGAAAACTTCTCGGGAACCTTTCTCCCGTCCCTTCATCGCTTTGCCAGGTCGGAGTCACAGAGGGAATCAAAGTGGGCTCTGCACATTCATGTTGTTAGTCTAGATGGGGAGCACAATAACCATGTCATACTCAATGATCTTTTCTGACTTTGCTCATTATTTTGATCTATACTAGCCGACTGCTAAATTTTGCAATAATTGTCCTCATATATGGTTATTAATCATTCAATGATTGGACTGAAAATATATTCAGCCATGTGGTACCATGTCCCCTTACGGTTATACCTGACAGTGTGGACTGATGGGCTCCTGGCCCTAAGGGAAATCTATTCTGCTTGCTAGGTCTGTTACTGCTGCCGCTGCTTTACTCTTTAAAGACACACTAACAAATCAGACCTGCATTTTTAAACACCAAAAGTCAGTGACTCTACTGTCTGCAAAATCACTCGCCTTGATTTTGGAACCAAAAGGCGATGCCAAAGACGGCACTATATAGACCCAATATTTCGTATTTTAGTGAGCATGAACTGTGATACAATTTCTAGAAAACTTGGTCTTTGCTGCTAGACCTGTGATATGGGCTTTCTGACATTGACCATACAGCCTGTCTTGCTCTGGCCTCCTTATTTAGCAGAACCATTTTCAGAACTTGCAGACATCTGGTTGTGATCCATCTTCATTGTACGTGATCAAATATGGAGATCTGTGTATGTCAGGATCCATTTTATTCTCTTTAGACTGCAGACAGTGAAAATGATAACCATTCTCATTCCTGTGTTTATATTAATATACACAGCAATGCCTGCAGTTTGAGTATCTGGTCATGGGAGACAAGAGCGTAATCGCATCTAAATTAAGATGAAACTGAAATGCTGGAGTCAGCTCCTTATTTTCAATTTAAATGAAACAGCCTAATTCAGAGAGATGTCACGTGATTCAAGCAACAATTGAACACTCCCATTATCTTTCTGCTCAATATATGTTTTTAACAGCCGAGCAGCATTTTTAATTTAGCACTATTACAAGAACATTAATACATTCATATATGGGTAGCAGGGCAGAGTATTGCAGTGTACTGCACTTTCAGAGAGAACAGACCACAATTAAATATGCTGCAGAGAGCGGCACAACTCAGAGATACAATACAGCACTTTCCATGTCCTCCCTTCGCCTTCTGCAGAAGTTTAAGATGGAATGGGTTTCTCTAACATAAATAAAAAACTCAATTTACTCAGCGAAACTCATTACCATGGGCAAGCAGGAAGGCGCTGCATTCTCAGATTTTCTGGTAACTCCTAGTGCGTGGAAGATGGCCATCACTCCCACAAGTAATCAAATCTTTAGGAATAAACAATCGCGATTCCTTTGGTTTATTTTTATAATGAGTTTCAGATAATGCCAAGTCTTAAAAAAAGGAGCTTGTTTTGTTAGCCATCCCTTCTGTTCTGGTTTGACATTATCATCATAAAAATGATCAAAGGGGTCTTCACATTTCTATAACAGGCGCTGTTTGTGAGGTGGCGTGTGACTCCGTGGGTCAGGACACTATGACTGGAACCGGAGGGTCGCTGGTTCAGGTCCCGTGGCTGGCAGGACAGGTTCATCATCATGACCTTGAGCAAAGCCCCTCATCAGCAGCCGCTTCCTCAAGTTCACGCAGCTTTAGACGAAAGAGAGTCTGCTAAATAAGTAAATGTTTGTCTCTCCGACACTAAGAGAAACATACTACTCACAGAAGAGCTAATAAAACAAATTATAGGGTAACAAGTCATACAAAAAAACAACATAGCACGAAAGTCCAATTAAAACCAACAGGAACTTTACAATAAATTAAAGGCCGTAAGTCATACAGCTATAAGGCATTTAAAATATGAACTCTGCCGACCACAACAAAGGGAAACCCCTAGGCGTCAATATTTAAATATTAACAAACCCAGCAACTGCATCCTGCTGGTGCAGTGCTCCATGCTGCCACCTGTCAATATCTGTAGAGGACCTCAATCTGCATGATGGCATGCTCCAGAGATTAGGCAGCCCACTGACCTTTGACCTCAAAGGCCCACTCTTATTCCCTAGACCTGCATTGTGAGATTGTTTCCTTTCCTCTGGGGGGTTTATTTGTTTATTTTAAAGTTGTCAACCTATTGTGTTTAGTCGTGCTATAACTAACTGTAATTGTTCCTGTCACGGCATCTCTGAAGCCACCTACGCCGAGTTAAACATGCTAAACTTCCATTCAAGGGGAAACTGGGCACAAAATATAGCATGAAATTCTCAAGGGCACCTTTTGTCAAGAATCCCAAAAGATACTTTGGATATGTTTGGTAGCTTTATAAAAATATACAACAATTGAACAGGCACTCAAAACACTAGCCTTATTACCAAAACCAGGGAACTTTTAACAGTGCATCTACTCCCCCTAAAGGTTTCCTGTATGTATTACAAACCATTTTACAATCGGCATGTTATGGTTATAGAAAATAATTTAAAAAACTGTATATTTGTATGTCTATACACACACGCACACACACACACACATATATATATATATATATATGACGACAGACGACAACAGTGGTGGATGATCGCAGAATCGTTTCCATGGTGAAGAGAAACCCCTTCGTAACAGCCAACCAGGTGAACAACACTCTCCAGGAGGAAAGTGTATCAATATCCAAGTCTACCTTAAAGAGAAGACTGCATGAAAGCAAATACAGAGGGTTCACTGCAAGATGCAAACCACTTATAACCCTTAAGAATAGAAAGGCTAGATCGAAAAAATCCAGCACGGTTCCGGAACAGCATTCTTCGGACAGATGAAACCAAGATCGACCTGTATCAGAATGATGGAAAGGAAGTATGGACAAGAGCAGGAACAGCTTATGATCCAAAGAACAGAGCATAACCTGTAAAACATGCTGGAGGCAGTGTGATGGCTTGAGCGTGCATGGCTGCCAGTGACACTGGGCTTGCAGTGTTTCTTGATGATGTGACACTGGTTGGAAGGAGCCGAATGAATGCTGAGGTGATCAGAAACATCATGTCTGCTCACATCCAGCCGAATGCAGCCAAGTTCATTTATAATACAGATGGACAATGACCCAAAACACACAGCAAAAGCAACCCAGGACTTTATTAAAGCGGAGAAGTGGAATATTCTCGAATGGCCAAGTCAGTCACCTGACATTTTTATATATATATACCTGAGTGAAAAGGAAAGGAACCGCATGCCTAATTTAACCTGTAAAGGATCATCGGCTACTTGGTAAAATTATTTGTGTCAATACCTATACTAAAGAGTAACCCCAAATATACAAGCAAAATGTTCAATTGTTTTATAGGGTAAAAAGGGGGTGGAGAACCAGCATAGGATTTATTTACATATTTAGTCCAATGGAATGCATATACCCTAAAACATGACATTTAATACCGCACACCCCTCAGCTCAAAAGACAGCTAGGTTCCAGTACAAAAGACAGTGATACTACAACGCATGTGAAGTAGTGATAGGCAAGCAAAGCTTCATGAACCATTTGTTGTATTTTTTGACCCCAGTAGATGGTGCTCTTGGTTTGCTTATTCCTTTTACAAACAGAGAGCGCCATCTAGTGCGGTCAGAAAATACAGCATACGGTTCATGAAGGTTCATTTGCCCATCACTAAAGGCCAAGCTCACCCACCAGCCAAGCAGCCAAACTTCGCTCCCTAAAAATGTCAGTCACAGCACTGAGGATAAGGAAATCATCCTGCATGCTTCAGAGTAGCAAATTTATTGAAAAATGAAAGGTACAGCCAATGGCATGAATTATACTTTACTCCCCTGAAGTACATGACAATAAAATGTAGCTTGCTTAGATATCCTGTATGCACATGGAAAACACACTAACCAAAATAAAAATATTCTGGAAATAGTTTGGTAAAATTATGTAAAACGGATGCTGACGCTACATTAGAAAACTGGCAGTAAATTGTAAAGTAAAAAAGAGGCTCCTCTTACAACCTGAATGCTAGACCAGTAATAAAAATTCACACCGCTGTCAGCTCCAATATCTTTTCATATTCAACTTCATAATGTGCTTCCAGGCAAAATGGTTTCATGACCCTGATCTGATGTGCCTTTATAAACCTTTAATTTCATATTTGAGAGTGCTTGTTTGATCCTGTCGCTTTATACAGTTCTGTGCTAGTAACAGTCAACACCTGCAAGCTGACACGAGTCTGACATGCTTAAACGTTCACATACCACCTTCATTGTCATGTGACGACTCTGCCACTAACAGAGGTATTCTCCATTTTTCTACCCACGATGTATGAGTGTGTGTAAGATGATGGCTTTACCTGTAATTGCAGGCAGTCAGATATGCAAGTGTATCATATAATGTCTGCTAGAACTACCATCAGTATTTATGCAAGGAGCCACTGAAATATGGGAGTGAGCGATCAAATGCTTCATGTCATTTCCACCAATGAAATCAATGCTTAAAAAAGCTTGAAAACTGGGGTGGCTATGAAGTTTTTAAAACAAAACAAAATCTACTGGGTTAAAAAATATATATGTACACACACTAATAAAAATAGATGTACCCCTCTTTTCCATCCATAAGTATCCATCAGGAATGCTAATGAATAAAGCATTATAATTCCTCCTCTAATAAGTAATCAAGCGCAGTGCATTGACCCCAAGTCTCATCTCCGTTGGCGGGAAATAAATGAACTGTGATCAGGACCAGAGAAGTTCAGAAGTCTCAGGTCTGTCATGGCCCAGGCTAGACAGCCAGTGGCACTTGCTTGGGCTTCTGTGCTTTTGTGCGACTCCTGCTTCACGCCGCAGGGTGTGGGGACTCTCAGCACGGGCTGGAGGGGGCAGTGGAGGAGCTGGTGTCTGGCACTGCCCCAGCGGGCCGACTCCCAGTCCTGCCGTCCGCTTGTCTTTGGGCGATAGCGGCTGCTGAGTGTCTGCATTTCGGCGAAGAGCACTGGCAGGCAAAGTACTTGCTCTTGATCTCCCAGAAGTGATTACCGTAGTCAAAACTAGGGAAAACACAGAGGATTGTGTGTGTGTGTCATCTGTGGCCAATAATTCAGGCATATTCATTACATTATACTCATTACATGTATTTAGCTAGCAGATGCTTTAGTCCGAAGCGACATGCAAGTGAAGATCAGAGAGTAGGGTTAGTGTGAGATCCAAAGTGAAGTCTCTCTGCCAGTCAAGAAATTTGAACTGGCAACCTTCTGATCACGGGCATGGAGCCACACACCATCCCTCTGGCATCCAATAAACCTGAGAAATATTTCAGTACAGATCCAGTGAAAATAGCTTCCGTCGCCTGGTGCTCGGTGGAGAGGCCTTACCCCAGCTCTTCTCCGGCACTGATGTTCTTGCTCGCGAAGAACGCGATGTGCGGGAAGCGGAGATCCTGGTGCGTGGTGAACACTCGCACGGGAAACAAGTTCGGCTCGCACATGTGGTTGATGAATCTGCTGATGTTGCCGTAGAATCGGGCGTCGACACAGTAGACGTCACCCACCTGCGAGGGCAATGACTTGGTAAGTGAGAGTACGAACCGCGGAGATTCAAGATCTACCTCCAGGACTGAAAGGACCCACAGCCTCAGCTTTTATGAAGAGGACCTTCCAAAGATACACCGAGTCGCTTTCTGATAGGGTTTTGACAAATATGGGATGTCACAGGGAACGACCAAGCCAAGCAGCTTAGCAAGTCTACCTTAGCATGGCTATTATTCAAGATATGATAAAGGTCACCCTATACATGATTTACCAGATAACTTCAGCCTGAATACTTATGTCTATGCAGCAGAGCAAAACCGTATCGCCAACGTAACATTCCAGATATTTTTTTAGGAACTTAAAAGTAGCACTTGGAAACAAACAGAAAGGCAATACTTCAAAAACCTTTGTGAGCTATAAAGTTTGGCTGAAAAAGCACCAGGTGGCGGCAAAGCGCTGACTCGGCCAAAACACGCATACGAGCCTCTCGCGGGGAAATCTTTGTTAACATACTTTATCACCACGACTGCGTGTTACAGGAGAGCTATTTGCTGTGCAGGGCTTGCAGCAAGAGCAACAGATAAATAAGCCAGTCAGACAGCGGGAGTGATGCCAGGAGAGACGGGACGAGATGGGAAACTCAGAGTAAACAAAGCTGATGTTACCTTCACGACGCTTAAGAGGTTACATCCCTTGCATTAGAATGAATAAAGCATTTTTGTTCCTTTAGGCAAATTAAGAGTTGACTATTTCGTGAAAAGATTCTGAGAAAAAGTCTTAAGACCATTTATTTCTCAAAAAAAAGAGCTTTTATTAAAAGAACCGAACACATGCTACCTGCACTACAGAAGCAACAGAAGCTCAATCTGTACAGCCCAGGGCCAGAGGGCTGCAAAGCGAGCTGTGGGCAAGTCTGGGATTCTCCGCTATTTCCAGCCAGACCAACACTCTCAGGAAACGGGTGCAAACAGAAACGGAAGAGTGAGGCACTTCAGCCTAATCGATAAATCACGCAATCTGAAGGAACAGGAGAACAAAGGCAGAGCGTAAACCAGTTTAAAGGCCCCGAAGTGAGCTGAACAATAAAATCTCATTCAAAAGGTGTAGACTAAATCGTTTCCGAGTTACCTACCTGGATTTTAGAAAGCACCAAAAATTGCTCATGCCTAAAACTACCCTTTAAACATATTTTGACAGTCTGTATTAATAAAAAAATCATCTCCGCTGTATGACAGCTGTGTTTATTTGGCAGGCACTTGTACTCCAGGTACTAAGGTAAATGATGTAATCTGGGGCCACAGGCTGGTTAGCTGGAACCCCCCCCCCCCCCCCCCCCAAAAAAAAAAAAAAAAAAAAAAAAAAAACAACAAACAAAAAAGACACAAAAACAACACCAACCACCACCCCACCAAAA
>JAABNY020000039.1:16239176-16251743 GCA_015164015.2 Brevimyrus niger
CTCAAGGTACTAAGTTAAAGCATGGAATCTGGGCCCAAAGGTTGGTTAGCGGGACCCCCCCCCCCCCCCCCCAAAAAAAAAAAAAGAAAAGTACCTTATTGTCCAGGTTGAACAAGTACGAGTCATCTTCCCTGACATCAGCTTCAGCATCAGAAATGATCTCTCCCACATACCTACACGCAACAAAAACAGCACAATGCCATCAATGATACTATCAATGTATATCAATGAAAATCAAGATGCTAGTCTTGGAAACTAGGTAGCAGGAAGAAACTGAAGAGGATGTACTGAAATGTAACCATGAAAATCGTGTATAATAGTGATTCGCCAGTAAATCCTTGGATTTTAATTTGAACACAGACGCATGCATCTGTTACTCCTCTTATCTACGAGGTCTTCAAATAAACTACTAAAAATTCTCCTTCAAAGCAAACTCCCAAAAAACAAAATATAGAGTCAGATGTGATCATTTCCATCTCATCATCTGAAGTTGTCAGAAGCCACGATTCCAAGTGCTTCGGCACGTTCGACACAGCGGAGCCGGATGGAGACTCACTCGCACACGAAGGCTCCCTGGGGGATATCCTGCAGCGTCTGCACGCCCCAGCCCATGCTACTCGTGCGGAAGAGCTTCAGCCGGACCCTGGGGGCAAACAAGCCGAGGTGGTGCTCAGTCCCCGCCGCTCCAGGGCCACACAGTCAGCCACTGCTGTGACTTAGGTTAAGTGCCTCAGACATACACAGCTCTCAATCCACTCAGGGTACAGCAAGCAGCACACTGACGGACTGGCGGAAGAATTCACTCTGTTATAACAGCAAATGTTCCCCGGTCGACTTCAGAGAGCACGGGCCCTGCTGAGATGCACCAGAGCTCATCTGGTGAGCATTACTTGCACAGGACTCATGGGTGGAGGGGGACTTACCGCAGCCCGTTCTGCACCACGCGGTTCTTGCAGGTTCTCCAACAAGAACATGCATGGTTGCATTCGAAGATCAGCGGTGGTTCCTCCCGGCTGAACTCACTCAGCAGCCGACCCTCCTGGACACACGGACATGCAAAATGGGCTCAATGGCCGTCAGCCTTACTGCTGTGGGAGGGTCAGGCGAGTTCCTGGCCAAGCAGATACTGAGAAGCATAAGGACGTTTTATTTTTTGTAGACAATGCTTTTTGGGAATGAACGGAGGTAAGAATTTTAAGACTTCAGTAAATTAATTTTAAGACCTGGTATGATAGAAAGCTCAGTAGCTCTCCAGGAAAGGAGTTGGAGACCCCTGGACAGAGGCCTAATTTGGCGGCTGCCTTACCTTGTCATACCAGCAGCCCAGGCTGAGCTGGCCGCACATACAGTGAGCAGAAGAGCAGTCGTCTTTGCACACGCAGTACTAAAAGATGACAGGAAAGACCAGCTGTAAATACAAACAGAGCCACTCAAAGAGCTAAAGGACTTCAACAATACACTGCATTAGTTTACATGATCAGGCCCAAAATTAAATACGGGGCAGCATCTAGGGTGCAAAAATTACTTCGGTACCTGTAGGTGTGTGATGTTCTTGTCGATGTTCAGTGGCGAGGTCACGCAGTTGTCTGGCATGTACCTGTAGTTGTCTGGACAGGGCTCAGAGTCCACTGCATTTACACATGGGATTGGAATGTTCTCATAGCCCCGAGAGATGTCCCTGGAAGGAAAAGTGAGACATGAATATAAAGATCACATGGTACTTTGCATTGAAAAACAACAACAAAAATAGAGACATTACTACTTCATTAATTCTTAATTCATAATGTTTTAAATAACTGCTGCTAAAACAGCAGCAGTTATTTAAAAAAAATGCAACAGCAAGGTCTGAAGGCCCTGCCCAGCCTGTGAAAGACAGCCCGACTACCTGCTGAGGAGCCTCTCCTGCAGGTGACCCGCACTACTCCCCGCCTCCTTCAGTCTCCTATTGGTCTGCAGAGCCAGCCACACCAAGGAGCCTGGACTGCAGCATTCCAGGGGGGTCTCCCCCTCTTGGTTCTTCAGGTTAACGTCGGCTCCACGTGACAGAAAGAGCCTGCTCGAAAAACATCAGACACGCATCAAACACATTGCAGAGATCTCTCAGCCCCAGAGCTTCCCCTAGTGTTTAAACCGTGGAACTACTGTGGACACCAACTATAATCAGAAAGACAGCCAGCTGCAGCCCATGCACCAGACAGCACTCACTCCACGCAGTCCAGCCGGTCCTCTCGAGCCGCGATGTGCAGCGGCGAATCCCCGTGCACGTTGACGGGATGCAGGTCAGACTTGGCATCCAGCAGGATGTGGGCGATGTCCATGGAACCGGAGAAGGCCGCCCAGTGCAGGCAGATGTTCTCCTCCTTTAGAAACAGTTGACGTGTAAGAAGAAAAAAAAGAAGACACACCGAAGAGATGGGTGCGAGATGCTGACCGGCGCATCACACGCTTCAAGATGTGCCGCGGAGTTTATAGAGTTTATATAAGCTATCAGCGGTACAACTTAGTGCAAGCACAGGAACTGACGTGTTACAGCTTTCAAGCTTCTTAACTCTGAACTTCAAACTCTAGTACAACCTTTATAAAACTGAGAGCCATACGAAAGGCTGCCAGTTTGAAACGCCCTCCTAAACTTATCTAAACTTCATGTACAATAAACATGTTTTAAATGTTTTTTTTTTTTTTTAAAAAAAGATATTGTAATTTTCAAATCTATATACAGTAAATGCAAATGTGGTTAAAGAAGAATAGCAACAGAATAGAATTATATTTTAGACGCTGCTCACTGGTGAGTCGTGCTATTTTTAGCACAGGTCCAGGTGCGACTTGTGGCCCTCGGGGGGCATCCTGGTGCCCGTGGGCACTGTGTTGGTGACACCTACTCTATTATTAAGCCCATAATTGACTGTCAGTTAATTATGGGCTTAATACTAGAAAATGTTGTTTCTTGATAGTGAATTTATCATTATCATGGTAAGTATAGGAAAGAGGTGACTTGAGCAGAGAGGTGACCCAAGCAGATGGTCATGGGAAGGCTGGGCTGGGCTGGGCTCCCACCTTGTCTCTGATATTGACGTCGGCGCCCCGAGAGAGCAGCAGTCTGACTTGATCGATATGCTTGTGCTCCGTGGCCCAGATCACGGGAGTCCATCCGCCGTCGTCCTGAAAGCCACGACAAGGTGTGCGTGTTTTTGCGTGTTTTTTTGTATATCACTCTGCAGTATGACATGGACAGAAAGAGCAAACCTGCTTCTTTAGCTGCCAGACACCACGGATGAGTGAGTCTCAGTTTTCATGTATACCTGCCAATCTTTCGTCACCCAATAAAGTGAAAATAATTATAAACTGATCACCATTAAAATATTAGGGTAATATGCAGATTTTTATCTTCTTGCGTGTTAACTAGTCAGTTATGTTATCTCTTAGGACCATGCCAGCAACCAGGGCTATATTCATGGAGACAATAGAACAGATCGGACAAATAAAAAGGTTGAAACGTTTCTTTTGTGTTGGCAAACATTTGTCAATTTCCCCAATGCGCCTAAGGTTACTATCCCACCAGCCATCATTCAGGGGATTGTTTTAAAGCGATAAATGAACCATGCTGGCATGCTAACAGTCTGGGATGCCCCTATAAGAAGGTGAAGGGGGGAAGCCCCAACTACTGACGCTGGGGTAGGGGATGATCGGATAGGGATGAGCCCAGCGAACAGACAAAGGCTTCAGGGCAGATGAAGCCAACAAACCGTGACCGAGTTCCTCACATATGGGGTCGAAATTCCTGCTGACACCGATTTGTAAACAGAGTGTTTACCTGACAGTTGATGTTGATCAACCCTGTGGACAGGAGATGTTCCACAATCTTGTGGTGTCCTCTTTTAGCAGCAAGGTGTAATGAGGTAGAGCCATCCATATCCTGCAACAGGCAAAATGACACGAATCTCCTCTGGTCTGACATGTACTGCTTAGGGGAGAAATTCTGACTGATTCAGATGACAGCTGTTAGTGTAAAAATTACAATACTTAATACCTAGCTGCCTAAGACTAATGACTCCATTATGGCTACTATCTCACTTCAATGACTACAGAAATGGTTAAAAATGATCAGCTGATTATAAAAGCGCTGCACATCCCCAGTGTTAAAGATAAAATGATCAGCTGATTATAAAAGCACTGCACATCACCAGTGTTAAAGATAAAACTATCAGCTGATTTTAAAGGCACTGCACATCACCAGTATTAAAGATAAAATGAGATTATAGCCAACAAAGGCAGAGAGCATCGCGTCCTGGGCGGCTGGGGTTCGGTTGCTGGCTTGCAGTGACCTTCTACTGATGGGTAGAATGTAAAATGGCCAGACGCACAAACAGGAGGGGCTCAATGCTGATGTTCAAATGGCTCGCCGCACAAACAGGTAGGGCTCAATGCTGATGTTCAAATGGCTCGACGCACAAACAGGTAGGGCTAAATGCTGATGTTCAAATGGCTCGACGCACAAACAGGTAGGGCTCAATGCTGGCTTTTATGGCAGGTATAAGGTTGGGGGCTGCAATAAGACACCAGCATCTTTGCTCTGCAAGTATCCAAACTGTTACAACTGGTACATTGGAACAGCAGTTCTCAGGCTGATGCACACTATAGGAATTTGCCTGTTTATTAATTATTATCATTATTATTGTTAGCAATATTATTGTTATTACTATCACTATCATTATTATTATTATTGTCACCATCATTATTATTATAGCTGTCTATTTATCCTTATGACACTAAGCACTTGTTTAGTTTGGCACATTACTTGCTGTAACAGTGTTTCCGGGGCCTGACAGTCCAAACAAACCACAACTATGGACCCGATAACATTATCCACCATAATGTCTTTCTTCAGCAAAGTATGAAATAATTGGAAAGGAGGCTAGATTCCTTTAATTCAAGTTGGAAAAAACAGGTGAAAGGGCTAAATTCCTTCATGGGTGGAACCTAAATTCACAAGTAGATGTTCATCATGGAAAACATTATGCTAACAGTAGCTGTGAGTTTGCTACAGCTAACACTGGTTACAGTTATAATCAGCGGTTTGGGAACATTTTGGTTTCTCAATACGTTACAGCAACACTGGAGTGAGTATAGTTGATCAAACCAGGACTATCCGTTGATGTTATACCGAATTTGAACATATAGCTGGACACATCTATTGTGGAAACTCATTGGAGACTCAGAAAGAGCTACAAGACAGGCAACCACACCTGCATGTAGAGAATATGGGACTGAGACCATTATGAGTTTTATGATGGTATATTTTTGAAAGTATTATATATGTTTTACGACATGCAAATAAATGTCTTGTTATTCAGATACATCGACAGATGCATTGCATTTGCTTTACAACTTTTCCTAATTGTATTTTTTGTATTTTGTATTTTAGCAACAAATAATCTCAGAACATATTCTGCTTTCCTTGCTGTTCCAAAATTGCACAAAACCGTAAACCAAAACCGTGAATTTTGCGGCATACTGGATTGGACCCAGGTTAAACCCAAAATGTAGGGCTGGCGGATTCTTTAGATTTTTCCGATGAATTCGAATTTACGTTTTAAGACGATTTAATTTTTGCTTACATCGAGGTATCGTGATTTTTAAAAAAATATATATTAGATACATTGTAATTGCACCGATGGCAGAATAATTAAGAGGCAATACTGTCCTACCACATGATGATGCGTAATTAACCGCTCACTTGTGAGAGTAGAGCACTCCATGAAGGAAAAATAGGCTACAGAAATATTATAGAGATGGACGGCTCTTCCCGTCAGGATGACCTTGTGCTAGAGGTGGGCGATAAATCGATTTTATCCATTAATTCTAATTTACTGTTCAGGACGATGTGTTTTTATGAAAATCTATTTTATTACTTATTTTACACACAAGTGTCAAAAGCGAAACTAATTCTTCGCGGGTAAATTAGCGCAGCGCACCCAAACACTGTAGCGGCTTCACAAACAACATGGCAATGGTTCGGTTTTGTGCCGTCGCGCACAGACCAAACAAGTCCTCGTTGCAGAGTTTGTTTTAAAACTGCTGCAACCAAAGGAAGCAGCGCGACAAATTTATTCCAGCAGAAGCAGACAGCGGAGTGGGAGAAGTGCAGCTCCGAGTGAAATGAAAATAGCCGCAGCACCAACACAACATCCAAAGTTAAGCAAGCAACCGGTCCTGACTCGTTTTCCATGACAAGACTGGGGCACGGGGGGAGGCGATAAACGCTTTTGCGATGTATATTGCAAAAGACATGGTGCCCATATATACTCCGGAAAAGCCGGGATTCATTAACATGATAAAAGTTTTTACAAGGTTCGAAAAGTGTTTACAGTCCCATGGTCTGCCATCTCACTTACAAGCACCTTTTTTGGCTTGTCAGATTGCACTTTAACTCTAAAGTGAAAAAAACAAAATGTAATTAAAACTTGTTCTGAACCATTTATTTGTCATCTGTAGTTTGATTTTGAGTACAGGAGGGGAAAAAATCGATCAAAATCGAAAATCTGAGATTTAATTTTTAGGCCATATCGCCCAGCTCTACCAAAATGATATTGTCATGTGAAACGTCATGACTTAAGCAGATAGAAATAACAATAAAAAGGGACATTTAGCCTCGTCACAGACCTTGCCCATAGTCTCAGTCTCCCTGTAGTGCTACTTCATAAGGTCTTACAGGGTACATTCTTGGATTCCATAATTAATGCGCCCAGACTGACCTTGTGCTTCACGTTGGCCCCAGCTCTCAG
The DNA here is from genome assembly GCA_015164015.2 of Brevimyrus niger. Lineage (NCBI taxonomy): Eukaryota > Metazoa > Chordata > Actinopteri > Osteoglossiformes > Mormyridae > Brevimyrus > Brevimyrus niger. The sequence continues at coordinate 16,245,959 of JAABNY020000039.1, forward strand.
CAGATACCCAACAGTCTCCAGGTGGTTGTTCTCACAGGAATCCATCAGGGGTGTCCTTTGGTCCTCATCGCACATTTCCAGGTTGGCACCAGCCTAGAGAAGACCGAAGAGCGACCGCCTTACAGAAGATCGCTGCCATTTCAGCAAGTACGCAGCCAGACCTTTCCCAGAGACTACAAGGGTATGAAGCTCTGCAGGAGCTTAGAATAGGCTGCTCCATGCACTTGCGCCCAAAAACTGACTCCTGAACACTGTCGTCAGAACAATATTTATGAATCAAGATACCAGAAATGGCTAAAATCCTCACATATCAGTAATTAGGCAAGACTAACAACCAAAAATCTAGCAAACGTTTACAGGCCATAATAATGTAGCGCGGACTCCACATTCCTGTCCTACACCGACACTTTATTCCAAAACACATCGATATGCCAGCCGCAGCCACACCTGAATCAGGACGTGACACACTTCATGGTGACCGGCTTCTGCCGCCGCGTGCAGGGGCGTGCGCTTCCTCTGGCTGTCCGCCCTGAAGTTTGGATCGACCCCATCAACTAGGATGAGACACCAAGCAGATGCCCAAACTCATCACACGGTTCACTTATGCCGGAAATGCGTTCGGTATTTCAGAAAGCCCCGATCATGGCGTTTCAGTGCAAAAAGAGGCGGACGGCCACAGAGGCCAGACATGGTCCTACCCAGCATCAGAATAACCTTATGGAGTTCCCCCTGCTTGGCGGACAGGTACAGCTGCTTCGGGTGAAACCTCAGCTTTTTAGGCCTGACCCATAGGAGAAAGACAGTAAGACTTAAGGAAGACGGGGTACCCGAAATGGAGAAACACCTAGTCCAGGGGTCTCCAACTCCAGCCCCAGAGAGCTACCGTCTAGTAGGTTCTCGATCCTACCTGGCTTCTGGTGAGCGGCACATGTTCTCAGGTAAATACCAGGAACATCTGTGGCTCATCGGAGGCCAGGTACAACAGAAACCCTACTAGATAGTAGCTTTCTAGGACTGTAGTTGGAGACCCCTGACCTAGACTGTGGACACATTTGCAGCAGAGAACTCAAATGTTACACTACAGAATGGATAGTCTGACATCTTAAAAAAAAGGCACAATATATCATTCCGTATAGTATCACTCATAGCACTGGTACTGGACAAAGGCGTGTCTGCGACAGAGATGAGATTAACCTTCCTGGCTGTCTCTAGTACCCAGGAAACTTACTTCTCAGCATCCAAGACCAGGAGAATGTTCTCCAGACTTTCGTTGCCTGTTCCCAGTGATGAAACCAGAGACTCGACCTTTGACCCATTAAGAGGAATGGTCTCAGATGTATCGGGGGTCTTGGGTGATGGACTGGTGGCCTTTTCCTCACTAAACAGTAGAGGATGAGACACAGAGCGTGGTGGCCTTTAGAAAACTATTTTTAAGCACCGAACAGCTGCCATTCCACAGTTTGGACCAGAAAGAGGGACTAAACTTGAAAATAAATCACTGGAGCATTGAGTCATATTTTTATGCCTTGAAACATAATTACACTGTATGCAAAATCAAATACATTATCATCATTATTATTACAAAGAAAATCCTCTCATGCAAGCCTTGGTCCATTAAGGTGGGTCTGAGACAGGTGCCAGAAACAGGGCAGGAACCCCAGAACCAAACCACCCTGCCCAGCCTTACCCTCCACCAGTGGTGGTATCAGGCCTGCCTTCAGACAGGGGGCCCGCCTCAGGACCGGGGGCTGAGGGCATCCTGGAGGTGCTGTCCGCCTTGCTTTCAGGGAGGGCAACTTTCACGAGGCCGAGGCTGAAGGGCATTTTGGAGGTGGTGTCTGCCTGAGCGACTGTAACCTCCTTGGCCTTATTGGCCTCCTCTCCGCAGTGAGGGCAGAAGGTCTGGCCGTTCATCACGGAGGCACAGGTCCGGTGAAAGCGGTGCGAGATGTTGCTGTCTGGTTGGCACTCCATAAACGTCCCCTGTGTCATTGACAAAGCAGCAATAAACCAAAACCGGCAGTTTCTATTCCGCGTTTCCATATTCCTGCTCCGACTCCAGATCCGTTTCTCGTCGAAAGTGACACAGACCAGCCACCATGGATTGTGATTAAACTACAAAAAAACAGACGAAACAAGCAACAGCAGGGGCTGAACAGCTCACCGGCGGATGAGACCGGGCCAACGTCGGGCTCACTCACCGCCCTGCAGAAATAGCCACAGCCGGGGCAGCACTGGTGCTTGACCATGCCAGCCCGGTGTTCCTCACACAGCACCATCAGCTGGACCATGTTGGAGGGCCTCATCATCTCAGACTTCACCACGGTACTCTGACACAGACTGAGCTAGCAGGGCGTGAAGGGAGACAGACAGAGCAGGGTTGGTGGCCCCATCCCAGGACCCGTGAAGGAGCTTCCGTGCCACAGAGCCCTACCTTCCCATCCACGCTCTCCATGGCCATGCACTTCCTGTCGGCCAGCGTGAGGATCTCGCGGCTCCTCGGCGCCTCCATGCGACAGCTGCACAAGGGCAATTCCTGCACCATGTCCTCCTCTATGCTCTCCACACCACCGGGTACATCTGCGTGGCACAACTGTCCTTACAACCCCGCAGTCTCTGCCGACAGTAAGGATTTACAGAGCCTGGCTAGTCGGCAACCGAGCAAATGCTGAAGATTCCAGATGTTGCTACTGAGCAAGCAGACAACTTTTCCTTGAGATGGACTAAGAATATCACATTTACCTCTCATTCAGCTCTGCGCTTTTGGTTTTCTAATGATTTATAGAACAGTTTGCGGTGTATGTCATGCACACAGCCTCACCAGCGTGCTGATAAGTAATTAACAACGTCTGTTTCAGTAGAAAAATCAGATTTTATCAATTTAGTCTACAAAATCTATAAAAACCAGATAAAAAATAAGCATACCAAATGTTATGTCAAATGTCAGTGTCTAGTCCACACCACCAGGGGGTGCTCCTTTAACAGATCACTGGCTGGCATTCAAATAAAATAAGTCCTGGCGCCCTAAAGCTTCACTCTTCTAGTTCCTATCTTAATTGTGAACTCTTACAATTTTAAATGTTGAAACGTTGTTCCGCTGTCAGGTAGCAAGCCGCCAATTGGCTTCTTTGATATTTTCCCCATAAGATAAAAATTTGCCATATTTACAGTTTGCAAACAATGCAACAAATTAGCATTCACAGTGCAACTCCTAAACACCTCTTAAAAGCATATTACAAATTACAGAAGGTGACAACTGGGCCTTCTAGACGCTCTCCATCCATTATTCCGTTATTCCGAAACTCACAGATGTGAGAAACATTCCCAATGAAGACTGATTCAAAGTGCAAACAACATGGAGGAGCCACCAGGAGAAAGTCAGCGGTCGTGACCCTTAAAGCACGTCTTTCCCACCTGTCCGCTGGGAGAGAAAGAGCTCCTGAACTTGCAGGTCCAGTGACTCGAGGGGTAGCTCTGTGTATTCATTGGTGCCACTGACTTGGGCCTGAGTTTCAACCTCATTTCCTGAATGTGTCCAGAAAATAAACAAAACCAAACATAAGCAAAACTTACAAATGCTGATATGCTTACAGTGATGCATTCATCAGCCAAGGCAACAGAACTGGGAAGGTGTTTTAGTACCAGAACTGCCTTCAGTCTTAGTTTTGAGTTTCCGCTTGCGCTTCCTAGATGGTCTAAGCCAAGGATTGTCAGTCTTTCCTTTTTTCTTCAGCTTCTTCTTCAGGAAAGTCTCTGAGCTCTGCAAGGGGACAGTGGGTAGCAGAAAATAAATCCAACATCCGGCAACATTTCACTGGTTTGAACTTTACTATCACCAAGTGCGATCACCATCTGTTTTCTTCCCAGTATCTCACACATTACAGTGCACTGCCACGTAAGTAAACCTTCATGTTTTGTCCAAATGCCTGGATTGTGAGCCAAAGGGCTGCCGACGTCCTCCTCGCATTCCTACTGGTCTCACCACCACTTCTCATGAAACGCAGCTCCGGATGTCTTACCACATCTGAGTCGTTCCCTTCCTCGTCACCGTCTTCAGCAGATTCTCCAGATTTTTGATCTTCTCCACCCAGCCCCTGGTACGGAAGTAAACTGCATGAAAGGGTTTTACGAGGGTAAAACCAAGAAGATCCCCCATGACGGAGCTACAGTTACGACCTGCCAGTGGTACTTTGCTGGCTAACCTGCTGTGCGCTCTCAGCTGCCCCACGGCCTTCTGGGAGAGCACCACGTCCCTCCTCTTCCCTGACCCCAACATGCTCCCTTGTTTGATCTCCTGTCTCTGAATCTTCTCCGTCCTCAGACTCCTCATCAAAATCATTCTCAGCCTCCTCTCCATTGACATACAAGCCCTCTTTCTGGAAAGGAATAAAAGAGAAATGAAAGCCCAGGGGGTCACTGCATGAGGAATGAACAGAACTGTGTGATACTCAAAGTGTGATACTATGGTACACCTTGACATTAGCCTTTAGCAGACACAAACCCATTTATACGCAAGCAATAAAGCAGTTGAGTGTGTGTTTGAGTCCCAGCCCACACCTGAGTAGGAGCAGAGGGCTGAGCGACGTTCTTGAAGATCTCTATTAGAGAGCACTGCTTCAGTGCTTTGGTTTTCTTCTTAGGTACTAGGCTGTACGTCCCCATCTTCCTCCTTTTCTTACGAGTCACAGCGGCTGCTGTGGGAACTTTCTTGGGGTTGTCTGTTCATGTGGGGGGTGGGGGAGGGAGACAGTTCAGAAGTGCACCGGTTAATGTTTAAAACCTCTCCAACGAACATTTATTATAATTAAATGAAGCGAAGTCATGTGTTTTCCAAGTATTAACCCACTACCTATTTACCCCGGTACTAAGCTGAAAAGGTCCCGCACCTGCGTGTGTCTTGCTCGGGACGGCAGCCGGGGCCCTCTGGCTCTGCCGTAACTGGTTCTGGGAAGCAGACACCGGCTGGGGCCTCCCCAGCTCCAGCTGCGGCTGCAGCTCCAGCACCCTCTGGCTCTCCTCTCCAGCACGGTTAGACTCTTTTGGTTCCTGGTTTAAAAGCTTCACATATCCCAAGCAAGAAATGGATAAACGTAAAATAATTTTAATGGATATGAAAGGGAAAAAAGAAATTCAACAGTAAACAGACATGCAGAATCAACAAACAATCAAGCTATAAGAGGTGAGGAGAGATTGGAATTTTCATTTTAATATTCTTCTGCAACGTCTTACTGTACAGCGAGAGTAAAATCTGGCACCTTACAATCGAATTAAAAGAACACAGTAATGCCATTTTAAATCCAGCAGCGGTAAAGGCACACAGAGTGATAAACGGGCACCTTAAGGGTGGTCTGGCTGCAGGCTGGTCTGGCCATGGTCTTCCGTGCTCGATACACCCTAACTGGAGGTACGGGCTCCTGAGTTCCTCCGTTCTCCACCCTCGCTTCCCGCGCACCTGCCGCGACGGCCTGCATGTCCGGCTCAGGGCCCGGGGTCGGCACCGAGGGGGACGACAGCAGCGACTTGGCAGCGCGTCCGGCCAGGCAGACGGCCGCCGGCGAGCGAGCCCTCCGGTGCGAGGGGGCTCCATCCTGCGGCTGGCTAAGCACCAGCCCGTTGCTGCCTGTGATGGAGCCGTGGGGGGGGCCGTCCTCCCAGAGGTCGGCCTGCAGGGGGGGGGGGGGGCGCCCCTCTCCCCCGCTCTCTGGGGTCCCGTTTCGCTCCACCTCGCTGCTGGACATGTCCGCTCACCCGTCTGCACCTGGTTTGGCCCAGCTGGAAACCAACG
>JAABNY020000039.1:16251843-16263806 GCA_015164015.2 Brevimyrus niger
GCCCCCCCTCTCTGTCTCCCGCCCCTCCCACCCGGCCGTCCCCCGCCCCTCCCACCTTGTCTGTCTCCAGCCACTCCCACCCTGTCTGTCTCCAGCCACTCCCACCCGGCCGTCTCCAGCCACTCCCACCCGGCCGTCTTCAGCCACTCCCACCCTGTCTGTCTCTAGCCACTCCCACCCTGTCTGTCTCTAGCCACTCCCACCCTGAACGTCTCCAGTCAGCCCGACCCAATCATCTCTAGCCTCTCCCTCCTTGTCTGTCTCTAGCCACTCCCTCCCTGTCTGTCTCTAGCCACTCCCACCTGGCCGTCTCCAGCCAACCCCACCCAACAGTCTCCAAGCACCTCCACCCAACTGTCTCCAGCCACCACCACCCGGCTGTCTAGCCACTCACACACCACCTCCTCAGGGTCCTTCCTCTATGTAATTCCCTCTCCTTCCCAGGGACTTCCTCCCTCTTCCTTGCTTCACGTGGTTATGTTGAATAAAATTAGCATCTCTGGGACCAGTTCTCATGAAAGTGCCACTGCCTGGGGGTATTTATTCTTACACCCACCACAGCTACTGTCTGTGAACTACTTTAAAGGAACCTTCCTTGACACCCAGGTACAGAACGCCCTGTCCCTGGAGAGAATGTGTACGATAACTTTTGAAAATGGAGCCATTCAAATGCATTTGCTTTCATCTGACACAAGAGCAGAATTAAAACAAATTATATTCATCTATATAAGTTTACGTTTATTCTATTTGACTTATTATTTGTTTATTCAATTCCACTATTTTTATTATTTTATGCTGCTGTATGTATTGTTCACATAGACGTTGCACTAGGTACATAAATCCTCGTGTATAGCCCACACATTTCACACTGCTCTGTGTTTTGCTCTTTAAGTCCTGTTAAAACCTTCCACCCATCACTGTTGGTATGTTGCTGCTGTTTGCATGTTGCACTGGGGGAGCATTATTATATGCTGCTGTACACCTGTATATAGATGCTATGACAATAAAGCCCACTTGACTTGACTTATATAATTGCACTTACTGAGGCAAACATCCTGCTCTTCCAAGCAGCAAATAATGTTATTGCACCTGAATTTGTAGAGAACTCAAACAGGGTCAAGTTCTCTTACTGCTCAACTGAGTATTACAACAGCTAACACACCTCATCTAAGTGGTTTTGGACGTGGTGTGATTGTTAGAGCTATACGTGGTGCTTCCAGTATCTCAGAAAAAAAAAATCTTCCTGGGATTTTCACACAGTGTCTGTGTGAAGTTTCATACAATGTCTGGAATTTATAAAGAATTTTGTGATAAAAAAACACCTTGTGAATGAGAGAGGTCGGAAACAAATGGCCATCATACCTAAAAAGGTTACAGGTGCAATAACAACAGCTCAGTACAAGTTGAGTTCACTGTTTCTCAACTAGGTCCTCTGGAACCCCAGATGATCCATGTTTTTGCTCCCTCCCAGCTTCCTACCTGAGCAAAAATCTGGACTGTTTGGGGGTCCCAGATAATCAGTTATAGAAATACTGCTGTAAACCCCTCTATCCTTAAAGAGCCCCCTCTACCTTGTGTTAGCTAGAAATACCTAATAAAGTTCCCACTGAGTATAATGGGGAATGTCAAGGCAGAAGAGCAAACTTTAAATGCATCTCAAAGAAAAACAGTTCTACTCCAACACCATCTGTCGCTTTTTTGCTTTTCTTGTCTTCCCACTGGTGATGCAGCTTCGGACCCGTATTGGGACTGCAATCTGTCCCACAGTTTGATCTGACCAGATGACATTCGCCAAGCCAATGTTTGCTGCGATTAGCTGGCAGCTTCTGCATCTGTCCCATCTGGGCAGCTGTGACTCAAATGCGAAAGAAGCCGAATCTGAGATGGCATTTATAGTGCTCGTTTAGGCTGATTGGTCACAGGAGTGTCACAAGAGGCAGCCACCAGCATATTCAGTGGTTAATGATGACATGTGGTCACATGACAGCACCCTGACATCCTGAGCTTTGATTTCCAGCCAATTAAGTCCTCAGTACAGTACGATTTGCTACATCTGAGACCTTATGCCAGTCATGAAACAGGCAACTCTATCAACAACCTTGAGGATTGCAAGCAGAAATTTTAAGTATGTGTTTTTCTAACAAGGATCTTTAATTGTACTAGAAGCAACATCAATTGCACTGCTAGCACTAACTACCAGTAAACTGCAAGCTGTGGAGAACGTATTCATTGTGCAATGTAAGGTGTCCCTTACGTGTGTCTCTTCTAACCTCACCTGGTGTACTGCAATCTGCCAGGGATCTTCTGTAGGCTGTCATACGTTGACAGTTGTCGTCTGTAATGCACTCGGTGTCATACTTGCGACAGTCATCATAGTTTGTGCCCACAGTTTTCAGGGTAGAATGCTGCAAAATGAATCGTCAAAAATTTGGTCTAGCAAGTCGGAGGTGAGTTCAGACATTTAGCAGTCTGAAGATACAAGAAATTCTTGCGGGTCCATAATCACCTTTCGCACCTTTCGTGTTTCATGAACAATCCATTGTCCAGGAGCCTCTGAAGGGTCTGAACACTATTGAACATAGATCAGAACAATATGTCAGTATATCATCTAGATAAATGGTGACAAATAAATGGAGCATGTCTCTCAGAACATCATTTACAAAGGCCTGGAATACCACTGGAGCATTGACCAGCCCAAAGGGCATAACCAGGTACTCATAAAGTCCTGTGGTAGGGTGATGGTTGTCTTCCATTCATCCATCTCCAAAAGATGAGTTTGTTGTAGGTACAATGAATGTCAAGCTTGGTGTTTATCTTAGCAGCACTAACCAGCTCAATAATAGCAACAATGACAGGAAGGGGTTGGCAGTTCTTTGCTGTTATGGCACTGATACCGTGGAAATCAATACAGGGCCTCAAGCTGCTATCCTTCTTTGCCACTTGATAGTCAGCACCAGCTAGTGAATTGGAAGGAAAAAAAAATCCAGCAGCTAGGGCCTCAGCAAGCAGGAGCTAAAATGGGGTAGATCTGTCCCCTAGGGGGTGTAATGCCAGGTACCAGGTCAGTAGCACAAGTGTGGGGTTGGTGTAAGGTTGGCACTTACTAAACATCTCCTTTAGGTGCTGATAAGGAGTGAAGAAAGACAACTCCTATCCAGTAACCTGACAGTCAATGCTCGTGCCCCACAGGGTGAACCGGCAGAAGGAGGTCAGGCTGGTGATGCTGTGGGCAGGCAGTTTAACCATGGAGATGCAAGAGTTATTTATGTGTCACCATGACAACTCAAATACTACCACTTATTTCATGGTTATTTCACTTTTATGCACCTTAGGAAAATGTTTTGTATTTGGACTGGGACCTTGTGTTCTAACATTCCTTACCTCTCACATCTTTTGTATCATTAATCAGATTGTGTAAAGTTTCTCCCACTAGATCATCATTTTTATCAGGTTATTTACATGAGGGCACTGCCCCTCCCATCTGTATGCTGGGACCCAATTGTTTAACACCCCTGGGCTGACAGCAGTTTTGTTAATTTTTCTAGTGCCGCCCAGAACAGCAGGTGGCCAATTATTTCATTTCCTCCATTGGGTTTTGTAGTTCACCTTACCCCTTCCACCCCTGTTCCTCCACAAGGAAGGGGGAAAATCCAATAATACATTCAGAACCCAAATACCCTGCGTCACATGGTTCTGTCTAACCCAGTTTTCCTTAAAGGTGTCTGTGGGACATGAGGTGAGTGTGGATGCAATCCCCAGAACACACCTGTAATAAATTATTAAGGGTATAAAGCATGTTTTGGTGTAACAGAAGGAGAGAGATAGTCAGGGCACAATGGCTTTTAAATGATAAAGGAAAATAGCTCTGTATATGATTCCATTTTCCTGCCTAATTCATTCCCAGGGTTTTCAATGACCCCATTCTGCCCTCCAGTTCTTACGTAAGGCCAGTTCTGTGTTGTTAATTCCAGGCAAGTTTACCTATGTTTAGATCAGTGCTGCCTTCCCTCTAAACTGGGCTGCGAACAAATGCGCTGGAACCACCTGGCCATCCACTAGGATGTGGGGATCCTTCCCAGTCCGGCTCAGAGACGTGTTGGGATCAGTCCTCACTGAAAAGAGCGACAGGGTGTTCACAGATGCCTGCAGTTTCAAGTGGATGCCCTGAAAAAGGCCATCACAGTACTGTGCAGCTCAGGAAAGGGGGGCAGGACACTCTGGCTGCTCTAACACCCTTACCTGATTGGCTGTCCTGCCTGACTCACTTCCATTCCTTGAGTCATGCTGGTCTGTTTGCCATCTCAAGATCCAGGTTTTTCACAGCATCTTACATTAGGATAAAAAAGGCCAGTACTTCACTTATATTTAATGTACAAAAAAGGTGTGATGGCTGTATTTATATAATAAGACTTTCTCTTTTATCTTTTCAAGTAGTGTGAAGTTTTATGTTTTCAAATAGTGTGAAGACATTGAGCATTTTGCCCTATTAAATAGTCTAACTGTGTGCTTTTTATATTATTAATTCAAGAACCCACTGTTGACAAACAGCCAAGCACATATTTTCAAAAGGAATTTATAATATCAATGTGGCGTAGCTCTAACTTTTCTAATTTCTATTGCCGATGAAAATTTTGAAACACGGTTGTAGTTCGTTTACAACATTCATTTGTTATTTTTCTTCCAAAGTCTCTGTTCCTTATACTCTCTCCCAAAACATTATAAATATGTGATGACCAATAAATGGTCCTAACCCTATCCATAACCTGCCTGCTTTGATACTATGATCCAACATCCAACTGCATGGTAGATAACTGCATGCTTCATACTATTATCATAGAGATCATTTTCGAGGTCTTGTTAGTGGCTATCACACTAGAATTAGAGTGGCAGAATTATAATAATGAACAATAATGTAAGTTAATAAGTGAATTAGAATAATCCTCTTTAATGCCTGAATTGATAAATATCTCTTAAATTTTGTTTTATGCAATCATGAGTTATTATTATCTGATTTTTCTGATATTAGGCTCACCCCATTTATTTTCAATCCTATCCGATCTCAGGGTCAACCCCTGTCTCAAGCCCCACCCAAAAATATCAGTCTGGTTCCCACCCACAGCTCTCTTCCTTAGTGATGGATGGATCTGACAGCCAATTGGGTACCAGCTCTGATATGCTCATTAGTGTGTAGTGTGTGTGTCAGTGGCTGCAAGCACATTCAAATTCAATCCCCATGAAGTATTAAGCCTGTAGGTGAGCCTCGTGTTGGGATCCTACGAGGTGGCTCTCTACAGTTTGGTCACTCAGGGCAACTCGCAGTTACTCCTGCAATGCAGCAGCCCGAATTAGCTGCCTGTGTGCACAGCTCAGCTCAGTGTGGTGCGACTGCAGAGCAAGGAGATACACAAATTATCAGCACAGGTGCTACGCAGCTGTGTTACATTCCTGTAGGGTAAGGACATCGTGTTCACTTGGTTAAACCCCTATGCGTCAACACTGAGGGGGTCAAAGGTTTGGGCTTCGTGGGAATACAATTTTCTCACGATTTTATAGTGCAGGATTTGCACTGTGAGCAAAGGCCCAATGATTGACGATGCTGACGGTGATCCGGATGTATGGGCAAAGGATTTGGGTGCTGAATTAGGACGTAAATCCCTGAACTGCTGTAAGTTACTGCTCCCAAAGGCATCCCTGAGAGCTGCAATCACCTGTTCGGAGAAACGATCAGTCACATCTTGTGAGAAAACTGATTACGACTGTGAGGGACAGGCAGTAGACTGGACCTTGTGTGTGGGGGTGACTGATACCTGTCCCCTCTGAGACCGATGAGTTTACTGTCCAAGTAAGTCCTGTCAGAATCCTTGTCCGCCCATACATATCCTCTACATCAGGATTATTCACATCACATCAATCATCGTCAAGGTCCATGCCCTGCTGATTTTCCATCATTCCTTTACCTGTGAGCCAGGTGTGAAGCCTCTGCCCAATCAGAATGAGTAATCATCGAACGAGCTATTTGGGAGAACTGAAAACAAGGCCTGGATTTGGAATCAAGGGCCAGATTTAAAGAGCCTTACACCGCATATTACAACCATTAATACAACTGGAAAGCTGACTGAAGCAATCTGAGCAATCTGGGCTACTGTCATCACAGTTATTACAGATAAGCCCATATCTATATATTTATATATATTTATTTACCCTCACTCTCAGCACCCACTGCTTTTGGTAGATATTCTTAGCATCCTTTCATCATGCTAGTAAGTGAGCGAGTCGGTCCTCATGGTTTCCGGTATCAAAACCTAGTTCTCCCACAGATTATAAAACCAGGTTATAAAATTGTGTCATAACCAAAAATTCATTTTCCTCTCTAGACTGCAAATTAGGGCTTGAGATAAAGACTAAAAGGATATACTTTACTGCATACTGGATATGCAAATAAGTTCCGGAATTTTATAAAGGTTGTATTAAAAAGTCATAGTAAACAATTACACATGCTCTAACATGGGAAGCAAATAATAAGTTCTACTGTAACCAGTAAATGGGTTAAAGCTAAGACATCCATCTTCCATAAATACATTTCAAGTAAAGCATTCAGGTGATTTTGGAGCCTATTCTGGGAAGCACATAGAACCTGGACTGGAATTTCAGTCAAGGCAGTTTAGGTTAGGGCACTGTGCCTGTGATTAGAAGTTCGTTGGTTCAAATCCCAGACTTGGCAGAGTGATGTCACCGTTAGGCATTATGTCCTTAAGCCCCAGTTGCGGCAGGGACTTGCTAACTATGCTTTTGAAAAATATACATTTTTTTAGGTGGAAGTGTCTTTTAAATAAATGAAATGTAAACAAAACTGGACATACCAATTCACAGTGAGAGGAAACCTGCACAAACAGAGAGCAAACATAGAAATGCCAAAGAAAGAAAGAAAGAAAGAAAGAGACAGAGGCTCAGAATAGACCACATTATCCTAGAGGTTTCTGGCTGCCATTCTACCCGGCAAGCCACTGTATAGCTCTAAGCTACCAAGCTTCCAGTATAATAAAATACCCTGAGTCACATTATAAAAGGTTTTGCAGTTACCACAGCAATAAATTTACCACTACCAAGTCACTCCCGTGCTGACACCCATAGGCGAGTGAGTCTGTCCTCCTTGGGCCACATAGATAGGGGGCCGCTGCTGCCATGGGGGTGTTAGATGCATGCAGGATAGCTGGCGGTTGCTCACTGCACTTACCTTGTTTAACAAGGCAAAGAAAATACTATTACAGTACTAGTCAAAAGTCTGGACACACCTACTGAAAGTCATTTGTTTTTCCTCTAGACACTAGGCAGAACTTGAGGTTATGTAGGTACTGTATTACCTAGTGAACAAGGAAAGAGGTGGAGTCCTGTGACAGATGACCTGGCCCCCAAAGCCCCCCCCCCCCCAAACCCTATAGAGCTGGTTTGGGATTGGAGTTTGGAGTTTGATCAAAGAATAAGAGCAAGGTAGCCAAGTTCTGGTCAGAACCGGTGGAAACTCCTTCAGGACTGGAGAAGCATTGCAGGTGGCTGCATCTGGGACCTGCTTGAAAGAACGCCAAGAGTCTGCAAAGCTGTCATCGGGGCAAAAAGAGGCAGTTTTGAAGAGTCTAAAATGTAAGAAGATTTTGAAATGTATTCAATATGTATTGCTTCACTGCCTTGACGCCATCTACTATAAGGTGAATAACATAGCTGACACAGAGACAGATGCATTAAAAGCAGGTGTGTCCAGACTGTTGACTGGTACCTCACACTGTTCAAAGCCCCTATATCACTTGAGGGTCACAGCGTTATCCTAGCCTCAATGCACCCATAAATCTGACTGCTGCTCACTTCCATGGTACTTCCAAACATCCCAGGGCCATCATTAGGGTTTCACTGTTGCCTTGGCTACCCGCTCTCCGTTTGATAGAATCCTTGGAGATTAAATCTACAATCACCCGTACTGCGGATAGGTACCACGTGCTCAATCTAGTTATAGATATTCAAGAGCCACAACATACGCAACATATGCCAGGTTATAGTCAGGCACAAATGTGTGGGTATTTCTGTCCAAATACCTCAGCACCATCTGGGCAGAATCCATGGTGCTCTGTGCAGGTATGTATCATCAAGCACGCTACAGGTCCATCACGCACAGCACATCAAGCCCGCTTCTTCTCAACAGTAATAAGAATGTTAAACACAATTCACAGTGAGAGGAAACAAAATGAACAGACCAAATGTCTTCTGAAATGTAATAAAAAACTTTTTTTTTAACAGTCTGAGATCTGTGAATGCAATCAAAAAAGTAAACATACCAAAAAGTCTTATATTTTGATTGATTACTTATGTTTAAGGTTAGGGCTGGGTAGGGGTTAAGGTCATCATGTTGTGATTAGCGTTTTCCCCATAGAAATGAATGGGGAGTCCCCACAAAGATATAATTACAAACGTGTGTGTGTGTGGTGTGTGTGTGCGTGTATGTGTTGGTGTTAATGCCCGTGTGCATGTATCCGCGTGTTCCTGTCCCTATTTCTGTGTGCTTGTGTGTGTCTTTCTATGTGTGTTGGTCCCTGTGCTTGTGAGTCCAGCGGTGCGTGAGTGTTTCTGTGTACCGGAGTGGCGCTGAGAGGCTCCGCCCCCAGCAGAGTGCGGATTCCCCAGCTGGGCTGTCCGTCTGTGCTGCGGAGCGGGGGAAGCCAACCCAGCCTGGGACCGTACCACTCACACACCATTCTTATTTACATAACAGTCTGTTCCCTGGGACCGTGGCTGCGATTATCCTTCGCAAACAGACATGGACCCCCGTGTCCCCCCTCGCATGATCAAAATAGACAAGTCTGTTTGGAATGCGGTGATGTCATTGAACACGAGCTTGGCTGGCCACCGGAGAGCACTGCCCCCTGCAGGAAGAGGTAGCCATTCCATCCGGGATGGTGACGCAACAGTAACAGAAGTCTGCCAGACACTCTGTAGCCAGCTTCCGGAATAATCATACTGCCCCAGTTACCAATCCTGTGTCACACGATTATCATTAGACAACCTGAACAAACACTACAGTATAATGTAACCAGCTCCAGGTATTCTACTTTATACCTCTGCTTCTGCTATATATCTCTGAAATGTAACCCAGACAATAATAGTGAAATGATAGAATTATTGTTTGAACCCAAGCCAAACTGATGGCTGTTTTTAAAAGGAGATACTCTTTGTACTGATGGATTCAGGTAGCTTTCAATTGCCATTATAAGTAAAAAGATATTTAAGTAAACAAGCAAAATCTGTTTTCCTTCATGATTCTTTGCTGGCCAAGCAGTGACTATCATCCTCATTAATGTGACTTGTAAAGTACCCGTAAAAGTACCCGTAAAGTACCCGCAAACACCAAACAAAATATTTCACCCTTTTGAATGGCGGGGCGTGGCACCACCACAGATGCCCGCGTGTGGAAATCAAACGGCGGCTGTCAGAGGGAGCAGGCCCGACATCGGCTGCACGCAGCGTGTCTTTGCTCGGGAAGTCAGCGGGCCGTGACATTCGCAGCCTCCAGATGCACGGAGGCACGGTGCTTTGCAGAGCAGCCCTGTCACAGATCTGCAGGGGCAGCCTCTGGGGATATATCCATGTATATCAATATCATTTACTCACAACATGTACTTTTGTACGGAGACTCGCATGGCTAACAACTGTTTGATTTTATTATTTAAATTCAAAATAACAATATGCGAGCTGGCAAAGTGGTTGACACTGTCTCCTCCTATCTCCAGGGCTGCGGGCTTGTACCCCCCTCCCAACTGTGTGGGTATATATGGAATTATCTCTCTCTGTTTTTGGTGAGTGTCCATTTGAGCTGTTCAAAAATGTGTTTTTAACGTTCCCATAGTGTGTGCCCATTTGCTTTTATGCTTTTGTTCATCCACCCAATATTAATGGCTGTTAATTCAGTTAGGGTTCCACTGGTCGGAAACATAGCGCAGGGAGAAAGGCAGGACAGGGTCTGCACAGGATGCCAGTATCTTGCTGTGTGAACACAATATATGCACAAAAGCAGTGTTTCCCAACCCGGTCCCCGGAAACCCACAAACCCACGTTTTTGCTTCCTCCCACGTCCCTGCTCACATTATCCTACTGGCAGCTGGGAAGGAGCAAAAACGTGGAATGTTTGTGGGTCTCGATTGGAAAACACTACACTAAAGAGATTTTAACATTACAAATTCAAAACTGCTATCTTTGAATGACGGAAAGAAACTGGGGTTTGTGGGAAAAAGCCACATGTAGAATAAATACAGAGAAAGGCTGGAACCCCCCCCCCCCCACCACCCCCCCCACACACACACACACACACACACACACACATAAACACACACGTACCCTACCTGCAAACCCATAATGCTGCCTTTAAACACTCTTACACTAATGTATCATTTTGCTTAATTGTGCAGCCAGGTGTTTATTGATACAGTCTAATACAGCTTATTATTTTTAAGTATGACTGGGTTCCTTGGGGTTTATATATGCAACCTCCATGTCAGTGATATCAGCACTATTCCACGCAGTAACCTTTCATGATCATTGTTCACTCCCACGATAGTGGGGCTCCAGGGTGTTGCACATCTAGCCCACACTATCTACATAACTCTGCTCCAATCGGGGTAGGGGTTATCGTCGGGCTCCCTTTCTGTCTAAAAGGCCAAGGGATTGTGGTCTCTACAGAGTCTCTTGCCCAAAAGAAGCTGCCCAGCACACTGGCAAGGCATTGTTTTTCCATTTCTAAATTCATCCGTGTTCCTGTCGGCAGGCTACAAAGCCCGCTGGTCCGAATTCCTGTACCTGGATCTCAGTCTTCACACTATGCATCTACCTAATTGAACTGCAGATAGCAGAAACCAAACACACCAAATACATTGTCGATCGCATTATTTCCTGGGTGGCATTAGAATTAGGTTTTAGCTCTGGGGTTTGTTTTAACGTTTGTGTCACTTTTAATTGCATAGCACAAAAATAATTAGAGAGTAGCATGTCTGTTACAACAAATGTTGAACTGAATGACTTTAAGATGCTATTAAAATCCATAGCTAGTTATTTAATGATTTCCGGTATGTTTTGGTGGCACTTAGTACTCAGTAATAATGATCTCACCATAAAAGGACTGGAACTGGTGGGTGTGGTCAAGTATTTGTAGGAGTGGCTTTAACCCTCCAAATGAGAGATCTATTTGCAGGTTGATAGTGCTGCCCCCTGCTGGAACATAGCTTGTGCTGACTGTACTTTCCACACCCTGCTCTGCCATGGTCTTACCTGAACACTTCTGCATTTGATTTACTGGAATCTGAAGCACATCCCTTAGCTATTGCTTCCTCACGCACTTCTGTGTCTACCTTCTTGTCTCCCATTTCTTCCTGCACCGTGTGGCCCTCCATCTATTTATAACAGTTTTATAACAGATCTACACCCTCCTGCAAAGCAGCTAATCAAACGATGGGGGCCCCTGTCCGCATGCCTTCCTCTGTCTGGCTAACACAATTGAGAGCCACTTGGTGGGCCTTTAATTCTTATTTATGTCCTGGAGCAGTAATTACAGTGTCTGGGGCAGGGTGGCGCTCGTCTAGACATCCCATTAAATGAGGGTGCTTAGCGCTGTGTTCCAGAACGTGCTGTTCTAGCAGCAAGCACCTGTCTGTCTCAGGTGAATTCAATTTCAGCCTGGGTTAAATGCATAACACCTGTCAATTACAGTTTGCAGTTCATGCCACCATAGCTGTTACGACTAAAACTGAGTAATCCGCTACTTTGCGTCCTTTTCAGCAAAATTTCCACTGAAACCGTATATGCAAAAATATTATTAACATCTATTTAAACTGTCTCCTATATTTATATAGGATATTTATGAGCTTCACGTTAAACACAACCCATTTCCAGTTGCCTAATAAATGTAATTAAACAATGTAGCCACTTAC
>JAABNY020000039.1:16263906-16282709 GCA_015164015.2 Brevimyrus niger
ATATTTATGAGCTTCACGTTAAACACAACCCATTTCCAGTTGCCTAATAAATGTAATTAAACAATGTAGCCACTTACATGAAATCCTATATCTAGGTTGGATTTGCCTTTGCTGGCCTTTGCTGGTATCCAAGGCTGATTATTTATAGAAAGCGCTTGGTTATGGCCCTAGAGGTGATGCAAATATGTGCCAGTTACTGCTGGGGTGGAAGAAGCCAGCTATCTCAAGAGAGTAATGTACATTCTTGACATTGTTGCTGCATTCGGGAACATGCACTCAGTCCAATGTCCTTCGCTCAAGGGGCCCAACTAAGCTGAACTCATCCGTGTCACCAGCAGCTCATCAAAGCTTCATTTTTGCTAGCCGACATTGATTAAAATAATCAATAACGTTCAAGGGGAAAGACCTTCTGCTGTTCGTTTTCAGCCAGATCCAAGTCGGTAATCCGCGGAAGTCGTTTTTAAGCACTGGATAAACACTAATGCCGCAAACGACGTGTTGCTGTGCTTGTGCGTAACAGGCGACGCATGAACTATGCGGATATTCCTCGCAGCCAGCACTTCCTGGACCCAGAGGACCAGGATTCGTGTCTCCCTCCATGGCGCATGCTGGCGTATTTGGCTAGTCGCAGGGAGGTTGGCAGCCGGTTTCCCAAGGCCTGCGTGGGGTGTGTGTGGGGGGGGGGGGGGGGGGGCCGCCCCCCGGGGGGGGGGCGGGGGGGGGGGGGGGGGGGCGCCCCTCTCCCCCGCTCTCTGGGGTCACGTTTCGCTCCACCTCGCTGCTGGACATGTCCGCTCACCCGTCTGCACCTGGTTTGGCCCAGCTGGAAACCAACGTTATTTATTAGAAAACGTGCGTGCTTTTCTGCCTGTGAAAGGCTCCATGACACATCTTAAATTCCCTCTTTCCTGTTCTGAGTGGTGACACACAGACACAAATGCAAATGCTTTACAGTGGACTTTGCTTCAGGTCTCACTGGTTTTAATTAAAGCTGTAAAAGCCGCAACCCAGACAGTCTCACGATTAGTTTACTAATGTATATTAGTGTGTCATCTATTTATTCCATTCATCCAGCCGGGGAAAAACCGAAGCCAATACCAACCAGAACAGGGCACAAGTCAGGGATAAACCCCAGATAACTGTGCCCTTGGTACAAATGTACCTGATTCAGTACATTTCCCACAGTCCAGGTGACAATGCTTCAATGCTTTAGCAATTATTTACAAACAAATGCAACTTTATCACCAAAAACAGGCACATGATATATCGCCACTAACCATGCTTTGCAAAACGGAACCAACCCCAATGGTCTGCTCAACCTGATATCCTGAATTAAAGGAACGCCACGCTAAACTTTACCATTCCGGGCAACACGCTGCTGTAATTCTGTTGGGAGTGGAAGGTGGCAATTACAATTATCAAGGAAACGATTTCATGAATTAGTAATCTTATTTTTTTTTTTTGATTCAAAAGTTTTTATTATCTAAAGATTGATCAGTGGGCCAGACTTGATTATAAATTATAATAGATTACAGAATAAATTATAAACGTCGCCAGTTAGGACTCTATAACCTCTTGTAAATGGTGAATGAACCAAAGAGAACTCTTATCGTCCATTGATCTTCCAATGCAAACATCTTTCTCTCTGGTGTTGCTAACTTTGAATATTGGTGAAGTTTAAATATTGAGATTGAGAGATCTATGCTGATATCTTGATTTTCAAAGAACAATGCCCATTACTGATATGTTATAAGCAAAGACACTTCCATTGCACCAGGTACCAAATACTGGATACGGGGAGGGAGGGAGAGAGAGAGGAAAAAAAAAAAAAAAAAAAAACTTTCTATTGATTTCTAGTAGGACTGGTAAACATGCTCATTGTCAATTGGTTATGCAAATAACCTGCCACTGACATCTATATAAAAAAGCATAGTTACAAACTGAAAAAACAAAGACAAAATATGTGATGCACGGAAAATTGAAGACAAAATACGTGATGCATGGACAAATGAAGACAAAATATGTGATGCATGGACAAATGAAGCTTTAACTGATCTGATTAAAAGAACAATGAGTTTTGGATGGCCCAACCCTATCTGTAATACTCTAGGGCTGCACAATACTGGAACATTTTAAAACACTGTGACGTGATTTTGCCACAAGAGATATTGGGATACTTAAAAAGCTTCAAAAATAACATTTCTCACAAACCCCTATGAGTGATTTAAACGTCCAGTATGAAAGTGATAATGATTGGACTGGAGAGCACATGCAAAAGCAGCTGCAGTAAACTTTAAAAAAAAAAAAAATGTAAACATATATTAGATAATCTTGAAAAGGAACAAGCATTAACATTGCAAAGTTTGCTAGGGTTAGTTTCCAATGACAGAGTAAAAATCCTTTAACGAAACAAACTCCCCACATTATAATGTCCAGACAGTATGAAGGTATGAAAAAGCCTGATCTTAACCAAGTCGACTATCTCAATCCTTCTGGTGTCAAAACTGCATCTGCATAACATGCAATGCTAATATCAATATCACAATCACCCAACCCTATACTATAGCCTAAAAGCAGGTGAATCTATATTTTACCCCCCAAAAAAAATCAATTCTTATGTTTTCAGATTGTTACATTGAATCATTACCTTAATAGTCGATTCATCAAGACGCATCTTTACACCCCTAACTGTGAGGTTGATAAAAGAAACAGCAGCCAGGCCAGATGTACCTTCACCATGATTCAGCGCCCATTCATTTCTAAATGACCATTAAGCCATTTGACGTGTTTCCAGGACTTAAGCAGCCATTACTGTCTCACAATGCTTTATATTCATGAAGCAGATTAAAATGTATTCAGCTTCTGGCAACAAAAAACATCACAATTTCCTTTTCATTGCTGGTCTAGGCGAGAACATCTCATAATGTCACTTTCCTGCTTAGGTACAGACACCCCACAATGGAACTTCCTTCAGAATTCTGACAAATATTCTGACACTTGTCTGTTCAACTCCAGGACACAAACCCTCAGTAACTCTGCAATTGGTGTGGAGGTGACAACATCCATCAAGCACAGATCTAGGTTTTTGCATCAGTTTTCAAGATGAAGGATATTTCTTGCATCTTTTTTTTTTTGGGGTGATGGGTTCTCCAAGTCATATCCTGTTATGAGACTTTCCACTGTAAAATTTAACCAAGATGGTGACTGACTTCCAGAAAATACAGTACAGTTTTTAAAAAAATGCATTTTAGACAAGAGTGTCAATTAGCAGCTGAAAAACTTCAAATACTTTAAAATCCCAAAAGGCATGGCAGTAAAACCAAAGAGGCCCATATAGGAGATTTACAAACTATCCTGTCAGGATACAAATCTGAGGTGAGCTTCCCAAAAAAGACCGATAATAAACAAGATAATGAATGACGTCGATAAAGAACGAGTGAAATTTGTGAGTTTATTCCAGAATTAACAAACAAACTTAAAAGTAGTACTTTTTCTCCTCCCCAACCTCTGTGCCAGAAAAGCTCAGACAGTCGATGACAGTCAATCCCACATTTCAATGCCGAAATGTTACATGAATGTCACACCAGACATATGCAAATGTTAAATACAAACTAATTTTAAAAAAATCAATAAATACACAAGAAACCAACCAAAATTAACACTAAGATAAATTATTCTTTTGTTAAAAATATACAAATGGGCTTAAAATGTGATTTTGCTCCCTTGTAAAGAACAACTGCAAGCGGCAATGGGAACAGGAAGTAACATTTCTCAAAAAACACATCAAAACAACCTTTTGAGGAGCTGGCCAAAAGAAATATTTTAATAAAACAATTACTGAAATGCTGTGCAGGATACCACACACAACATGAACTGCAAAGTAACTTCCAGGGGAGAATCTTAGAGCTCAGAAGGACTGGTGCAGGCAGCAGAATCACATCTTCCTCATCCACAGAGTGCACTATACAGCAGTGTTATGCTCTTTGGTGTGTGGTACAATGGTTTAGGGACCCAGCACTGCAGTCAGCAGGTATTCTCTAAGAAGGCGCCTGGGGTCTTCTAATTACCAGCAACCAGCACACACACCATCCTTTGCGATCTGACGCACTCCAAAACTGGATCTAATTTAAGCATCATGTATATTCTCAGGCCACTTACTCGCAATGTTGATGGTTGCGTATCGGCAACATGGTAATTTTATACTGCAACATTGACCTTATTATGATGTTATTATCAGCATTATCACGTTGCCTAAAAAGAGCGTCAGTGCTTTTTTCCGATCTATATTGGGCAGAATTTATGTCTCTGTAATAGAACAGCAGGCAGGCGTTCTCTGTGACAGCACAACAGGCAAAAGAAAAACGAAGAAAATAAAGACTGGGTTGGAGTATTCGGAAATTTATGAGCAAGATAAGCTACTTTAGTTACAAAGGGTTTCAACAAACGCTCGCTGCTTTATAATTTAAGTGTTAGATTATCTACTCTTAGCATTACAAAGCTTTCGGGATACTAATAACAGAATTGTAGTTTTCAATAGACTTGTGCAAGAACTCAAAGATATAGAATAGAGGTACTTTACAGATCCCGGAACACAGACTATGTAATATGTAGACACACCAACTAAAGGAATCCAGAGAGCAGGATCATTCAGAAACCAGCTCCCATGGAGCCGTAAGGGTTAAAACGGCAAAGCTTGCTAAGTTTTGTTTCCTATGACAAAGTAATGGGGCCATTTTGGTGCAGAATGAAAGCCTAAGATTTAAGGGACACAAAACCACCAAAGTACACACCAGCCCTACAGATCTAATATGTCAGGGGTAGGTAACCCCTGAAGCGACAGTGCCAGTATCCAGCAGATTTTCTTTTCTACCTGGTCTCTGATGAATCATACTTGACCTCAGGTAGATAGTGACTCATCCGGTAAGCCAGAAAACCTGTGAAATACCGGTTCCCCAGGATCAGGGCTGCCAACCCCTGTGTTACATACAAGACTCTGTGTCTGTGTTAAACTTGGCATTTATGTAATGATATCCAGATCAGATCTGGTTTAGGCATTAATAATTGTGAGGGTTCTGGCTGGTGAGTTGTCACCAGCTAGTGATTCCAAATGCCTCCATCTTGAGGGATGGAAACCAGATTGAAAGGACAGATGGATGGAATTCCTTCAAAATGTGCTGGTTTTAGAACTGTGATGAGAAAAGCACACAAATTGCCTGGTTTATTTTAAAAATAAAAAAATTACAAAAAAAAAAAATTATTAATGTCAAAACAGGAGGCTAGGCTTCAAACATTTGAAAGGTCAGATGGAAAAGCAGGGAAAGGTATCAGGGAGACGGCTATGGACATGACAAGGGCAGCCATTTAAGATAAACATACTGGACAAAAGTAAAACTGGATTCAATCTATTCTTTTAAAACTTACTTTAACAAAGCTTGTGTTCCTGTGTGCCATCCATTTCTGGCAGCTTGTAAAAGAGGTCTGACCTAATAATTAAGGTCACACAGATACTTGTGCTGAATCAATAAAACCGGAAACTACTCCCTCAAGAATGAAGAAACGTCAAGCAGAAAATGTCAGGAAGATCTTACAGTACTGTCACAAACTAAGGGTGGCCAGGCTGAGGCTGAATCTGAGTCATAACAGATGAGTACAAGACAGACTTTGTTTACATTGGACAAAAGAGGAAAGATGGGAAGAGGAGTGTAAAGAAGAAACGTGCACAGGAGCAGAATGAAGGCCCATGTATGAAGGGAAGGCTTGGGATGAAGCTTGAGGAAAGGCTCTGATTTCAGCATAGTGTCAGAAGGAGATACCTGCCATTTGCATTTATCAATCTGGTTTTTGCTCTGGGTATCAGTTCTGCACACCTTTAGCTGGTGGTCTGAATCCCAACTCCACTCTGCGTCTATGGGATTGGCATGTTCTTCCACTGTTGCGTCTGTCCCCAGATCATGCAATGGAGAGAACTCTCCAGAATCTACCCAGCTGAGAAGCAATTTCTACAGCTGCTTTGCCTGCACTATCCCAATGTGGATGACATGTATAAACAGCTGAGACAGGTGCACTGGGATTACGTCACATGGGCTGCTCTCATTCAACTTCATACCCGAGGCTTCTTGTTGACATCTTTGCAAATAATTACAAACAAGCGAATATGCAGTTATGTGTAGGTATTCACACTCAATTCTGGATTTACCGGCGTTTACCAAATTAATATGGATTCATTTTAACAAGTGGTGGCTGAAAATTTAATTTAGGAAGAAATTCTGCATTTATTCAAGATTTCAGTGTGGCACTTTCAGTGTTTTCTGGTACCAAAAAATAAAATATGCTAAACCAAGCTAAACTCCAGGGCAATTAAAACTACAGCAAGAACACAGTTTATTACAATCTTCTTATTGCAATCACTGCTTTCTTGTGTATTTATTGTTTTTTTTTTTTTAAATTAGTATGTATTTTACATTTGCACTTTATATAAAAAAAAAAGTAAATCTGATGCTTTTTCAATTTTTAATTAGTACTTATTACAGAACATATTTACAGATAAGACCACTTAATACACATCACATGTAAGACACTGGCAATAGTACCATGATGAAGGAAGCCAGGAGACGGACACACGGGGTCAAAGACTCCACAAAATTACAATATCATGTTGGCTCTTTGTTGGGATTTTTGGAATGAAGTACCCAAAATAGGAGGCACACATTCATTTATCTGTTCCTGTTGGGCTAAAAGTGAATTCAAGCAAACTGTGTTATACAACTGAAGAGTTATATACCTGTAGACATAACACCAACAGTTATCTATTGATGTTCTGATGTCTGGTATTAACACACCAGGTATCACCAGAAAGGCCACATACACACACACACGATAACTGAAGGATTTATGACCTGGCCTTCAGTTGAGTCTATCCTGGGTTTCTAAAACATTAATATTACAGGTAATACAGATATATGTAAATGGTGTTTGAATACAATGTGCTTATCAAAAGTTAGATGAAGTTTGAGATCAGAGACACTCTAAACCCTCATGACTTTCAATGTCCCTCTGCTGTCACTCCTTCTCCAGGCATATTAGAGGGGAGCTCTACTAATAAGCCAGAACAGTGCTCCAAACCAGCACAACTCAACCGTGATGATTTCCTGTGAGGTCGAATAATACACAGCACAGCACTTCCATTTAATCTCATTTCTGCAGAGGTTCAGTGGCGGCATGCGGCTGGAATAAGGATCCGCCACGCCAATCAAATGCTGAAATATATAGCTTTACCCAAGAAGGAATGAAGGGCTGCAGATCAGGCAGCGGCAGGCTCAGTGCCCTCGTCCCCTAGCACTCAGTGAGCTGCAGGGGAGCATTATCAGTGTTGGCAATACAACTCAGACAGCTCTCCGCCCCCAAGATACGTCTATTAACTGACGCTATAGAAGTTCCACCACCTTCCTCATGCTTGTTAATTGTTGTCCATCTGGTTGTTGCTGCATATTTGATGAAATTACATCACAATGCCACTTAAACGACCGCCTCCGCCACCCACACACACACACACTGACAAACCTGTACGGCCCATGATAATATGATTTTTATCTGTGGAAAAAGTTAAACTCTGGAAGAGTAACACACCACATATATGGCAAGTTTAACTCACTGCTGTAGTCCTAAGTGTAGACGCTAAGGTCAAACGCTGAGTTTCTGAGAACTGTAAGGAAGGGCACCAGTTAAACCCATGCCAGCTGATGGGCAAACATTTCATCTCAAATTACTTTGCTTCTATCAGAATCAACATGCACCATCTTTTTTTAATTGGTTTTAATTGAACCGGATTATTATTTTAAGACTGACTCATATGTCTCCCAACACCCCCCCCCCCCTGCACCAACACCCACCCCCCCTTCCCCCACCCCAATCCCTGCTATACTGCCCGGACCTGGACTCCTATTAAACACACTGGGGTTGGGTAGCGCAAGACATCCATGAATATAGACCACAAACCACTGAGGCATCAAGCCGAGAGCCTGCAGGTAGGGGTGGTCAACAAGAAAACTGGAGAAAGACACAAAGACTCACAGACGCACAGACACACACATGCAAGATTCTACTCACAACTGAAAAATGGCTGTTCCTGGAAAGATAACTCATCAGAAACGAAAGCTATATTTCATCAACCCGTCTGACGCCACATACCCGTATTTCTTCAGAAACCCACATAACCGTTTAGCTGAAACACACGAGAAGATCTCCAAGCAAGAACTTACCAACAGGCGAAGGGGTGCGACTGTGTACAGAGTGTTCGCTGTGTGAAGGACTCCTAGACATACAGCTGCAGAAACAAACACAGATGCACAGCATACAGTGAGAGCTTGAAAAGAAGAGCAAATTTACACCAAGAACTTTGAGGGCGCACAAGAAAAACCGGGACACGGACATGCAACACTTTCCTATTAAAACGCTACATTAAAACTAAATACACGTGTTAAGGCTACATAGGTTAAGCTTCCGTCCACAAACATAATTTTAAAAAGCCTTAGTGATTCAGAAGTTATAAAGTCTGTATCTATAGTATGAAGGACTTAGGATGCTTTGCGAGGAGGAGAAACAAAGCCTGTCCAGCAGCCCCAAACAGAAGAGTGCCTTCGGAAGACTCCGAATTACAAGCACATTAGATTATGCGGACAATAATTAAAAAAAAAAGAATCAAACATTCATGCATCGGTTACATATGAAAGGAAACATACTGCCAACCTCCAAAGGGATCAGGAAAAAGACAACCCTCTTCAACTAGAAAAAGTCTCCAAAGCAAACTCGTTACTACAAGTCTTCAATTTGGTTGTGTGAGCATGCAGGTTTACTACCAAACACCATTATAGATTTGGTCTGTATAGAAACTTTGCCCCTCTCTCCAATCACTAAACATCCAATAAGGTTTGCATATAGCTTTCTCTTTTACATGTATTCCAAGAGGAACACATCTCATGCTGCACAAATCCTCCAACAGTTTCCAGCAGATGTACCGAGAGAAGTTTTAAGCCTGTTTATCGCATAATGTTTTGATGTCAAGTTGTTCCTCAATCAGGGACCTGCAGTATCAATATTGTTTGGTATCTTCCTTTCAAATGGCTTTTTCTGGCTCCAATATTTATATCGTCCAATCTGAAGTGCCGTTCTGCTCTTTTAATAAATACTTAAATATACATACAGTGGGTGTTGCTGCATTCTTTTTCTGAGTAAGCCTTGCATTTTCGCAGTATTCTTCCTTACAACGTTTCTGCAAATGCTTCTTTGCACTAAACATCAATGCCATCTGCAATGCCATCCTTTCCAGAAGAGGCAGCAGCAAACGTCGCAGGTAACTGTTAGGCTACTTTGAGTTTCCAATTTAACAGACTTCCACATGGCTGACGTCTTGATAGAATGTGGTTTCAAGCCACATGTCTCTAGTTTACAGTAGCATGTGATGGCACCACACAGGACTGCAGGACAGATGGAAATCGGATGGATGCAAAATTAAACTCGAAAGTGAATAGATTGGGCTTTTGATCGGGCTGTCATGGCCGATAACAATCAATTTAAAAACTGCTGGATCGGCCCCAATTCCAATCTTTTACATTGGCTCAGGACATTTCTAACAGGTACAGAAGATGAACTACCAAAAACCAGATCCTAACTAGGAGTCTTACAGCTCAGCAAAAGCACAGTAAACATCTATAAAAAAAAAAACAGCAAAGCATCCAACGAACCTTAAGAGAGACACGATATCAGTACGGAGAGCAACAGTAAAATGCAGGGAAGTCCTAATTCATAAAGGAGTTTGAGAATATGATGATTTGTTACCTAACCCTTCAGATAGGCCTACTATACTATACTGCAGATTATATAAAGTCACACGAAAAGTGTTATTAAAAAAAAAACCTGTATTCTTTTTGCAGAGAGCTCTAAAATTCAACCTTCTCCACATAGGTAAGAAAGTAAAAGCTCCATCACCCGAGCTACATCAAATCCATTTACATTCTGACAGGTCATCTCTTGACAAAAATGGAAGCCGTTTCCAAGAACATCACTAGAACAATCACTAGACAAATCTATGGACTTCAGCTATAATCTGCTTCTCAGCAACAAACACCGATATACTGCTCTCAAATTCAACCTTCAGCAACATTTCAATGCCGCTCAAATTCGACGGTCCAAATTCACCCGAAAAAAAAAAGATGTTAAAAATACAAGTTATACATTCGGGATGCCAAGGCTAAGCAATCAAATCTGTGGCTGCGATCGACTTCATGCAGCCGCTTACAGCACAACAGCAATGCAAACAGGTGTTCCAGGCAATGCAGTTTCCCTGTGTTTTATTTCCCTGTGTTTCCCTGCCATATATTTTAAAACATCACGTGCCTTTCCGACGTTTTTTGTTTTTACAGATAAATGAAATTATTTAATAAGCTGGATAGAGATATAGAGATATCCAGCTCAGTGTTAAAGCTGTGCCGTCACAGCATGTTCTAAACCCCAGGTGGCTTCCAAGTCTACGTAACTCCCAAAGGGTCCTTCAGAAACACGAGCAGCAGTCAGCAGTGCACACTGAGGCTACAGTAACTTCTAGGTACACAGCCCTGAACTGCAGAGAAATCTGACATGCTTGTATATATCCATTATCCTGGGAAAAAGTCAACAAATTAGGCACTGTCTAACGTCCTGCTCCCAACAATCCTGATTGTGTGCCACACCCACCTCGTTACCTCCTGTTTTGCCCTAATTGGAGTCACCTGTTGCTCGTTTAGTCTAGCTTGTCTTGTATATTTAGTCAGTGTCTCTGTCAGTAATCCCCAGATCAGTCATTGTGGTTTTCGTGCGTGTATGTGAGTACCCTGCCCAGTGTCTCCTTGATTAAACTCCTTGGTTACCTGTAACCTGACTTCGCCTGCCATCCTTGTTCGTCTGTCGCTCACCAAACGTCACACACTGAAGTTTGTTCATGAATACCATCACACCATTAAAGCACCTTGAATGTTTTTAATAATGACTAACATTTAGTTTTCCACATATTACTCTTTACCTAAAGAAGCAACACAACTAGATGTTCAACCACATGGAAGCAGCTTGGAGGAGACATGGTAGTAACCATGCAGGAGAACTCAAACACAGGGCCGCTTTTAACACTGGTGCAATTGGTGCAATGCACTGCGAGCCCCTGTTTGGGATTCGGACGGTCCAAAACTATGGCGTTAAATTAGTGCCAATACTCGCGCGCATGAAAACCACATGCGCGTATGCGCTCGCGAGCAGAAAACCCATGCTCTGAACTCGCTCACGTCTGCACAGCACTCGCATGTTCGACAGGATGTATTTTAACACTTTTGAGTCGGGAACAGTGGCTAATATCTCCGCTCCTTTGATTGTTTTTTTTTTTAAATATTGACTACTTGTTTTGGTAGAAGATGAAGATAACCTGTCATTGACCGCAGTTAAGTTAGCCTCATATGGATTTTGATATTATTTTGTCTGTAATAGTTATTAATTATTGTATTGCATCCACTTAAAGTGCAATGCAGGAATAACTAAGGGGTTAATAGCTCTAAAACAAAATAGGACAGCCGTGTCCTATGGAGTGTGCTTTCATCAGTGGACTCTGGGGGATAATGCACACTCTTTGGATTTTCAAAATCACTTTAAATGTGACAAAACACGTAATAAAATAATTCAACTGTACTTTTGCTTTGTCCCACGGTGCACTGCCTAAATCACACTTTACAACTTATTTATGGTTCATTTGTGTTATCAATTAACTGTGAATATGTATGAAATGGAGCAATGGCATGTAATATGCATATAATGTGTTAACAATTGTTAGAAAGTTATTCTGAAAATCCAAGGATGTGCATTGTTCCCTGTAGTCCACTGATCAAAGTACACTCCACAAGATGTGCCCGTCTTGTCTAGTTTTAAAGTTACTAATCCATTAATGTTTTGTTCCATTGCACATTATACGGATACATTCGAACATGAAGAAATTAATTAAAATTTGTACTTAAAGTAATATAGGAAACAAAGGGGTGTGCAACAGTCACCATGAGCCCAAAGTGCTAAACCACCTTGTCATTACAGCTGAAAGAACATATAATATTAGCTATTAACACGATTTTGCACAAATGACGAAATGGTTTGAAGCGCAAAAATAATCGGTGCGCATCATTGTCTGTGTACTGGACATCACGATTATGTCATTAAAAACACCCCACCTTACTTCCGTTAAAAGTCCTTAAAGCCATAAAACTGAATAGACTGTGAAGCTAACTTAACTTGTCACTGACCGCGGTTATCTTCATCTTCCACCAAAGCAAATGGCCAATCGTAGTAAAGATTTAAAAAAAAAAAAAAGAAAAAGAAAAGGAGTGGAGATATTAGCCACTGTTCCGGCGTGCAAAGTGTCAAAATTCATCCTGTCGAGCGAGCGAGTGCTGTGCAGACGGGAATGCGTATATAGGGTCCAGCGAACGCAAGCGCATAGAGAATTTTCAGTTAGAGGGTTAATTTCAGCTCGCGAGCGCATACGCACGCATGGTTTTTATGTGCGCGAGTTTTGGCACTAATTTAACGCCATACAAAATGGTCAGCCGGGCCCCTATGACAAATTCTTGCACCGACATCTACAGAACCGTAAAAGCGGCCCTGCTCAAACACTGATCTGACTGAGCAACTCCAATAACTTGTACCCAAGAAAAATTCTGCGTCCGTCATTTGAAGAGGACACAGAACAAAAAGTCGATGCAACAGAATGGAAAAACAGCTTCAGCTACCAAAGCAAGTATCGCCAATTGGTTTCAACACTAGCGATATTTAAAATACAGTGAAACCTGCTTATAGTGATCATGGTGGTAGCAGTCAACCACTTTTATAAATCGTAATCTTGAGATACCATAATTTCCGTATAAATTATGTTTAAATGAATTGATATAGTAATCAAGTAGTCCGCTTACAGTGTTTATTTTGGGTCTTTTATACATATGGGGGAAAGAATTTAATTACATTAATTGTTTTACTTGCCTACTTTGCCTTACTTACCTAACCCATTTGCTTCTGGCTAGCTAACTGCTGTGTACACAGAAAACATTACAGAAAAAAAGAAAGTAATTTTCTCTCAATTACGATATAGACTCAAAAGTTTATAAATTGCCAAAAACAAACAGATGCAGCAGGAAAACTAAACTATGTACAGTACTGTACTTTATTAAAGCATATTTGAATTATACACAGTTCAGTAATTTGTGCACGTTCGGAACAGCTGTACTGTATTTTCAAAGTCAATAAAATTCAGTAAATTGTGAAGCTGATTTGTATAATAAATGTACAAAGGTTCAATAGATGGTAACCTGCCCGAGCCAAGCAAAAAAAATCTGATATAACATCATCTGCATATAGTGATCAATTTCACCCAGACAGACGTGTCAGTCTTAAAATAATAAGAGGAGGACAGAGCAGTTTCCTTTCCCAGCCCACAATGGATTCAGCTGTGGTCATGTGACCAAGCTGCTCCCTCTGTTGGTTCCTTTGCAGGGCTTTGATAGTGTATGTTCAGTGAAAACGACAATTATATTTGTACTCAGCCATTTTAGGAATAATGAGCTGACAATGGCTTATGGCAGTGCTCAAAAGCATACCTAAAACTAAACCCTCATTCGTGAAGACACAAAAAAAACCCAAAGCATCTCAGCACATCTTTGCCTGCACCGATTACCTTGATGCAGTGCATACAATGACTGCTTATGAAGCCCATTCAAAAAGCTGAAGTCCAGAATCTAGGTTTTTTATGTGTGCTACACAGTACCTACGATAGGCCTCTCGCATGTTAACCCCCAGCGCAAAGCAGGATCGAGCAGATTATGAAAATGTTAACACTGCTAAGACCAATATAATATACAAATATATGAATTACTGAAAACAACTTGTTACTTTCAGGGTTTGGAGGCTGATACAATTCACAAATTTTAATACCCGACCATATGCCTAATCGGGCAACCATTACCATCAGTATCCCATAATTATCCAGATTATGTTATTTTCTTTCTTTTTTACTTTCTTATCCAAAGGACATTGTAGCAGGCAACATTGTAGGTTCCCATAACTATCTTGCACACGGTCACTGGACGTTTAGCTAAATTGAACTTGTACCGACTTTAGGTCCTTGACACCTGTAAGCTTGTTATGTCGGCCTATTATCTGCCAAACAAACTAGCTTTTGGAATGATGACAATGGATTCCCCAACTGCCCTCTTTCCACCATTGAAATCCCTGCTTCTTCCACACATTGCTTCAGTTTTGGTGTGATTTGTCTCAAAATGAAACATGCACCAGAACATCACCTATATAATGTTCCTAAGAAGTATGGAAAAAGATCCTTAAAATAATTTTACAGATAATAGGTTCACAAATGTTTTCCCTGCAGTCACCCTTTTCTTCCTTTGCTGTAACCAAGCACCGCTGTTTCAGTTTCAGTGCAATTGTCTCACACTAAGGATCAGTCAGATGTTCATCCATATAATGTTTATGTGAAGTAGTAAACAGATCCATCAAATACATTTTGAGTTAATGGGTTAGTAAAATTCTGTGTGTGAGGGTGCCCTTCTCTTTCCTATCACTAAGCTCAGTTGCTTCCATTCTAGTGTGAATTGACTCAAAATTAGCTCAAAATTGCAAAGTTTGGAAAACATGACAAATACCATTAGCATGATAACTCAAAGTATCAAGTTATCTGAAACTACCCTTCAGTTTTTTGGAAAATCTGCCTCAAAACTGGTCATTTGCAGATGCACCTATGCAATGTGTCTGCAAAGTATGAAAAAGATCCATCAAATACTCTTTGAGATACTGTGCTAACAAGAAAAGTGTCTGCTGCATTGGCGGAGGACTGGTCCCATCTGGAAAATACAATAAACACAAAAGCATCCTCAGCATGTTCAAATTCCTGTTTGATTAAAGTTCATGATAAGTTCAATTTGTGCTGTCCCAAATGATTATTCTTTAAACGATTAATCTAGCAATTGTTTTTTCTGATTATTTGGCTAATCTAACAACTAATTTTTCAATTGATCTGATGGTGAAAATGCTTATCAATAAATTTATGTTAGTCATTTAACACAATTCACCCCTCCCCCACACACACAAATCTAAAATTCTCATTAACATTTAAAATTTATTAAACCATTTCTTAAACATTAGAGCATTATTAACAAAAAAGCCAAATAAGAGATTCAATAGGATTTCTATTAGACTGAAATTAATCACTGCGATAGTTTTTAATTAAGTAAACCAATTTGACTTTAATGTTGAAACAGATGGTAAAACATGGAGTGATTTCAGAACTAGACAAACATATTTTTAATACAATACGTTTAGCTTATCACTTATGTCGAATGATCATGGCCATACTGCAACATCTTGCCACAGCGATGCAACACAGTTAAGACCAATGTGCTACCTTTGCACAGGACAGTTATACCATGACTAAGTTCAGATCAGCAACAACGCGAGCCAAACAAGCCTGACGGAGAGATGCAAATAAAGGGTTTTCTGAAAGTACAGCTCATCCCTGCTCAACCCCCCCAGCTGGCACAGTGCATACACATCCAATATAAAACCCAGAACACAGAGGACTGAACAAATGCAATGTGTTCCACAAAGATACCTGGAGAGAACAGTGGTCACAGCACATTTACCAAGGAAAGCTAATGTATTATGCATGAGAGCACAGCTGGAAGAACAGCCTGGTAAAACACTGATCATTTATTAAAATAAAAAAAAAAAGCTGGGTGAAACTCCCACCATAAACTACTTTGCGAAACGAGTAAGCGGGTCAGAATAATTTTTATCATCACCCCAACAAGATACATATAAATATAAAATCTCAAGGCTCCAGTATTAGAATATTAGAAACATGCCGTACAACTTTTACTAAACAGGACTCCATAACCATGATAATAAATTATCACCAATGTATTTTGCTGTCAGAGGAAGTGGTAAGAGCCACCAATTCGGAAAGCATTCTACAATTTAACAAGTTAGAGGCTCCCCTCATTAAAGACTTTAAAGTATGAGAGTGTTGGTAAGATTATTTTGCCATTTTTGCAGACATTTTACGTTTTAGAAGCAGCCACTACAATAACAAAAAGCATATGTTTCACTGTCACAAGTCCCAGACGTCTTCAACCATAAGCCTTTTTAGCAATATCTAAAAAATACATTAAAAGAAAATCAGATAATAGTGTTTGTACTTTTGTACCTTGTGAACATAAAGCTCTCCAACATAATGAATTGAAGTTAAACTGATCTTCTGGGGAATATTTTGAGGCCAAAAGAATACATTTCACCAGTATAACCCAAAAATCCATGACTAACCAATAAGTATAAAGCAAAAACCAAGGCACGCGGAACAAAACAACCTCTCTCTGAAATGAACTCCGGAACAACAGACCAAGAGCAGGAAGAGCATAAAAACATTATCCTTACCTTTCCCCCTATTTTCCAATTGCACCTGGTCTATCCAGAGACTTTCCATTGATTGGGGAAGACAGGGGAGCACTACACACGAGCAGAGCTCAGTAAGGTCACATGACCCAGCTCTCCAACAAATCTTCCCTGACATAGCACTGGGCATGCTCATTAGCACCACTACTGCTGTTGAAAGAGAAGCAGCCATTTTATGAACAAGTTGTTCTTGTCAGCAGCAGGAACTCCCTCACGGGTCATACTGCATTAAAGCGTAATTCTGCGGCAGGTAAATCAAAGTGCACTTTTCACAGATGTGCACGTCATCCATATTTTTAATGTAGTATGAAATTTCCCACAGTTTAATCTTTCACTTAAAGTCAAATCATAGTTCTTTCTGTATTCATAGGTAGATCATAATTTTAAACCATTGAACTTCTAATTGCTTATCATCATGAGATTCAGGGTGATGAGATTTTAAATCTAAAAAAAAAAAATTTAAAAATACAAAGGTTATTTTTAAGCTAAAAATATTAAAAAAATAATGCTGTAAGTTTATGAATAGGTGATTAAACAGATTTCAATTAAAAAACTCAAAAGGCCCCCTTAGTCTGTA
Source organism: Brevimyrus niger (assembly GCA_015164015.2). Taxonomy (NCBI): domain Eukaryota; kingdom Metazoa; phylum Chordata; class Actinopteri; order Osteoglossiformes; family Mormyridae; genus Brevimyrus; species Brevimyrus niger. The sequence continues at coordinate 16,281,002 of JAABNY020000039.1, forward strand.
GCAGTTGCACCTGAAAGCCACCCAGCATGAGCCTTAATGGTTCCAAAATGAGGTTTGGTCATTACTCAAATGCACCAAAGTGCAAAAGCGAATCTGCTTTCTGTAGTGCCTCAGTTCACAAGGCAGATCACTGTCCTGCATGTACAACTGCCCCAGAATCCTCCGCAGCTTTTGTCACTTAGAGCAATACAAATATTTTTACGGCAAACACTGCAATGTGCGAGCCGAGGGCCATACTTGCTGCCTGCATACAAACATTCTCATGATCATTTCTGCTGGTGACTGTCAGCTAAAGGGAGTCCCGATATGTCACTACACATCCATAACACAAAAGCACCACATGAAGACCACTTCAAAAATCTGCATCGAGGGGGGAGGGGGGGGTAGATCTGTGGATATTGGCTGGGTATGATCTATGGTGTTGTCATATTATATATCATCAAGCCATGATTTAAATCGTTAATAATAATCTACAAAACCCTGGAAAACATACAGGCATGTGAAAGAAAAAAGAAAAAATTAAGCTTCCAGCCCTCAGAACCCCTATGTGCTAATCAGCCTGGCACGGAGTCTCAGGGCTTAGTTGTGCTGTCAGTTTGAATGATGTCACTGTTGGGTTAGCTTTTGCATGCGCTCCCCATGTCACATCAGTTTTTCCCAGGTATACCAACTGGCATCTCTAAAATGTCTGCACATCCCACCGAGGATATACTCCAAACTCTCTGTCTGAGAGAGGTAACCCTAACCTGCATAAGCAGTTAAAAGATGCAAGGATTAGTTCTTCCGAATTTACATTCACCTATAAGTTGGGCTCCCAGTGTCAAAGAAGTTTAAATGATGAAAGCCACAAGTCATTAGTCAGGTTTACTTTATTAGGTGTCTATATCCCTTCTAAAATGTTATAAGATTGTGCTATATACAAACCATGTACATTTTATCAACATGATAATTGATCACTGCTTTTGCAAGTGCAAACATTTTCTGGAGTGTGTCCCCAAAATGTGATAAAAGCCTGTTATTTTAACAGAGTGGGGACCATTTTTTTTGGTCCCCACAACGGGAAACAATTCCATAAACATCTTTAACTGCAATCAAGAAAAAAACATCTTGTATTTTTTTTGGGTACTTACAGTTCAGATTAGGACTGAGTAGGGTTTAAGGCTGTCATTACTGGAATTAGGGCCTTGCCCATAGAAACGAATGGACAGTCCCCACAAAGATATGAGTACAGGTCTCTGTCTGTGTGCGTGTGCATGCTGTGTACACAGTGGCAGCCATAGGATTTTATTATAACTGTGTAAACCTTGCCTGACCGGTTATTCTCTGCAAAACACAGCTTTAGAAGGCTGGAGCAAGATTTATAAGTGCACACTATGGTTTATTAAAGTCACTAATTAAAACTGGTGCAGATCCGAACAGAGATATAATTCAGAAGCCCAGGCTCAGTCACCCATCATCCTTTTTGTATAAAAGGGGTACATTTTTATTGAATTTGATGCTCTACCTGAAATCACATGTACTGTATGCATATTTTACAAGGGTTAATAAAGAAAAACCAAATGGGGTTCATAGGGGTTCATACCAGTGATGCGCGGGTTGACCCCAAATGAGCGGTTGCCCGCGGTCACCCTCGGTTACGAGTCATCCAAAAATATTTTTAATGATATTCGGGTCGCGGTCGGTCGGGTCGTTTGAAATAAAGATGCCA
>JAABNY020000039.1:16282809-16310490 GCA_015164015.2 Brevimyrus niger
GTCCGAGTTGCGGGCGGGTTATTGAAAACGTCGGTCGGGTTCGGGTTGTTTATACATTGACCCGCGCATCACTGGTTCATACATAAATGAATGCACACGTTAAATTTCACCCTAATTAAATCATACAATTTATTAACTCTCAGGTACATTTAATTGTTTGAATTGTGATATAAAGTGAACTGGGTAGATCGGTCTTTGGACAAATGCAAGTTGCAAATTAAAAAAGAATCCTTTGTTTTCTGAGTCAAGTACTTCATTGTTGATCTGTAATCAAAACAATGCCAGGATTGTACTGTAGAAGAGGACGCAGAAATAAAACGGGTACTTAAAAAAACAGGAAGTAATCATACCACATGCCTGAGATATTTCATGATTTACAATAATTAAAATGGTGATTACAGTGAAGAGAGGAGAGCTTATTTAATATGCAAATAGTGTCGATGTTGCAGTTTATATATCAATCCAAAGCCTCCATAAACGGAATGGGAAAAAAGGTAGCAAACTGCATGTGTGGACAAACAATGGCTAGTAGCTACTGATATATATCACTTGCATATCAGAATACAGAAGCAATTGTGTGAAGCCAGGTGTGGCTGATCTCAGGAAATAGAAATGGCCCTTTAATTCTGGCAGACTTTAGCCTTCCCTCAGACACTCGCGTTGTCAGGCTAGGCGTTTAGCAGTATCTCACATTCCAGGAGCAGGTCAGCATTAAGACGATCAGTGCCAAAAAGGACATGAGACTATTCTACCAAGGCCTAACCTTGAACCAGCCGATCACTGGCACAGGGACTGCGCCCACTGAGCCACTCACCTCAACAATGACACTTTACTGATCCCCGTAGGGGAATCCTCCTTTTGCCTACCCCATCTTGCTCTCCATGACACAAAGCAGGGGACAGCAAGCTTGGCATTGAACGGCAGCCATCTGCAGTGGCACCTGCAGAGCTGAGGTTCGAGAGCCTCACAGACGTGACTATTCTGCCAAAGCTAGGCTCAAACTGACAACCTTCCGATCACAGGCACACAGCCATAACCTGCGAAGCCACACGCTGCCCCCTAAACACAATAATGTCAATTTAGTGGTATTCTCCCAAAACTAAATCCCACTGCATAGAATTTAAGAGGGAGTTAGGAGCTTTAATTCAGGTTTTTGAAATATAAAAAGGTACAATCTCTGATAAGCTGGACAACTGCAGGATTCAGTTAAACACCAAAATGTTTAAGCCCTGAACAGCAGACCCTCTCAAGCTGTAAGTGTGAACAGTAGCATGTGCTTTTGTTAAGCATCGAAAAGCTACAACTTCAGATTGTAAAAGATGTCTAATAAAACCAAGTCACACAAGCTCACAAAATTAAGGGCACGCCACAAAGGCATCATCAAAAGGGTCAAAATCTCCAAGAGAGACAATGGAAGGCCATCCAAAGATAAGCAAACACTGAAGTCTAGAAATGAAAACATGAAATATTATGGCCCCTTCACTGTATGCATTTCCAAAAGTTAGAAAAATCACTAAGATACACATCACCATAAAACACTAAGTATTGCCTTAAACAGTCAGTTATGGAGGGTGGGGTCTATTGTTTGTGTAACCGGCACTGAATTGACTGGAGATCCAATGCCCCTTAAGGCAACAGTATTGACCAAGAAAGTTTCTCAACAAGCTCACTGCACACTCAGGACATAATTCTCACAGGTGACATTCAGACACAGCACCCAGACTTTAAGCAGAACTATGTTTTTACTGCTCTACCGCTTGGAAACAACCTTGTGGTTCTAATACTGCTGAGGTCACAAGTACTGCTATTGTAATACAGGGAGAAAATGTATCAACACAGAGATGATAAATTGACACAGAAGGATCAAATATTTTAATTAAAAGCAACAGTAGCACTTCAATAGGAGGCAATGTCAACTTAGTAATGAAAGTATCCCAAAGAATATCTACTGCATAATACAAATAAGTGAATAAAATCGAAAACCTGCAGAATTCAATATTTTACCTTTAATGTGGGACTAGAATACATCTGCAAAAGAAAATCTAGAGATCTATCTCATTCTTTTCTTTGAATAGCACAAAAGCAATGACCAAAAGGATTAATTCAATGGTCAAACAGTTCAATGCACATCTGGAAATGCTGAAAGGTACATTGTCAGTTAAATTAAATAAAGTGAATAAACAGTGGCACAGCCATACAGCTCACTGACGTAGCTGATCTCTCACTTTGAAACACATGGCCATAGCAGGACGTGAGTGAAGCCTACTTCATTGTGATGTAGCCTGTTACACCACTGTAGCAGGTACAGTGCTGAGCATGTTCAGTGAAGCCTGGCCTGACCCGAAGCTGGAGAACCAGTGTGTTGTTCTCAGTGACAAGCCTCTTATGGTTCTGGATCCAAGAAGTCACTGGAATTTGGAATTCAACTACCACACTTTCGAGGACATTTCACAAACCATCTCAGCTCAATTTCAAGTGCCCCATTTCATCTCTTTCAAGTCCTGTCTTTAAAGTTTGAAGCGTGTAACCAATCTAATTTACATTTCTAAAGTCTCTACTCCATTTACCAATTAGACGCTGTAAATTTAATTGGAGATCACCAGAAGATACTGACACGCTAGCGACTCATAAGCGCCATCTGTTGAGGGACAACCCCCCCCCCTTATTCGCTTATAATCTTGAAACAATCTTAAAACTACATGGAGATATAAATCCAAAAATCGAGCTCTACCACAGCACGTTTCGGGCAACACAAATCCCTGACTCGTGTCAGCTATTAGTGCTGATTCTGCAAGGATAGATAACTTCGACAAGTGACATTTCCCCGTTAGGTGCGACATGATGGATCTGCTACGGTTATCTGCTACTTAAAATCATAGATCACTGGAATGCAAAATACAAATCCCACAACTGGGCATGTTTTAACGCAGTGGATGCGGCGCACTGGGTTGCACACAAACTCTTTTACAAACATATACATATCTGCCAGGGTGACCTAATGGTTTCACCGACAAAAGCTGGACGTTCATCTCTTTTTCTGTAGAAAGTGAACTACTGTGAAACAACCAGCCAGCCACGGAAATCATTACCAGTCTAACGAAATCATTCACAACACGCCCTTAATTCAAAACGATCGAATAATAACGACGAGCGTCCATCAAGCGAGCCAGCAAGCTGATCATAAATTAACTCTAGCATGTTTTGGGGTGACATTAATTCGGATTTCGATAGTGAAACAGAAATTGCATAGCCGGATATTACCGGGGCCCTGGACACTGGATGTCCGAAGCAGTCTCCATATTTTCACGTACTTAAATTATGTTCTATACATGTGACAGGGCCCCATGAATCGCTCTTTCGAGTGGCCACCCTAATTTCGGTAAGAATTCACCCGAACTTCAGTAGCCAAGCGCACAGACAAAAAAAGCGGAGTTTTGAATAGAGGGAGGCAGGCGGGCACTTTGAAAACCAGAGCTCCCCCCCCCCATCTAAAAAAGAAAAAAAAGAATCGCGCCGCACGGTTCCCGGCACCGGCCAAACGGTAAAGGTGGACCTCAAGCGCGGCACCACGGCCACCCCGAAACCACGGCGAAAACTGCAAGCCGTACAGACGTGGAAAAGTTAGCAGCAGCGGCGGCGGCGGCGGCGGCGGGGTCGACGCTTCTTTACGCCTTACCTCAGCTCGGAGCGGGACCATGGCTCCCGAGGCTGCGCGCGATCGCTGCCTGCTTATGCAGTGACGTCAGCGCCTCCGTGTGCTAGCCGCGTGTTTGGCTTGGGGAAGAGCGAGGAATGAATGGGTAGCTGTGCTTCCCCCTGCGTATAAGAGTTACTTATTTGTGTGTAACATATATGAAATGTCCGTTTCTTTTGCTTTACGGTGCTATAATATTTGCTTATCCATATCTCAGTAAAGAGACACTATGCGCAGGGTTGCCAACTTTGGTCAGCTGGCTGAAGTGAGATTTTAAATTTGAGACAAGTCTACACAAACATGCACGCATTTACATGTGTGTAAGTTTTATTACCTTGTAAATAGTCTGTAGGGTTTGCAAACTACCCCAACTCTTTGAATGTAGCTATTTTAAGGTTTATAATGGAATAATATAGATTTGCCGTAAGATTTTTTGCGTGAGTGACACGCCAGATGCGTGAGAATTGGCAACCATGTATGCGTGAAATATCACAGAAAAAGATCTGCTAGGCCTATGCCGAATTTGTCGAATTAGAATTACCAACTTTACAAGATTACGCATAGTATTAAACACACGTTTGTGGATCATCATAGACACTTAACATGTACTTTTAGAAGCAATGAATAGTCTTTAAAAGTTTAGCTGATTTAACGTTATAGCTTATTATATATATATTCATTTCATCCACCTTATCAAAATTAATGTACTTTTTTGACAGCAATTCGGTAGCAGCTGTGACTATATGCAATGACCTACATAACAGCCAACATGCAAAAAATACCGATGATATTATTCAGAATGCCGTTGCTTTTTTAAAGATAAAAATGAATGCATTTAAATGCGGTTTCTGTATAGATATTGGTAGTTATTTAAATTTGGGAATCCGAGATACATTCTAGCTGAAGTCTTCATGATAGCAGTGTTGTATCGTGAATTTGCAATCATAACAGTTGTTGGAAGCTTCTTCAACCAATGGGGGGCAATGATAGCAAAGGAACAAGCTCAAGCTATAAAGCTCAGTTCATACTTCACTTGTCCTGCAGCCATAGAAGTAAATACCTCAATTGTGCTTTCGACTCAGTGTTAATGGGGAAATGAAGGTAAAATCGAAGCAAGCTACCAGATTGTGATCCAACACTGAAAAGGACAAGAGGTTTGAAGTTCCTGACCAGTATGGAATGATTGTCAATATAATGATTACATAGTTCCTGGGGTCCATTACTGAAGGTTGAACTGAAACGCAGTAGTGACTGAAAAGGTGGGAAGCTGAATGTTCTTTATGTTACTGCTTAGTGACTTCAAATAGTAACACTTTGATATTAGGATCACTATGGCTGTGGGTAGTTTTAATAGAATAGAGATACTTTATTAGTCTCCATGGGGAATTTAATTTTCTCTTACCCCATCTCACAATTCATGAGCGACACATGCAGGTATGAGCAAGCTTGAGGGTGGACGACACACAGTGCAGGATCAGCCAGCACACAGCACCCTTAGAGCTGGAGGTTAGGGGCCTTGCTCCAGGGCCCTCAGACATGAGACTATTATGCCAAGGCTTGAACCAACAACCTTCTGATTACAGATGCAGAAGTTTAACTTGCTGAGCCACACACCATCTAAGGCAGTACAGTGTCTCTCTGAGTAGGATAATGTGTGTGCCCCCCAAGCATCTAAATCCAGTAGTCAATTTCCTGTATTAAAATTATTAGATTGAATTAGTAGCTCACCTAATGCACCATCTTTAGAATGAAACACACATGATTCACAGAGCTGGGAATTAAACCCACACCACTGACACCTAGACATCACAGTGCTACCCACTGGTGTACACAGATAGTATAAAATTCATATTTATTTAGTAGATGCTTTTGTCCAGAGCAACATACAGTACAAGCAAGTATCAGAACGCAGGGTCATCCAGTGTCCCTGGAGCAATTTTGGTTAATGTAGATGCACAGGAAATCTCTGATGGAGGCAGGAAGTCACCTGACAGGAAGTCAGTTATCCCAGAATGAAAATTAAGTGGTCACTGTCAAATACAAAACTTGCAGTTTAAACACAGTCTCAACATAATGTACAACATAAAAGTGACTATTACCAAAAGTCAATTTTTTAAGCAGAGGAAAATGACACTGTATAAAAGACGTGACAGGTTGGTAATGAGTTGGTAGGAGTTTGTTTTAACCTTCAAACATATAAAAGACTGACAGAGGCGAGCCTAGGAAGAGCTTAAATGGAAGTACAGGTGTGTTTAGCTGTGACCCAGCTAACACACAGCAGTGGTGTTTTATTACCTCTCCAAATGCATATTAGTCCTGCATGCTCAACAACTACACAAGGAGCTGCATGTACATAACCAAGGCAGTGACAGGCAAGAGAATCCAAGGTATATCTTATTTTGCTTATGTAGGTTTCCCTCCAGCTGTTCTCTGTGATGTTTAGGGTAAAAATGGCCCCTTAACAAAGGACAGCAATCACCCTCGGCATTAGTAAATATCCACATTGGCTCAGAGGGTAGCACTGTACCCTCCTCTTTCCACGACTGGGAGCTTCAATCCCATCCTTCCACCTTGTGGACACTGCATGTTCTCGCCAGGCTCAGCAGGTTGCTTCCACGTCCCCATACCCCACAATCCAAAGACATACAGTCAGCTGAACTAGAATCTCTAAATTGCCCATAGAGCAGGGCTTTCCAGTCCGGTCCTCAGGGACTCATACAATCCATGTTTTCGCTCCCTACCACAAGCAAAAAGAAGGGAACAAAAGAATGGACTGTCTGGCAGGGAGCTGGGAGGGAACAAAAGTGTGGACTGTCTGGCAGGGAGCAAAAACATGGACCGGTTACGGGTCCCTGAGGACCGGATTTGGAAGCATTGCCATAGAGAACATAAGAAATTTACTAACAAGAGGAGGCCATTCAACCCATCAATCTCATTTGGGGTGAACTTAATTAATAGCTCACAGTTGTTAAACTCTTATCTAGCTCTGATTTGAAGGAACCCAGGGTTTTAGCTTCCACTACCCTAGCAGGAAGACTATTCCATACTCTAACTACACACTGTGTGAAGAAGTGCTACCTCAAATTTGTTTTAAAATGTTCTCCCGCTGAATGACTGTTTGTACTGCAGCCTTCAGTTATATGTTGATGGGGATGGGCTCCAGGCCCACACCCAACAATCCTGACATATTAGTGACTCACATGGTGTTCCTGGGAAGTTTTGCTTCTAATGCTGTATAAGTATGTTGAAAATATCTTTGAAAATTGTTCTGAAGTTTAAAACACCATTCAACATTGGCTGTTTTTTTAAACTATGGGATTTTGATACATAAAATATGCATTTTTGTTGCATTATATTAAAAATACACCCAGCGTACAGGGGCTCATTAATTCCCCAGCCTGAGGACCTCAACAAAAAAGTGCCTTATTAAAATGTTAACTCCCCCCACCGCTGGCCAACAATCACACCATCATAGAATACAGTAAGAGGGTCCCTGACAGCTTACGTAGCCCAGGGGCCTCTACCCATGATAAACTGTCTCTGTTGGCATCTTTAACCAGTTCTCCAGTTGCATGATTTGTGAATTGCCCTTCATGTGTTTCACAAGAGCAGATAAAATTACTTTGCGGTTTCATTCCAATCCCTTACAATGTAAGTAAGGTAAGTCAGTCTAGATGAGAGAAGAGGAATCAGTTTTCCCTGTTGTCCAGGTGAAGGCCTCCCTCTGGCTAAGGCTGAGCAGAAACCCCCCCTGCACTCCCAGAGAGTCCCCCCGCTTAAGCCTGCAGCCTGGATCAGCTAGAGCTGGAGCATCAGAACCCAGCTGTCGGTCTCCTTCCTGCACTGAACCTGGGACCGGAATCACTGCAGCTCTCCTCATATGTGGGAGGGGCGTCTGTGAACAGGGATACCAGGCGTTAGATGGCTGGCACTGCATGGCAGTGGGTGTGGCCGTGCAACGGAAAAAAGAGTGAAGAATTCAATCAGGTATAAATAAGCATTTGTTGCGCATAATCACCTTGTGGGTAGTTGTTTGTTCTGTTCTGCATGGCTGATGCCCTGTTAGTAGGTACAGGTGTGGAGTTTCTTCCTGAGAAGTGGATGGTATCCTCCATAGGCCCAGCGAATGAGTGAGTGCGCAGGCTTTGAGACTGCCCTTGGTTTGGGGTGTGTCGGAAGGTCCTGGGGGAGACTGGGGGCGGGAGGCCGGGGGAACTATGACAGGACTTGACCTGGGGGGCTCTTGTCTTAGCTGCTACAGGGGTTGCCAGTTCATCAGCTGGAGGAGCGGTGGGGGTCACTGTGTGAGATCTGACCCTGGGCTGTGGAACAGGGGCGTCCACTGGAATTGGGGGGGGCAGCCTGGCTGGTGCCACGGAGAGACTGCTGATTGGTAGGTTCCCGATGTATATGGGCAGAGTCACTGACACCTCTGGACACTTCAGAGATACCTGCAGAGTAGCAGAATGACAGAGCATAGTTTAACTTTTAAAAATAAACAAATAAACAAATATCAAAACATGAATGGCATATTTATTATTTGTCACCCTATTCCTTATTTACAGTGACACGTACGTTTCGTTTTGCTATATTTAGAAAAGAAAACTTTTCTCACGATGTCACACAAATCCATTACATCCATTTACATATTGCATCCACTCAGATTAAAAAGCTACAGTACAAATGTTGCAAAGCTGAATGAATGAATGAATGACCTGAATAAAGTATTCAATAGCAATGAGGTGGCAGCCAGCCAGTCCTGACTGCGGGAGGCTCGGAACCACGATCTGCTCCTTCCACTCAGCGTGGTCTCCTGCCTTGACCCCCGCCCCCTGCACCTCAGCGATCGTCCGTGCACTGACTATGGGCCGCTTGGTCTTGTACGTTACTTTCTGTCGAGGGACAAAAGCAGACAGAGACACCGTCCGGTAATTAGGCTCCTCAAAATAATGAATCTCCATGTGGTTCTATTTAGCTGGAGATTCTGCAGCCAGGGATGCGGATGGTTCTGGGTGCACCTGTATGAGAGCGCCGAGCACGTGGCCCGTGTCTTTCCCCGAGTCGTTGTGGATTTTGGCGGCGAGCTCGATAACCTGGCCGGGGATGTAGCCTCGCATGCTGCATTTGGCGTTCAGCACCACTGTCCCGGTCTTTACCAGGAGGTAGGTGAACTTCTTTGTGGCCTGAGATGAACTGGGTTTCTATGGAGTTGATATAAAACAAGAATAAATACTCTGATTGGTTAGAGGAACACACATGAGAAGCAGCTCATGCTTGGATCCAAAACACTCATTCATCTTCCAACCGGTTACCTAGTGTGGGGCCGCAATCAGAAAAATTACTATAAATTTATATTGTTGCTTAACTAAGTTGTTTATGGACTGTGTGCAATGGGATGATGTAACTAGTGTGAATATGATAGTACTGGGTAGATCAGGGGCTTCATCATTTATCAAAGATCTGCATGTGCAAATAGATTCCCAAAATCTGCATGCAGAATTTTTTTTTTTTTTTCTCCACAAAATCTGAGATTTTTCAAACAAAAGCTGACTGGAGTGAATGTGTATACTGACTAACACTCGGGAGGTGGTGTACACAACATGTTGAACAAATCGAGAAAAGGCGACACACGTTGTCAAGGGAACTGCAGGTTAGCCAGCTAAATGACCAGGTGCATGGCAGTGATCCAGACCATCAACCAGTGATCCAGACCATCAACCAGTGATCCAGACCATCAACCAGTGCCTTCACATGCACCACAGGAAATCTATATAAATCTGCATATAAATAGCCCGCAGTCACGAGAACGTGATACGGCACAGGGGAGTTTCCAGCTACTGATAAGATCAGGGGCCAAGTCAAGTTTACCTGCCCGCGAATGAGAGGGCCTAACGGCACCCATGACACGGCATAATGACATTCTTGCCAGTGATTACATCAATGGAAAGATTAGAAGAAAATACGTGTTCATGGACCACCAAGATATGGTGGCTTATTTCTTTACTGTTTGCATTATGTGTGATGTCTTTGCATTAAATGCATGTTTCCCTGTACTATGGATGAAGAGGCAAACATAAAAACTACATTTTCAGTGATTTCCAATTTTCCTAATGTAATATGAGCAACTCACTGTGGTGTGACTGCCATAAAGGCACCTCGTATCATAGTTTATTTATAAAAATGCACAACATTACACCATTACAGTATTAGATGCAGACAATGAAATTCAGCTACTTTTGTCAAATGAAAGCCATTTCATTCATGTTAATGCGCAAGTCATGTGTTGCCAACATGATACTGACATTTTCATACATTCGAGTTTCACGTACCACACCAGTATCTCCAAACTGCTGTGGTTCAACACCACATGATAGGACATACCCTATCAAAGATGCCACACACACGGTCTGAGGATGAAGGTGTGGGTTTACCCTTGATCACTGCAGTCATACCCACCCTGTCCACAGAAATTCATCTCTCTGTCTTCAGATACAACCACTTTTTTATCAGGGCATTTTCTGAAGCTGACAGAATTTACTCCAGCAGTGATGTGTTGCAACTCAAGACACATTTTTAGATTTAAAGGGGCCCAATTCTGCTTTTCCAGTTCTTTTCTTTAGTGTGTTACATAACTTTATGTGCATGTACTTTAAATGATCTGCAAAGTATTTAGGCCCAAAGATTGCATCAAAGGGAGTAATTCTCACTGTAATTGTCACTTCTCTAATTTGCCTTTATGTTGCACAATTCAAAATTCCTCTTATTTATTTATTTTATTTTTTGCAGTCGCTTTCGTCAGACATAACAACCAGAAAGGCTTGATTTAAATATTATATTAAAATGCAATTTATTGACCATTTATGGTTATTTGTGGGCAGCAACTGGGCAGGATCTCTGGCTCGTATGCGTATTTACTAGAATGTTCCAACATTCCCAAGTGGAAATATGCGCACGCCAGGTTTGATAAATCTAAAGTTTTTCTGCATGTGCATTTTTTTTTTTACATTGAAACTTACACAAAGTTTGGTGAAAAAGGGCCCTGGACTGTAGTGTCTGCTGGAATCTCTCTCACCCCCTGTAGGCACAGCGGTTAGCTCTGTTGGCTCACACTGCTGGGACCAGGGTTGAAGTCTCTGCTATGGCTCCTGTGTGAAGTTCTCCCCCTGTTAGTGTGGGGGTTCCTCCATATGGGGTCATTCAGCCCAACATGCCTGAACTGGTAACCCTTGGATTTACTGGTCTCGTCTGGTACATTGTTACTTTCCATATTTGTTGGATGGGCACTGTTGTGCCTCGTATCTGTTTTCCCAGTAAGAAATCCTGCCAATTCAAAGTACATCCTCACCAGTTTTCAGTATTGTAATGAACAAGATTCTCTTGTTTCTTTCTGTCAAACTGCTTTTTCACGTTCGGCCAGAATTGTTCTGCTGTTGATGACCAGCTGTTCTATTATTAGAAATGTTCCAATTAAAATCAAAAGAAAAAATTAATGCTGATATAAATTATCCATGGAGCTTATCACCTCAATGTCTGGAACTTCGTTGAGGTCGAGGGCCTTAAGCAGGTAGAAGGGCTTGACAGCACTGTAGTCCTTAGAGAATAGAGGCGTTTCTATGACCGATGTCAATCGGTAAACAGTTCTTCCAAATTTCCCATCGAAGGACGTTGGAGAAGATTCTACATAGGATAAGAACAGATATAATAGCTATGACCTGGCATTAGAAGAATGTACACAAACACATAAGAGAGTCACACTGAGAATGAATGAGGTATGGCTGCTCTTTCCCTCCAACAGAACTGAACTACAATATTCATTTTTCATTTCATCCTTGATGAGTAGTACAGCATCCAGTAATAAAAACAAATATAAAACACTAACAAAGAAAGTTAAGCCAAAGGTATGAAATGGATTTTTAGAAACTAAAGAAAAACTGGCTAAATAGAATAAATAAATAAATATAATTGATACTTTATTGATCCCTGTAGGGAAATTCTTTTTACGCTTTTTACGCCTCCCTTTATTGATCCCTTGTAGATGAGAGCAAGCTGGCTGCAAATTAATTTAATTAAATTTTATAAATAAAAAATTATATCTATAACATATATATAGATATATATATAACTCATTATGTTAAATATTCAGAAACATGGAATTCAAAAATGCTATCTGTACATAAAGATAAAGATGCTTTATTGTCATTGTACAAGTACAATGAGATTTGATTTGGAGCGCACCATCACAGTGAATAAGGCGCTGGTAAATTAGTGCAATATAATAATAGTCATAAATGGTTATGATTTGCATAACATTTTGTTTAATGAAAGTGAATAAGCCTGAAATAGGCAGGATAACGTGAGCAACACCTGAACCTGTGGCAGGGCGATGCCTGAATCGTTACATGAGTGTATGCAGAACAACGAGTCTGTCAAGACTTATCTGATCTCACCTGGAATGAGAAACTGGAAAGGAAAGTTGTGCTCTCCGGGGGTGAGTGTGGCTGAAGGAGAACAGCAAACAAGAAGTAAGAAAACCAAGAAGGCAGCTTACTTTTCCTCCAACACGTCACACACACTTTAGTGTGTCATTAACAGAACAAAGAACCAGGCATGTGCAAGGAAACACAAAGGGAGAAAAACATGGGAGAGAGATGACAATAAAACATGGGAGAGATGACAATAAATGCAATTATGTATAATTAACTGAAGGTCTGGTTCAAACCTTGAATTATAACCAATTATATGCAGAATTAAAATAAATGAATCCTGAGAAACTAACTAAATAGTCCAACTCGTTCATCACAATATGGGCTTTTTAAAAAAAAAAAAAAATGACAAGGTGAGTCAACAAATTCCAGCTTACGCCTGTTCTACAGCCAAAGCCTAATGAAAGATCAGAGACTCTCCAGAAACTCTCTCACTCTTTTCGCACTTGACATCATATGAATGCAACCGTGCTGAATGTAAGAACAGGTCATGATGCAGGGGACACAGACAGACAGATAAATGCTGAGAGATAAACAAAGAGAAAGTAGGTCAGTTATCTGACATCGCAGACATCTGCTGCGGTTTGAGATGGTGGCATTGAAGCTGTGGAGAAAAGTATTTTTTTAATCCTCTGTCTTGACACAGCTGAGTGGACCACTGTTGTCCTGAAGGGACACTAGCTACAATCCATATACTTCTTAACTCCTTAAACACTAGTATTATTATGATATTACCAGAGATACTATGGTTACTCTAACTAGTGCCATTTTACAGTACAACCTCCGTTGATTTACAGCATTTAACAAAGTCTTGTCATTCGCTCCCCTCACTTTGCCTGTTGGAGCCCGATCAGCTACCTACTGCTTTGTGGGTGTAATGACATGATTGTAACTCACCTGAATCCGCCAGGGACAGAGTGCTATTGAAGTACTGCTCCTCCAGGACCCAGGAGGAACCGTTTTCCTGATTGGACACACCACAGAAGCCATGGCAATTCACCTTGATGGCTGCAGGGAATTACAAGTGTTACATTGTAGCACCCCGTCCCGCCTTCAGGAACAAATTTCACAACTTTATATATCAAGAATGTATTCACAGGGTTCAAATATCAGCTGTTTTTAACAGCATGTTCCAGCATGTATATTTTTAGACTGATTACACTCTTTGGGTATTCCAAGGTATTACGCGGTTTTATTTTTTTTAGACAAGACACACTGTTGTATGAGCAGAGCCAATGCACTGCCGGAGAAGTTCAGTTTCACATATAAAAGGCAGGCCTCTATAAAGGTGGATTACTGCATTTTAAGAGTCTCCAATTCTGCAAGATCGGTCTGCATGAGGTTAAATCAAAACCTGTCATAAACCCTACATGCAAGGCCTTAGCCAGCTCATTTGCTAGATATAATGCACCCTCCGCTAACCACAGATGTGCGATTTCAGACGGAAGGCGGCCCAGATGGGCAGATGTCTCTGTCTCAGCTGTCTATTAATATTTCATGGCTATATAAATATGGCGGGTACATTTCAGGAGAAAACAACAGGGTTAGTGTGAAGCTCAGCAGCCTCCCCCCCCCCAAGTGGGACACCCCCGCCAGAGGACCTTAGCCACGGCGAGCTCAAAAAGGTCTTTATGGAGACAGAAAATTCAAAACAAAACAAGAAACAAGCTTTGTATACCGTTTACAGAAACCGCGACATCACACACATACATACAACGGGCTTTAATTTGGGATCATCTGACAACTGATTTCTATATTTTCTCCAATTAAAATGCATGGATGTGCACAGAGCATCATGACCTTTGCATGGGGGGGGGGGGGTGTAATTTATTTGCTTTAACAATCCATAGAGCTACAGTACAGTCTTCAGCCACCAAAGGAAATTATGTCTAAAGCCCATATATATGTACTCAGAAAAAACACTGCTTAACATAATAAAATAATACGGACGCATTAACAGAATTACAATAAAAGGGAACAATAATTTCCCCCCGTCTTCCCAAAAGCTGCAGATTTTTTTGTTCTTCAGTTCCCACTCACCACTAGCTCACCTAATTAACTGTAAGGAATTGATGGGGGGAGTGGCATGCTGGTGCAGTGGTCAGCACTGTTACCTCACACCTCTGGGACCCGGGTTCGAGTCTCCACCTAAGTTACATGTGTGTGGAGTTTGCATGTTCTCCCCGTGTCCTCGTGGGGTTTCCTCCGGGTACTCCGGTTTCCCCCCCCACAGTCCAAAGACATGCTGAAGCTAACTAGAGTTACTAAATTGTGAATGGTGTGTGAGTTTGCCCTGGCCCCCTGTCCAGAGTTGTTCCCTGCCTCGTGCCCATTGCTTCCGGGATAGGCTCCAGACCCCCCCACGACAGTCAGATAAGCGGGTTGGACGATGGATGGATAGATAAAATTGATGGGGTTCTGATCATCACAGCCAAATGTGGTCTGCTTAGTCAACAAAAGCCTGAGTATATTAGATAGTTAATGTAAGCACTGGGGTGATTTGACGGGAGGTTTTGAAATGATTAAGGTAACACACTTTGCTGTCCCCTGGTTGTTCTTTTGTGGGTGCTAAGCAGACCCATGAGGGTGAGAGGGGCAGTATGGCCACACTAGGGGTTTTATCTCCAGAAGAGACTAGTGGTTTACTGTCAATGTATGTCACTGTCATTACCTACAGTATGGTCAAGAGTTGTGGGTACTATGTAAAAATACAAGTGGCTAAAATGAGGTTCCTGCATATGGTTGCCGGCTCAATCTCTGTGATCTGGTGACGAGTCTGAAGGGAACCTGAGACGGAGCCAAAGCTTCGTCAGAAAAGGAGAACTTTACCAAGATTGTCTGGGCACACCATGTGGATGCCACCTGATTGGCTATTCCAGATGCATCCCCCAGATTGGAGGCCCATGGCAGACCCAGGAGATGTGAAGGAATACTGTGTCTAGCTTAGAAATATCTGGGGATTCCCCAGAACAAGTCAGAGTCTGCAGTCTTGGAAAGAGAGATATGACCTGGTGTGCTCAGCAGGCATTGCTGGAAACCTCATCAGGAGGAGTTGGCGCCAAGATGGCAATAAACATTATATATATATATAAAAAATAATATATAAATTACATATAAGCGACTGGTCTACACTGTCTCAAAAAGGTAGTGTACTTCAATAACAGCCAAGTTATGTATAGAAGTAGTAGCATATTACCCAACCTCTGGTATAAAGATACGCTTTATAAGAAAGATTCCTCATTTTAAAGCAGAAAAATCTAATATCTTGTTAAAGTTTGACCCAGAGATGTCCTCTTGGATGTCGAAACTGCAGTGCCCCGTCTTTGCAAACCAAATCATTTGTGAGAATCATAATTTCAACACATAAATTCTTTCCCTAGTTTAGTTTCCTGTAGCCAGAGTTAGTCACTTGGTAGTACAGTGTGAAATCAGGCTGAATCATAAAAAAACATTTCCTCATCATGGTGCCGTTTAGCAGTTTTATCATTTGAATGTTTATTAAGAAGGAAAGGCTCAAACCCACAATGTTTCAACAGAACCATTATCTAACAAACTTAAAGAGCACAATGGAAATCTAAGCCGCTTCATTTGCAGCTGCAGAACCAGCAAGTTCACTCTACTCTAATCAAGACAAAAACAGAAAAGGGACTGGTCTACACTGAAAACTACAAACACTGTGCGATTATCACAAACTGTACATCCATCCAGGTTCTGTAACCACGTATCACATTCAGGGTTGTGGGGGGTCTGGAGCCCATCCCACAGGCACAAGGCCGGGATCAACTGGAGTTGATGCCAATCCATCACAGGGCACAATGCAAGCTGTACAATTCCGGATTAATATTTCACATAAGGCCTGGATTATCAGGATACCTGCACTCTCTGCACTTCAACTATGAACAGGAAAAGTGAGAGTTCCAGGGTGCTGTTCCACAGTTAGAGAGCCACACATCAACATACATTGTTTGGTCCATGGAGTTTCCCTACTACTCTCAGAGAAAACAGGCGATAGAGAAATCAACAGGAAGGTATGACTACATTTACCCTCAGAGTCAAGAAACATTCCCGTTCGACAGACAATGTGCGAAAAGGCACATCCAGACACAGAGGACATTAGCTTATTTGACAATATAATCAACACGATACAAGATGTAAGTCATTGTCTACAGCTTCTGACCTCATTTCTGAAAAGCCCGAGAGGAAAATGGATGCTGTGTGGCTTCCTAGAAATTCTGCAGTCATTTCCTCCACCACACTGGGAGGTCAGGCATCCAAGCGGAAATGAGCTCTAGTACCAAAATAAAAGATCACCAGCGAATACCAAAAGGGAGGAGGCAGGAATTCAGACTCGGCAGTAGCTGGTGACACTGTAATGATGTGAGAACTGTGTCACTAAGTAGTAACCTTAGTGTGGCAGTCGATGTTACATTGTTACATTAATGAGACAATGTTACATTGTTACATTAATGAGACAATGTTACATTGTTACATTAATGAGACAATGTTACATCTCCAAAAAAAAAACAAAAAACAAACTTGAACAGTGGGACTGTATTGCATAAAGTGAAGGTGGCTCAGGGTCACCTTATCACAGGCACTACTTCTCAAATACAAATCAGAGATTCATAGAAGAACACAGAAGAGAGGAAAAACACTGGTACGCGTAGCGAAGGCGAGTCAGGCTCCTTACGGGCCTCAGAAACACAGCACAGCAAGCAGTGCCCAGAGAATCTGGACGAGTATCTCCAGGAAGAGCTGGTCATGGCGGAGAGATGAATCATCTGCACATGCCAAACTCCATGTCAGAAAAATGCATACATCACTAGACAACCTTTCATAGACCACATCACACAAGGAGATAAACGCTTTTGAATAATGTAACATTCATTTCACAGATTAGAAGAGTTAACCAGACAAAGTGGAAAAGCTATTCACTAACATGAAGCTAACAAATTGCCCAAATGTGCGCTATTCAGGCTTTTGACAACTTAACTGGGGCGGCAGAAATAAGGAATGATTACTTGGGCAGTCATACGAAATCATGTTTACCCAAGATGTTCAAGCAACAGCTGACTGAAGCACAATGTCTTTCAGGCGACTAGAGTTATAATGGAGATGAAGAGAAAAGCAGAATGCACTAGTTAAGAGAATAAATACACCGAAAACTGCAGTGCCCCATGGCGTCTCCTTAATGTCACATCTCAGAAACTCAATAGGCTTTTCTGTCTATTCCAGTCTGCTTGCTTGTGCTACTTGCTGAAACGGCAGCTATAGCCAACGCGTTATATTCCAAGAAAGACTTTAGCTCCGAACACAAAGTCAATGGCTACTTTATTTACCTAATTACATAACATGATGATCCATCTCAAAACACACTTGAATGCCTGACGTAATGTGAACGCGTAGCTTGATTTCCAGTTAAGCGTCATTCCACAAATATATCCACCATGTATGCAGACGAAACGCGATTGGGCTACACTGAGAAAAACAGGCTGGAAATCACTCCCAGATCTCTCTGAGAGAGAAGCACTGTCGCCACCCTGTTTGTCTCATGCATGGGATTTGAATGACTGCGCTCAATCGAAGCTGCACAGTGGCCATGATGATGGGGAAACGAGGCTGGGGTCCCACTGATGTGCCACGGTACCTTCTATCAAACTCCACCTACCAAGGGCGCTCTCTTAAAATATTTGATTTCATTTTAACTGTAAAAACATTCATCCTAAAAAAAATAAGCCCCGCCTCTCCCAGGACCGTGGCTACAGATTGTCTGCTTATAATAGGATGGCATCCCGTCCAGTGAGTACACCACCACCTCCCCGCCCCCCTCCCCAAAACAGACGAAAGCACATGGTTAGAGGGCTGGATGGGTTACTAATAACAAGAGCAGCATTTTCCAAACCAGAACCCATTACAAATTAAGTAAAGAATATCACCTTGCATTAGCAGTAAAAGGCATAGGAGATATTTATGCCTTTAGGTCTCAACTGTCTGCCTTGTCCTACAGGGGCCAGTTATTCCAGCATGCTGGAAAAACCCAAACTCTGACGGCACGGCAAACCTGACGCACAGAAGGGGTACATCTCTCTGCAGACTGCAGCTGAAGCAGAGACTTACCAGGATCACAGCCACTGGACAGAATGAGAGTCTATACCAGGGTACTGAGGCACACAAATTCACAAACCAAGGGCAATGTCTTATCATGGCTAATCCCAACTAAAACACATGACTATGTATCGAGTCAGAACTTGAAGAAAACTCATGTGAAAGTAAAGAGAACATGTGAACTGTGAAAGTCCACATAAGGACAGGAAACAGCCCAGAGCCCAGAAGCTACCATCCTCCCATAACCTTGGCTCACCTCCATCCATTCATCCATCCATCCATCCATATCTGCTTGTCCTATTCAGGGTCACAGGGTATCGGTGCCTGTCCCAAAAGCAAGGTGCACATGGCAGGGAATAACCCAGGATGGGGTGCTGACCAATCTAGACTGGGAACACTTATTTATATATAACCTGTCTGTCTGTCACTGCACCCATGTATCAACACTTGCTTGACTTGGCTGCTCTGTTACTGTGGCAGGAGTAAGAATAGATCCAGCGTTCACATCCATCTCGGCCCCTTTTTAACATAAAGACTCTTGGCACAATGGCAACTTCATCGGAGACTCAGCCCAAAGTTAACCGCCCCACTGACACACTGAGACACGGGTGCGAGACCCAAAACCCCCGGCTGCTCCAGCCCTGTGTTCACAACTGTACATCGCTTCAGATAAAAACATCTTATAAATCAATAGATGTGAAAATAATGTGACACAGACGCTTGTAACGGCCACGCACTGTAGGTATAACCCTTGTGTGTGCATGACACGTATCAGAAAATACATCCATGAAACAGCATTCCAAGACAGAGGCACATAAGTCTATCCTATGTGCGCCTGGTTTCAACTCAGAAAAATGACACTGTTTAGCACATTTTTAAGTCTGCATATTACGGCATAATTTTTTTTCTGGCTTTGGCATTGACAGGTGCTCTACACACAACTACGTGCCCAAATGATGCTGGTATTTGAGCAAAACAACCCAGTTTCTGTCTCATTACATACTCAGCTGTCTAGTGACAAGTGCGGCCCTTGGGGCGTCACGACGCCGTCACTACAGCCATATTGTTTCCGTTTTTGTACAGCAGCTGGGACAGGCCTCACTTCCTATCCGGTGCTGTTTATCTTTGCACCATCAATGAAACAGACTTTTCGCTGATTGTAAAAGGAAGGAGAGCGATATAAATACAACCGTACTAATAAAAATAAGGTGTCGATTTTTGATATTTAAATACGGAAACCATGCACTGTTTCAGGAGTCTGATTTTTTTAAGCTTGTCAGCTTGAATGTGCTAAATAAACCTTCCTGGAATAACCTAGCAAACTATAATGAGAGAATATTAACCAAGGCGAGTCAGATGATTGAAACTGTCCTCCACTCACTCCACCCATCCGCTGTTCTGTTTCACTATGATTACTGTGCTCTGTTCTGCTTACTCAGTCTTCCTTGTGCTCTCGAGAGTTTTACCAAAATGTTCTGAGGGTAGAAGGAAAAATGACTGGGCCAGAAAAATAACTAATGAGAGTGTGGAGGAGGTTGGTCTAAGAAATGACAGGAGGCAAGACCAAGACACCTGAATGGTTGGTCCCACCTTATCTAGTTGCTTAGACCCACCTCCTCAATTGGTTATTTCTCTGAGTCAGTCATTTTTTCTGTCTGCCCTCTGAACATTTTTGTGCAAGTAAAACTCCTACAAGGCAACCTAGTGAAGCCTTATTTATTAAATTTCCTCTGTTCCCTCACACAATCCTACAATTCATGACCAAAACAACTCTTTTCATCTATTCTATTTTGCCTGTTGCATTAACGACTACCCAACCCTTGTACACTAGAAGAGGAAACCCTGTCCATGCAATAAATATTTTCCATGTTCATCCTATGTTGCAATTAAATATGAAGGTGCATTGTATCTAAACGATTACCACTGATGCACCAATGTGGAAACTTTGCTTAATACCAATATACATTTTCTAATATTACCAATAACCAATATTTGTTAAATTAGTGCTTTTAAAAATATCACCACAACAGCAGATGGAAAAACAACTGTCCTGCTAACTTTCAATACCGACTAAACACCAGCTAGCAATTCAGACCAAGATCGACACATCAGGCCAATGTTGATGTCCTGAGTTTTAATGTAAATCAGAAGATACTGACATGTTAATCAAAATGTTACACATCTTTATTAAATTAAGATTACAGCACACAGCTGAGGGAGCTCAGATCCCCTTGCAAGTTCACAGCGGGTCACTGCACAAGGAGCCATATGTCGCTCTCCCAACTGGCCTCTTGGCCCACCTACTGTTTGCCCTCACCATGTGTTCGCATACAGCTGCCTCAGCATTCTCTCTCACCCCAACACCCACTTCATACCGGTTTCCCAAGGACAGTGGGCTGCATTCAGCCCAAACCTGACCAAGTGACACGCGATGAAAATGAAAGCGACAGACACATTTGTCAATTTGCAAAACGCATGCGGATCAAAAGATGTTATCCGTACACAGCATTCCAGGAAGCACAGGGCAGAAGCATGAAACATTCTAAACTAGCCTATTGATCCATCAACCCACAATCACACACTATGGGCAATGCAGAGACGCAGAACCATCTACACTGGCGAGCAAATAGAAGTAGCCAGAGGAGCCGTGCAAACATGCAAATTCGCTGCACATAGCAAAGATATGAGAATGCAGGGCCACACGCTGAAGCATCATGACACTAGAAATGCAGTGATGCGATATTCGGATCAGCATTGGCACCGATCCAGACTTATTTGACAGACTGGGTATCGGTCATATGTGACCGATCAATGTCTGAAACTTACTAACTTATGTTTTAGCATCTCTAAAAATATTTCCTGTTAAATCTATTTGTACAACCGCATGGCAGCTCTTTTCCATTTTAGCTGTGCGTTTTCAGCATTCAAGCTGAACTCTAACGCTGCCACTCAGCGTTTTTGCCACTCGGCAGGTGCGAGTGCAGGGATCTCCGCCTGCCGTGACGTCATGCAAATACCCCTTTGCGGTACGAGGAGCGCAAGAAAAACAGATTGAGGTTGACAGGAGTATTTTAGGCTTTTAACAACAACTAGTAGCACATTTCCAATCTTTGTAACAAAGTTTTGATAGGTGGGAGTAGCCTTTAGTGGGAAATCCCAGTAAAGAAAGGGCAGATGACGGTGCGAGACAACGCAAGTAATATGAAAAAACCAACTTGGTGCAGCTTGAGGGCCTGTTATTGAAGTGTAAGTGATGCTAATTAAAGACTTCATCTATATGTACTAGTTGAAAAAAATATTAATAATATATAAAGTATACATATGTCTATTTATTATATAAAAATATTAACGTAAAATAGCTCTTGTATCAGAATCTGTATCGCTATCGGTAACTGTGAATTGGATAACTGACATTATGTGCATCGGCCCATCCCTACATGACACCCTTTAGTACCCCCTCTCTCAGTCTGAAATCAACACAGCATAGTTTGTCCAGTCTATATATTTTCATTTCCATCATGGAATAATATATCAGAAGAGCCATTCCATTTTGCCCTAGCTAAACTAAGAATAAAGAAAAAGACCATGTTTGCAACCTATAAAGCTGTGGTTATCTCATGACCCAACACAGTTAGGATAAATGGATGGTTTTAGTTAGTCAGAAGTGGCCATAATCAGCTAGTCCAGTCCACAGTCCACGATTCCACCAATTTGCAGTTTGAAGATTCATTTATAAAAACGTCACTATAGGCATTGTCTGATGGTGGTTGGTTTCATAGTGCCTTAATGTGATGGTGGTTGGACACCTCGATGTAGCTGTAAGTGACATGCAGGTTATGGTTTCATAGACCTCACCCCAGCATGATGTGAAGCACACTGATGTTGCCCCTGTCACTGACAAAACAGCCAGTCAAAAACAGCCTTACAAGGGTAGGCATGTCCTCAATGTCAAGAATGGATAATTTTTTTCCACAAATACAAAGCTTCCCCTTCGGAACACTTCAATTGATGCGGCGTTAAAAACAAAGACCCCTAATAGAGGAAAAAAAACTTCATTATGACGTCACAGGGTAACATTTGCATAAGAAATGAAAACTAATTCCAACTGCATTTCTCCAAACCCACTCTACAGAGTGGCTGTTTCAAACTGTCTTACACAAACACACAAGTAAACAACACGACAGCCAGATTGTTATCAAGGAACAATTTGGCTATTTCTTCTTTTTGGTTAATTCACTGACAACAATGCTAGCCAAAGTGCTTTTTTCAGTAACCAGTGAAGATATTCTTCACAATGTGGTACGACTTGAAATGTCTAATTAATGTGAGTGTTTCAATCCTATCTTTGCCTATATGTAAACACATTTATGTCGTTACAATAGTCAGGTCAACTATCATTCAGGGTCTAGAACCACTGGCTCTGACCTCCAATCCTTTAACACCTGCCATGCAACAGCAGGGCTGACAGCGTCGCCACAGACCAGCCACTTCACCCGTGGCCTGGTTACTCCACTATACCCCAGTAAACAGAACAGAAGCACCGCTGCCTACACCACTCACAGAGTCAGCGTCTTCCCTCAAGAGATAAGCACTGTAAACACCCTTGTATATACTTACAAAATGCCCTACAATTTTGCTGTATTTACTAGCAAATCTTTTGCTCTGGTTTTGCACATTTCTCTTGCCCTATTCCACCATGGTTTTGTTTGTCCCACCGCTGGATCATTCAACTCGTATTGTACTTGTACTAGTATTGTCACAATAAACTTGTATTTATTGTGCCATTACAGTCTGATGTCTTGATGTCGCACCTGCCTTGTTGAATAATTGAACTGTCTTGTGTTACTGAGCTGCCAGAACTGGGAGGGGCAGGGACTTTTGTTCTGAGGCGCAAAGTGATTTTTATTCTGAAGACGGAAGAGGAAATGGATAGTGTGCTCCCAAAAGCCACTGATAGATAAAGAAATATACTGTTGAGCAGCAAGCTTGATGGGACCAGGTTGCAGAAATTGTTGTTGAAAGAAGCAAGGACTGGGATGAACTGGGATTAACTTAACTTACTGGCAACCTCCAGGGAAACTACTGGTGGGCTTCCCTGGTTTTCACAACTGTTTGTTGGTGCCGTTTAGCATCGTACAGCACAACCTGTAGTGAATGAGGTTTAAAATGTTTGTTGACAGAACTGTCAAAATTGTTTCGCTAAGCTGTGTATCTTCTTTCTTGTTAGCTTTGCATGCTATGCAGTATGCGTATATGTTCATATGTCTGTGCGTTAGCTCATGCAATAGCTAAGAATGTTTGGACCTGATGTGTGCTTGTGTTAAATGCTTGGCCTGCAGGGTTGTGTTGCTGAAGGTTGCAAAGGTTGATTCTTGATTAGGGAAGAGATTAATGTGCCACGTGTAGAGAACCAAGAGTATTGTATTATCTGTGTGTTTTCTTTCATGTTGTTTCGTGTTCCTGCTTGAAGGTTTTCAACCTAATTAAGTAAGTATCTAACTAACTAAACTAAGTAACTGACTAATCTGGTGTCTCATCTGGAATAAAAAGAGATTAATGACATTTTTTGAGTTGAGCCTTGTAACCCTGAAGTTTGGGCCGAAGTTAAGACAATACCCCCAATAAATTGACAGTTACACTCCCTCAATACTATAAGAGGAGACTAAATGTTTACTAAATAGACATGACAACAAAACAATTACCTGAATCAATGCTTCAAGCCTCAGTTTTCAGTTTTGATTCAACTTTCAGCATTAACCTATTTTGCTAAATTTATCTGATGATTCATTTTACATGAAATGAAACAAACTGTTCATGACATCGCCTTTGTTAATTAGTAATTTGGCATCTAGCTCATTTTTAACACTGAGAGCCATGCACGGTAATCATTTATCATCCTAACAGCTCTGGCAAAGAAACGTTATCACAGGAAATGGTGTGCTGGCCATGCATTAAACCACACTGTGATGAAACCTCTGTGACTATCAGAGAGAAACACAACTAATTCTCAGGCTTCTATCCATCGTTTAAATGCTTCAATTGGTCAAGGTCATATGGGCGGGGTGTACCCTATCCCAAGTGGCAAAGCACTTTCACACACAATCATACTCGATGGGCGATTTAGGGATCTCAATTAGCCTAAAGGTATGTCTTTGGACAGTGAAATGTAACTATAGAGTGCCCAGTGGAACCCTTCAACAACAACATGCAGAGACATGCAGGATTGAAACCCCCAACCCTGGCGCTGTGAGGTAACAGGGCTGCTCATCTAAACAGGTCTCATTCCCGCAGGGAAGTAAGCAAAGCGCTCAGCGGCTGCTTTATGAAGCAGACCTGCCCGTCAGGTCAAACACCCTGCTTCCCCAAACAACAAATCACGTGGATGCAACTGAATATAATAAAGTGCATGCAGACGGAATCAAGAGGGTCAGTCACTGTGCTGCTAAGCATTAGTACTAAGACGCGTGATTTAACTTATTTTTAAATCGTATATATATGCTTGTGCTTCAAGCATCCCAGAAACAGCCACCATCGTGGGCTTTTCACACACTACAGTGCCCACGGATTCCAGAGAAAAAGGTGTGATGAACAAAATGCAGCTGGAAACTACTGTATTCGGCGCGTATTTAATATTAGTTTTGCCCTAAACTAATTAAGCTGTAACTCAAGGCGACGGAAAACAGACCGAAGTTGTTTCTTTGTGAACAGAAAACTCAACTTTTAATATAAAACAAGATGTTCCGGTGACGCATCAGGTTAGAAAACACAGCAGATTCAATATTCTGTTTCAGCAAAGACACTAAATTATTTACATGACTGTTAAAACAGATACTTTCAAATTTCTTAAAAGTAATTTAACCTGTCTATCCAAAGAAATACTTTTAGATTAAAAGAATAGGTGGAAGATTTTAAAAGTACGTAAAAGTTATATCTAACTGAAACACCATGATGTATACTGAAAGCGCAGAAGTACATATCCGACATTAGTACAGTAAGAAACAGCAAACAGTTTAAGCTGAATAACAATAAGCATCTTGCCTTACTTTTATATTGCAGAGTTCGGCCAACCACGATTTTCACGGCGCCAGCAATGCATTCCCCTGGGCTGTAGACCACCTTATTGCTGCCGAAACTGATCTCAAACACTAAGATCTTGCCCATGTCGCTGCCGGCAGTCTACGGAAAGGCGAACATTCGGTCGGCAAAGAAAAGCGCTTCTCCCCGCTACCGGCCCCTACGCACTTCTTTCGACACGCGTCTGGTTATCAGCCAGCGAAGTTTACATCAAAACGAGGCCGGATGAGGGCTCCCTTTAACCTTTTTGTTTGTTGTGAATCAGTCCACAAAGGGGCGACAATGTAAATCTAGTGTCATGTTCACTTTCCCAGTGCGAAAGGTTAAACTGAAACAGGAATTATAATCGTCCCTAAATGGCAGCTGTGCTTACATTTATTTCAGCCCGTAAATATGTGGTGTCTTTTGAAAAGACCAGGCAAGTCCAGGCAAAAAGACTTTACTACCTAGAGTTGTTGGAGAATCAGGGAAAATTATCCCTTTTCTGCTTTAGTACAGATCTAGGAGAATGGATTTTTATTAATCATAATAATTCTTCTGTGGAGGGTAAGGTGGCCTATTACCTCCAAAGTTATGAGTTTCATCCCTGTTCCCTGTGTGTTGAGATGGCATGCTCCTGCCGTATCCATAATGGTGTCCCTCCCAAAAATCCAGTCACATCTCTATATTTTTACTGGAAATGGATTAATAGACCATTTTTTTCTCTGTCTCTGTAACATATAGAAATGATACATTATGGCTGAATTTTAGTTTCTCAGTACAAGTTGTACTTGAGTCTATTAGCATTTTTAGGGTCACTCCCTGGGGCCAATCCTCAGCATACTGGGCATGCTGTCATTAGTAAAGACAAAGGTATAGTGAGATGGCTAATTTATTGTTAATGGTTGACTTATTCCTGCAGTGTTTTCCAATATGGTCCTCGGGGACCCACAAACAGTCCACGTTTTTCCTCCCTCCCAGCTTCCGGCCAGTCAGTCCACATTTCGGGAGCTGGGAGTAATGGCACATGAAAGGACAGCCACCAATGCACTGATTACATTGAGACCATTCACACAAAGTAGGGATTTTAATAGTGATTTTTTTTAGAGAGATAGAAGAATTTGGGGTTAGAGATTGTAGAGGTTGGGGGTGTCGGAGGAGTAGGGATTAGATGGGGGCTGCCAGGGCCACCCAGGGAGTGCATTGATATTGTTATGACAGCATGAAGGTTATTTACTCTTTTGGCTCAGCACATCTTGGAGGAGTTTCTCTCAGCTGTAGCACCTATATTAAGCCTGACTTTATTTATAATCCCTGTCTAGATGGTGCATGTTTCTTAGGGCTAGTCACTGCTATACATGATATTAGCAGCTACCTAGGATGCTAACTTCTGCCAGTTGTCCACGTAGCCCTGCAGTGTGCGCCATCTGAGACAAAGGGATACTGGCTTACTTGTAGCACTGTCAGAATCAATTTGTACCTTTGAGGGTACAATTACTTGTCACCGGGGCTGTACCCTCAAAGGTTTGCCAATTGTACTCTAGCTGTACGTAAATGTACCCTGTAAAATGGAGAAATGGGCTTTGAGGAACGCTTTTGCAGAATTGGGGATACATTAATGTCGTTTGTACCTTGAGGGACAAAATGGTCCCAGGGTTGTACCTTGCTTTCTGACAGTGAGCCCCAGACGTCCTTGCACTCTCCAGACAATTACACGATGCGGGACACTGACCTGCCAGCCAGTTTCACATAGACATTCACAATGTGGGGGGAGGGGAACGGTGTCACGGATTATGTTAGGGTTAGGGTGTGACCAAACAACACGATGTAAGTGAAGTGGTGACAAGATGAAGAGCAACATTTCAAAATGAGCAAAGGTTGACAATAGAGCCCTCAAACAATAATGTTTAATTGCAGTGCATTGTATAAACAAGTGTGTTGCGACGCCAACAGAAAAAATATTGCCTGTACAGTATGTTGAGGATAGAAACTGAATTCTATTAATAATTCTATAATTCTATTCTATTTTCCCATTTGGGTATCAAAGTTAATACTATTAGTGTTAACCCATTCAAAGAAATGTATTTACTTGTTAGGATTTCAAAGCACTAATTTAATAAGATATATTATAATTTTTTTAATTGTTTAATTATATAAAAATATGTTTTACATACTCGTAGCTTCCCATTTAGGCTCCGGACCTCCCTTAACCTAGAAGGATAAGTGGTTTGGAAAATGGATGGATGGATGAATGTTTTACATAATAAAGGCTGGGATTGCTGTACTGTGCGGGAGTGGTGTAGACGCTTTGTGCACTTGTTGTGTTGTGCGCCTGTTGAAGCGGTT
>JAABNY020000039.1:16316234-16340463 GCA_015164015.2 Brevimyrus niger
TGAATAAAAAAGGGAGTATCGTCACCTGGTACTGAATAAAAAAGGGAGTATCGGCACCTGGTTCTGAATAACAAAGGAAGTATTGGCACCTGGCACTGAATAACATTGGGATTATTGGCACCTGACACTGAATAACAAAGGGATTATTGGCACCTGGCTCTGAATAACAAAGGGATTATCGGCACCTGGTTCTGAATAACAAAGGGAGTATCGGCACCTGGCACTGAATAACAAAGGGATTGTCGGCACCTGGTTCTGAATAACATTGGGATTATCGGCACCTGACACTGAATAACAAAGGGCCTACCTGCACCTGGCACTGGTGTGAACTAGTTAAGTGACTAAACAGCCTCAATCAGAAAAAAACACCTGTGCTTTTTGGGGAAATGTAACTATGCTAGATTTAAATGCTAAATGCTGCTTCTAATCAAGAACATGTCTAGAAGCAAAAAATGAAAAACGACACATTGTCCTTGCTACATGCCTTTCATAACATAACCTGTGAAACACACGGCATAATACTGTATATTTCTTAAGAAAAGGAAGAATAATGTCCTTTTTTAGTTTTTTGTGACATTCAACCAAAATATCTTGCCAAAAACATTATGTGCAACACGTAGCTGCTTTAAAAGGCATGTTTTAAACGCGGGGAAGTGAAAAGCAGATATGACACATAGTTTCATGGTCATGTTGCATGGCTGAAAGTGTCCAGACCCAGCCTGCCTGACATCTCCTTCTGGAACTTAAGAGCGTAAATGTGACATAGGATCCTCACTTTGTGGCAGGATCCTCACTTTTGTAACAGCTTCATCTCTTCTAGATGGTGATGAACATTGTTGGTAGGATTTGCGTCCATTGACCAGAGAAGCATTAGTGAACTCGGTTAAAACAAGGAAGCACAGAAATGTCATAGCACGCTGTAATGTTACGGTTTGTTTGCACTGTTTAAGCCCAGCCTCAGCACTCCCGAAGGTCCTTGAGCAAGACCCTTAACCCCCAGCTCCCTGGGTGCTACAGCAGGTGGCTGCCCTTCACAGACAGCCTGCTGTCATCTACAGGGAGCAAGTTTGAGGAGGCCTAAAGAGAATTTCAACCAATAAAAAGTATCAATTATTATTATTATATGGTAAATAATAATTGCACTTCCACAGAAAACCACATTGTTCTCAATAGTTCTGCTTGAATTGCTTTCACTGACAATTTCTGATAAAGCTTGTTTTTGGCAATTGAATTCTTCAATATACACATCAGCAATGTGCTGCTTAATTAACCAGTTACACTAATTAGAAGGATACTTTGGCAATACAATGTTCATCTGAGCCCACTGGTACCAGCAATGCAGCTGTTAGTTCTAATAAATATACTTGGAAATGCTTGAGTTTTTTATTTCACAATATCTTTGTCATACTCAAAGTATTATTAGGATAAGTGTGACTTTTTAAAAACAAATAATGATAGAATACTTAGGTCAGATGGTAGGTTGAGAATTAAATGTCGAATCTTGATCATATAACTCATTTTTATTACGCTCCTCTCGAATTTTACCTCCAGTTTTCAAGGATGTGCGAAGACATTTGTTGAAATCCCGGGAAACGAAGCAGTACAGCAGAGGATCCAGGCAGCAGTTGGCACCGGCCAAAATCCAACAGATGTAATAAGCTGTCTCCAACTTCACGAGTAGTTTGCACTCATTTGGAAAGAACATCTTTACCACAACAGCTATGGTGCGAACCAGGGCAATGGGCATGAAACAGAAGCCAAAAATGGCCAGGCAGATGGCCACCGTCTTGTGCGACTTGGATTTAATGGCCTGTCCTTTCGTCGTGGTAGTGTTAATGCGAGACACTGAGCTGGCCAGAAGGATGTAGCACACCACAGTCACCGCGAATGGCGCAAGAAACCCCAGGATAAGGATGAATACGTTTACCGTGAAGTAGACTTGCGTGTATTCATTTTGGTGAATGCTAAGGCAAAGGGTTTGGTTGCCAACGTTACTGGTGTTAAACAAACCAAAGACGGCTGCACCGCTAGCCAGTAGTAACAACCAGATTCCACCGCAAACTTTGTGAACGAACTTTACTTGCTTCATAGGTGATGTTTTCTTGTATTGGACCACGACTATATAGCGATGGATGCTAATGAGCATGAGGAACAGAATGCTGCCATATAAATGCATGGTAAGCAGGGCGATCTTGGCCTTACAGAGGAAGCTGCCGAAAGTCCAGTGGTTGCTTTTGATGAAATATGTTGCCATCAAAGGTGCTACTGGGGTGATAATAGCATCGCTCAGTGCCAGGTGGAACTGCAAGACGTTACTAGAGGTCCAGTGAGAGATACGACAGCAGAAGACCCATAAACTGAAGCTGTTCAGTACGAAGCCCACTAGAAAGACCAGGCAGAGCAGCACAGTGATGGTGAGATGCTGCGGCTCCGGACTGCAGGATTCGAGGTGGCTGAGGTTGACAGCAGCGGTGTTCAGGGGCTCCACAGAAGAGCTGTTCATCTTGACCGTATTTCACACAGAGGATGATCACACAGAATCCTGATCACCTTCGGGGGATTGAAAAGTTCATGTCATTAATGACAAAAAAAAAAAAAAGTTTAGATTTCAACAAAAAAAGCATAAGTGCGTGGATGATCTAGCTATCAAGATCTTTATTTGCACCAAAAAAAAAACAATCCACTCTCACTGCACATCCGAGAACCTGATGATTATTTAAATTTAATTCAAAATAGAAGATGGCAATGCAACAAAGCAGTCAATTTCTTCTGGCAAGTTTTAAGCAGGCGAACAATTTAAACTGGTTGAACACATAGAGTGGAAAAAAAACCTGAGAATCGCAACAAAATGCTTATTCTCCTCCAAAACACTTTCTTACCATGCAATGTTGGCTTAAAGCATAAACGCATGATTGGGAGATGGACAGGTGAGTATGAGTAGTACTGTGTTTCATTAGTGGTGTTATAAAACTTAAAGGAAACACAACTGAAATTTGTTTTTAATTAAATATTGCTAATACAACAGATATTTTTCTGATAAAATTCTACATTATAAAACTAGAATAAAAAACAGCCATCCTCTCAGCTGAAATAGTTAAGGAACATTATTGTGCAAAAAGGTTTAATTTAATTAGCATCTAGAACCATTTTTGTAACTACAAGCTAAACTGAAATCTAATACAGTACACATTTTCTAATGTATGCAAAAACAAGCTCAGTGATCAGTTCCAAATGCAGAAAACAAGACAGTACTGGGCCTCTATTTAATACATCTCTTTATGTCATTTGTTTTAGGACAATTGTTATCTACTTACATACGGTTTTATCTCCCCAGACATCCAGAAAAGATTTGCGGATAAAAAAACAGCTCTTTTATAACGTCTGACCACAGCTCACAATAAAACTGAAACAAGGAACTGAATGAGTGGTTAAACCCATTAAGTGTGGAATCTGATACACCCAGCGGGCATAATTCAATTCAATTCAATTCATTTTTATTTATATAGCGCTTTTAACAATGGTCATTGTCTCAAAGCAGCTTCACAAAAAAAAATGAAAGAGTTTTTGAACAATAATAACATATAATAGCAGGTGACATATAACACCTGCTGAATATCCTTCCATCAAGGCATGGAATCCAGAAGACCTCAGAAGTTGTTCTGTGGTATCTGGCACCAAGACATCAGCAGCAGATCCTTTAAGTCCTGTAAGCTGTGAGGTGGAGCCTCCATGGATCAGACTTGTTTGTCCAGCACGTGCTACAGATGCTCAATCAGACTGAGACATGAACCCTGAACTCTTTTCATGCTCCTCAAACTGTTCCTGAACAATTTTTAAAGGAGGCAGGGCACATAATCCTGCTGAAATAGGTCACCGCCATCTGGGAATACCATTACCATGAAGGGGTGTATCTGGTCTGCAACAATGTTAGTGGGTTTAATAAACATAATAATGAGTTAGATACGAACAAGACAATTTATTGGTTTTACTGCAACAGCTAAAAATGAAACCAAAACGAGAAATGACCCCAGTGGTCTCACCACAATCCCTATAAATCCTCAAGCAAATATATCTTAGTAAAACGACCTCTGCAAATAACATGCAAAAAACATAGAACCCAGGAGGTGAGACAGCAGTGCTGCCAACTAAGCTGTTTTTTCAGATGTTAACACTCTACTCCCCAAAGCTTTTTTCAGATGTTAACACTCTACTCCCCAAATAATTTTTCAGATGTTAACACTCTACTCCCCAAAGCTTTTTTCAGATGTTAACACTCTACTCCCCAAAGCATTTTTCAGATGTTAACACTCTACTCCCCAAAGTTTTTTTCTAACTCTGTGGCCACACCTATCAATAACCTTAAGGCTATACTGGAACAGCTGAAATCAGATGTACCTAAAAAAAACAGCACACACCTGTATGTCTAGAAAAGCACAAGAAAATATTTTTCAGTTTAACTGTAAAACATTTAATTGGTTTAACACAGGCAGTGCATTAAGTTTTTTTTTTTAAACACAAAAGTATCCTGCCCTCTGTTAAGAGACAATGCACACACCACAAGATTCAGGGACAGCTTATACCCCAGTGCTGTCAGACTATTCAACATACACTATACGCTGTTTTATGTGTGTTTTCATGTGCTATAATATAATGTTCATAAGGTGCAATGTAACATAATATATATT
This sequence comes from Brevimyrus niger, assembly GCA_015164015.2. Classification (NCBI taxonomy): domain Eukaryota; kingdom Metazoa; phylum Chordata; class Actinopteri; order Osteoglossiformes; family Mormyridae; genus Brevimyrus; species Brevimyrus niger. The sequence goes on from JAABNY020000039.1 coordinate 16,320,920, forward strand.
TTAGCAGTGTGTTCAACATACTTATGTGCAATATTGCTAACACACACCCTACATATACTAAACACTGTTTATAAATCCTTAACACTTGCCCTCCTATGGTCACTCGTGGGCACCTTGTCAATAATACACGTTATTTGTCATTTGTCGGAGTCCCTCTGGTGACATGGGAGAATAATATATATATTGCGTGGCCTCGAGATAATTAAGTGGTGGACACATCATTCTTAATGTGTGCGAATAAGTTATAGATTTCCTAGATGTTGTACTCTACGCTCCTTCAATACACTTGTCCAATGTGCCTTTAGGAAGCTAACATGTGTCTTTTCACAATCATGTTTTCAATTGTAAAAATGATAATTTCTTTATAAAATTATACTTATTTTTACCCACTCTCGAAGTTGTCCATGTGTTTCCAGGGACTCTAAAATCTCGTGGCCACACGTTATTGTCTCGTGGCTAGCACTTAATTATCTCATAGCCACGAGACAATAACAAGATAATTTTTTCTCTTATGTCACCAGAGGGGCTCCGTAGTTTTTTGTCTGATGTTTATTTGATGCTATTGTAATGTTGCACTGCTTTAATTGCCTAGTGTTTGAAGAAGGCATTCAAGTAAGAATTTAATTGTACTTCGTATATGTCATTGTGCGGGAGCGGCGAGCAATCAGGGGAGGCGAGAGCAGCCAGGTTGGAATCCAAACGGGGCTTATTCCGGGTAAAATACACAGGACGGGAACTCACGCAGAGTTTTGACAATGACAGATCTGGGGACACTAACTCAGCCGCGGACTAAATACATAAAACAGGCGAAACTGAACAAGCAACAGGTGAATACAATTAGGCATTAACGCGAGGGGGCGTGGCACACATGAGGATCGGACGGAGCTGAGCGCGACGGTATATATGACCATAAAACTTTTGAATCCTTAAATGTATGCAATTTTTAAGGTATCCATTAAGGACACTGCAAAAAACAAAAAACATCATTATTATTGTTACTGTCTTTTTCCATAATGTTGGTTACTGAAACAAGTTGTGGCCCTTCAAGTAAAGTGTTAACCAATTATCTGTGTGCCATTGATGAAAGCGACAAAAGAATGTTACCATGGAGACAGTTGGCGTTGCTAGAGGTCTTAACAGTTGTCAATGAAGGACAATATAAATAAGACGGTAAACTGTGTCTTCCAAAAGTAGTTGAATTAAGTTGCATAATTCAAAGGCAGATGTATTCGTGAAAAATTCATGTGAAATATATCTGGATTTCTGCAATAAAAAATATTTCGACACATAGGATCGCTCACGAAACCATAGGTAGATGGTGCAGTTTTTGAATATTATTATCATCAGTAAATTGTCGCGTGAACAAGCACATGATCTAATGTTTTATGGCATATAAGGCATACAAGTGTTATTTAAGCAAGTTACGTAGAGCACTTAAGGTAGCCGGTTTGACGAGATTTCTGAAGTGTCCTAAATAACAGACTTTGACATGTTGCCATGGTGATGTGAGCACTGTAAACACTGGGAGTCTCAGTGTTTTTGACCATGGATAAGAAATGTCTTATACTTAAGAGGTAAGATTAAATCAGGATGAGCAACGTTAATAGCTTCTTTTATGTGATTTTATATAGAAGTTAATTTCACTGTTACCTAACAGTGACTAAATCATGATCCGTGCATTTGCTCGTTTTGGCTCTTGACAAAATACTTATAAAGAACAATAGAGATTGTGGTGTATTGCTGATGCTGTCTCTGTAACAGATCTGAATTATAAGTGGAAAAAAGTAAAAAATCGGAGTGCCCCCTTGTGTTAGTTCATTCAGTATAGGTATTTAGTGATTTATTGTTGGCAACATCCAACTCATTAAGTAAATGAACAATAACTGTGACAATCATGCTGAAAACTGCTTCATAGTGCCTTGTGTCAAGCTCAGAGCTAGTAGAGAACTACCCTGTGTGACAGAGATAACAAAGAACCTATCATCATTAATCAATGAAACTAATTAAAACAATGAAACTGATTAAATTAACTGTTTATATCCAAAAACAGAATTCAGCAGTTTTCTTTTTAACTCTGACAGTTTATATTTGAAAATTACAGTATATTAACACTGAAACAGTTACTGAATGTGTCAGATATAGCAATTATTTGGTTTTCATTGTCCAAGTTCATAAACTAATTAATCAAATTATTAACAAAGACGCAAAACATGTAACCAAGTGAGGACTTGATATGCAACCTGTAACACAACCTTGAAAAACTGCCCTGCAGATTAAAATGTCGGCATTATGGAAATTGTCAGCTCCACTGCCCCCCACGAAGAACTCCAGCCAACCTCTGGAGTTAGTGAGATGCATTGGGAAGGCCATACATAAGACAGATTCCGGAATCACAAGAGTGAATATGGAGAATAGCGAATTTGCTAAACTGACGAAAAAACAGGTAAGAGATTAAAGACAACCTATGCAAAGTATTAATTATGAATTAATTACAGAAACTGCAAACTGTCATCCCAGTGACCCTGACCGGGACACGTGGTAGGATCTGTCGTAATAACTTCTAATGTCCAAGTTTCACACCTGGGATAATGCATTAGAACGTCATTCAGCCTTGGATGACAAATATTGCATGTAAAAGCTGCTTAATGCATTGGAGATTGGCTGTATGCTGCTATCACCATCATATGATTAAAATTCCAATTCAAGTTGAAACAGATTCCCTTGCAATCTTCCTTTTAACTGTTGCATGGAGTGTAAATACTTTGAATCATTTGTTCTTTTCAAACAGACAAAAAGTTCAATAAGAAGTAAGCCTGGGAATCTCAGGCCAAAATGGTCCTACGAAAATATGTCTCAGCTTGCTATCTATCCAAGGTAACAAAAAAGACATCTTTTAGGGTTAAAGGAGACCCGCCCGTACTTAAACTAAATAGCATATTATTTTGCAGTTTGCTTCTTTGTATAAGATATTGTCCTTGAGAACATATAATAGTTACATTTTTGATGTTAAACTACAATATTTTGGAATAATATTTAATCCCCAGCCTGAAATTCTCAGGTTGTTTTCCAGAAGGTTCCCCTTGCTGTGCTGAATGCCTTAGTACCTTATGGGCTATACGAACTGTTTTGTGTGTTCAAAGGCTGGGGACGGTGAATGCAGAAAAATGGTGGAGCACCGAAATGTCAGGATGGGATTTGTCTGAGAGGACAAAAAGCTGCCACAGATTTAAGTCCCCTTCACGGAGACCCAGCCCAGCATTCTGGGTATGGTGCGTGATATGATTCACCTTCCCTTGACAATGTCTATGTAAATCACTAAGACACCAGTTGACCTACCTTCCTATCATCAGGCTTCTCACACATCCCGGGTCACCACTGCCCGGACTCAGTATTCCCAGCCATTAAACAGCCCAATGCAGAACAGAAAATCCCCACTGAAGAGAAGGACATTATGGTAGATATAAATATGAACAATGCACTGCTCGTTTGAACTCTTAAGACAACTATTAACTGTTAGAAAGGTTCCCTTTTCTATTGTAAAACATTTTAGCACTCTGTTTTCATGATTTTCTATAGACAGGCTATTTGAAGTACTCTCTTTCTGTAAGGAGTCTAAGTCAAATGATGACAGAAATCTTGGAAACAGAACTGTAAATGTTATATTGAAATGCTATGAATATAACCATAATTCTTTGTGTGACAGTTTGGAAGCTTCAATCACAGCGGGCTTACATGGTCCGTGCGTATTGCAGTGCGTTGGCCACGCTCCAGGTAAGGGCTGCACCCTTTATAGCTGCCTGCCTCATTCACAGAGTCTTGCCGAGTCTCGATAATTCACCACCGCGTGATCATTTCGGTCCCGGAGATCATACGGTATAAGCCGCGAAGGGGGAAGCTAATTTCTGAAGCATCTGTTGTCTCACTTACCCAGGGCGGGCTGATGCTGAGCTGGATAACAGCTGCAGCAGTGACATGAATTTCCAACATTTCGGCATTTTCACAAGGGGTCGCTGCAGGACCCGACGTGGAGGTCAGTGTGGCTCTCAGAAGCGAAGGCCAGGAACATGCAGGCCTGCAGCATGACGTTTCATTCTTGCTTTTCTGAGCACATTTCTTGTTACTTCTGCTATCTACCCAAAATGACATTTCTGGTGAAATGAAGAATGAAAAAGTTAATGCATATGCTTTGTGGCAGCACAAATATTTTGCTAATACACTCAGTGGCCAGTTTGCTGGAATACACCGGGGCTAATCAGTTCAGGCCCTCAATTCCAAATCCAGGCCTTATTTTCAGTTCTCCCAGGTAGTTAGTTTAATAGTTAAATAGTCACTGATTCTGACTGGTCAGAGGCTTCACACTCGGCTTGCGGGTGAAGGCTGGAAAATCAGCGGGGCTTGGCCCTTGAGGACTGTGAATTGAATAGATCTGGGGTACACAGAGACAGTCAGAGGAGACAGACCAGACTCATTAAAGCCAACAGGATGGCCACATGTATGAAGGGGTCAAACACGAAAGGCAAGCCTCTGATCCCTTGTTCAACCCAAGGCCTCAGGGAATTCATGCTGTTTGAAGGCATGAGGGATCCAACACAAACTAGGCAAGTGCACTTAACTAGAGGGGCTGGACAATGAAACTGAGACACCTCATTTTAGCAATAATAATTGAGTAGTATGGTGTGGGGCCTCCTTTTGCGGCCAATACAGCATCAGTTCATCTCGGGAATGACAGATACAAGTCCTGCACAAGGCCAGAGGGATTTTGAGTCATTTCTCTCGAAGAACAGTGATGAGGTCATTACGTGATGCTGGCGGAGGGAAACATTTGCTCGCTCCTTCAAAACATCCCAAAGTTGCTCAGGATATTCAGATTTGGTGACAGCGCAGGCCAGGGGAGATGTTCAACTTCAGTTTCATGATCTTCAAACCACTCAGTCACCAGTCTTGCTGTGTATGGGTGCATTGTCACCCTGATACACGGCACCACCTTCAGGGTACAATATTCGAACCACTGAGTGAACACGGTCCTCCAGAATAGCTGTATAGTCCTTGGCAGTGACACACCCATCTAAAAGAAGCTGTGGGCCTTGAGAATGTGGTAGCTCAAACTATCACTGATCTGCTGCATTCTGGGTAGGCAACAGTCCGGGTGGTGAACCATAAATGTCCCAGATGTGGGAAAGACTGTAAAGGCAGATTCATCAGAGAAAAATGCATGTTTCACATTGTCCACAGCCCAAGGTTTGCCCTGCTGGCACCATTGAAACTGACGTTTGGCATTGGCATGCGTGACCAAAGGTTTGGCTACAGCAGCCTGACCATGAATGTTGACCCTGCGAAGCTCCCATTGAACAGTTTTGATAGAAACAGGAAAATTGAGGTGCACATTTAAATCTGCAGTAAGTTGGGCAGCTGTGGTTTTATGATTTTTGGATATAATCCGTGTACTTGGACAGCCCTCTCAGACGGATTCCTCTCGCATCCACAGTTACTCCTGTTGGATCTGGTCCGCCCTTTGTGGTGGTATGACGACATTACCCTGGACTGTGGCTCTCAATGCACTTCAAAGACTTGCTGTCCTGGTAGCAGATGCACCAGCGAGACTCACACCAACAAATTGCCGTTTTTTGAACTCTGATATGTTTCCCATTGTGTTGTGTGGATTGCAATATTTTACATACAGCTGTGTGTGCTATTGCTCTGCTAATTCAACGTTCACACTCTGCTCATACTGATGAAATGTGCAATAAGTGAAGATTGGTCACCAAACTATGCATATGTAGGCATGAAACCTCACTTTTGGCCAGGATGTTTCAGTTTTATTGTCCAACTCCTGAAAGTGGCCGCTGAGTCGATACTAAAATATTTCTTATTCTGAAGTATTTCTCAGGTAACAATCTATTTTCTATGAGAAAGCATTGAATACTTATGCAATAATGATGTGATATGTGATGATTCACCCCTTTTTTGATGTGGTGGGATTCAACAGGATTTGATTCAACACAATGTGATTCAATGCAACATGATGCAATGCAAAAGAATAAGAGGCTATGCAATTAAATATGGTACAAATACAGAAGAATTAAATACAAAATTATTGATAAAAAATGCTTTGTCACATTTCTAAATATTCAAGGCTACTAATATTTTACTGATGCAATCATGTTGCAAACAATGTATCCTGAGTTCATCCCAAATTGTATCGGGTGCACACTATCTGAAGGTTGATGATTCATGCCAGTGCACTGATGTCATTCTTACACTCCCTAATTTGCATTCATAGGGTAAATGTGCAAAGAGCCATAATGGAGATTTTAGCACTATTAGCACTATTGCCCACAGAAGAGATTGTTGCATTTCAGACATGCAGGCCCTCCGTTTGGATGGGACAGGTAATACACTTGTGAATTTTAGTTCAGTTTACAAACTGGTAAACCTAGCAGATTAGCTCAGATGGTGGATGATAATGTATGATAAGCTTTATATATCAGGCTTAATGAGACACGCAACTTCATCCTTATTCAAAGGGACCAAGCAGTCCGGCTAAGCACCAGCTGGAAGCCACACAGAAATCTTCCTGCTAAATTCCGAATATGCCACATGGGGAAATATAGTTCTATATATAGAATATAGAAATATAGAATAGTTCTAATTTCTATTTCATCATTTTCCTTTGTTATCCTTTGTTAAAGAAAAAAAATCATTTATATGTGAAGTATTTGTTTTCCTGGTTTACCAAAAATAAATAAAATGAGTTTGCCTATTACACATCAATGTTTCATGCACCATTTTTCTGTCAAGAAAGGCAAGCCCAGTTTCCATTAGGTTTTCTCTCTATAAGTACGGTGATATTGATACACCACAGACTACATCCATTTTCAGCTAACTGGGGGTAAATAACGTTAATGGTCTGTGGTCAGCAGTGTCTGTCTGTGGAGAGATTATCAGCCTCATTGAGAGGTTCACTTACCTCAGCAGTGACATCCGTGTCTCTGGTGACTTTTCCTATGAAGTCAGTAGACAGATTGGGAGAGCATGGGGGGGGGTTACGAAGTCGCTGGAAAGGGGTATGTGGTGCTTCTGATATTTTTGGGGATGAAGCCCCAGGTCTTAAGAGTTTTTGTTGCTCCCCGTCTTGCTGTATGGCTGTGAGACATGGACGCTATCCAGTGAGCCAAGATGAAGACTGGACTCCTTCGGTACTCTCTGCTGAGAATCCTTGGGTGCCGCTGGTTTGAATATGTGCTGAATGAGCGGTTGCTCAGGAAGTCCTAAACGAGGCATATTACCTACATCGTGCAGAAGCGTCAGTTAAGTCACTGCGGCCATGTGGCGCAATTCCTGGAGGATGATCTGGCTCATTGCTGGGGACCCGAGTGGCTGGAGCGGACCGACGGGACATCGGGCTGGTGGTCTGGAAACCGGGACCCCGAGGTGTTTCGTCGTGTGACAGACACTGCGAAGCCCTGTACCAGTGCAATCTGTCCAGCGTGACCTGACCTTACAACAAAGGATTATTTCAACTAAGTGGTGCTACTACTGAATTAATAAAGCATGTTAAAGACCAGCATAGACACATACAAATAAAATGACTATGTTCAGCCATATCCTAACCAAATCTTTTATTTACAGTTTGTTTTATTACACACAACCAACACAGGTAATCACATTCAGTCAAAAATAAAGGACGATATACTGTGAAACTTGTAGTTATGCTTATAGACTGAATTTTGTTAAATTTACACATTCCAATGTTGGTCTTTAAGCACTATTTTAAAGCATGGTACCTCATGTTTTAAAATATGAGAAGGAAACACTAAGCTGTGACCAGTTATATATAGATTTTCGTGCTCCTAAAGAACTCTGTTTTGTGTTAAACTGATCTATATACACAACTATAAAAGGTCAACGCGGGCATATGGGAATCAGGGTGGACAGAACAGTTCACTGAGCCAGGAGGCCTGCCATCTCTCACACAGAACAGTTCACTGAGCCAGAAGGCCTGCCCTCTTTCACACAGAACAGTTCACTGTGCCAGGAGGCCTGCCCTCTTTCACACAAAACAGTTCACTGTGCCAGGAGGCCTGCCCTCTTTCACACAGAACAGTTCCCTGAGCCAGGAGGCCTGCCCTCTTTCACAGGGGCATGCTGGGAGCGGAGGTGGGGGTAGGCACAGTGACAGGGTGGAGGCCTAGGTCCAGCGTGGGAGCTTCAGCAGGCTGCGGAGGGCTCTTCTTCTGAGCCTCCAGCTTCTCCACCAGCTGGGTGTAGAGCTCCTTCACAGGGTCACTGCTCTGTGGACACAGACAGCTCACTAGTATTCAATCATCACTGGCCACAATTCAATGGGCAGGCTTTACGGACAGGTACATTTCCAAGATGACATTAAAGACATACAGCTGACCCTTCCCTATAGGGGCACAGCACCCCCCCCCATCTGGAAAACCCACCTAAAACCTTTTGGTGCCTTTGGCGAGTGGAGCAAACCAAAGCAAAGAGCCTAGAAACGTGAGATATAAAGATCACTGTGAAGTACCCCGTGACAGGCTGCTACAAGCACGTTTGGCGTCCTCCAAACCAGTAGTGTAGATATATGTTATACATGGAAGCGTTAGTAAACTGTGTGTCTGCGGCTTTCGCAAAACTCCCCAAAAAAATCCCATTTAATTCCTTCTGTTCGGCTGAAAATGTGACGGGGAAGTGATAAAGATTAAGTAAAAACTGCAGTGTGGAAAGTCGCAATGCAGAAGGGTCCATAGTACACAAGTGTCAATGCAGTAGCACATGGGATCTATTGAACAAACTGCACAGAGTCGTCAAGGCTGCCCACACAAGCCATGATCGTCAGCATAAGAGAAATACCTTATTATTAAAATATCTTCATTAAAAAAAAAACCTTCCACAAAAGGTACACTATATGGACATAAGTATTGGGAATGGAGTAAAAGTACATGCCTACAGCTATTTATCTGGGTAGTAAGTGTATATTCAGAACAAAAAAATAATTGAACATGAGAACATATGCAAATTAAGGGTAACATTAAATAAAACTAATAATTAAAAAGTAACAGAGTAACAGCCAAAAAGTTACTGATATCTAGATGAACACCGCTTCACTTCCCAAACCTGTCCTCAGGGGCACCTCAGCCATTCCAAGTATTTGAAAAATTCACGACCAGCTCATTTAATTGGTTAAACTGGTTTAAAAAGCTTGTGAGGTGTTGATTAGCCATACAAGTTGTGCTAGTGGTCTTATCAAAAAATATATATTGGACAGTTGCAGCAAATAATTGGGTTACTTTAGGAGAGATTCTAAAATGACTAAGTTAACACCCTGACACATAATATCAGTCTTACACCAACATGAAGGATCATTTAAATAGTTTCTTTAACTGCCTATGACTTTTGCACAGCATTGTACATTGTTTTTTTTAAAACAAAAATGCTATATTAATAGATTGAGACTAGTAATTTAGGAGCAATTCGTGTTTTTTTTAAATAGAAAAAAATCATGTCTATGTGAGACATTTTGATATAAGCCAACTAAAGTAATTCAGCTATAGAATTAGTTACAAAAAAAGAAAGTCGCAAACTGCCAAGTGACATCACTGTCAGGCTGGGCATAGGCTGACCTGCTTAGGGGGCTCGAGCGTCTTCATCAGGGCCTCCAGGCGAGAGGACAGCACCTTGTGGTGCAGATGCAGTAGCAAGCGCAGCGTGTGCCGGTGGACATTCTCCTTACTGGAACAGGACGGAACAGCAAAAGGGGAAACCGCCGTTTAAGCGAATCGTGACGGGTTTAAAGACCCACCTACCTTCGCTAGAATGGCTTAAGGAAAAACGCGGCATACCTCGAGAAAGAAGTCAGGAGGAAATTGTCGAAGACGGCCGAGCAGAACTCCTCTGTGCCAAAGTCGTCGGACAGCAGGGTAAGGTGCCCCGTCAGCAGGTGCAGGAATATGTCCCCGAAAGCCGTGTCATTATAGGTTTCAACTGCAAGGGGACACCGACGGGCACAAGCTTCAGAGAGCTGGGTTAGGGACGGGCATCCAGCAACGGCCGAACCAAGGGGGGAGTCCACAGTGAAATATTCCAGGACTAACACTACACACGCAATTTGTGGTAGATCAGGCCCTCAAGCAGAAAACACAGTGTACAAGATGCATCCTTTTTCCCTTTTTAACACAAATTAACCTCAACAGGCATTGCAGATCTAAGAGCCGAAGACGCCCATGACGTGACACCAGCAGCTCCTCACCCAGCGCGGGCAGCAGCCTCTGCAGAGCATTGCGGTTTCTCAGTTTGGCGATGTGAAGGACGTAGTACAGGCCCATCTCACACGCAACTCTGTTCTCTTGAAGATACCTGAAGTGCATTAGGGAAAAACAAAGCCTATAAACACACATCTGACTACCGCAAATGCAGCTTGACCATACATCAAAGAGGCAGCGACCACAATGTGAAGAACGGGCTCAGCTTTCAAGCAGATGCTGTAGGACCCGCCGTTCTCCTACATGGTACCTGTTGAAGGCGTCCGGCAGACTGCTGGGATAGATCAGGGACGTCTTCTCCTCGCTGGGTAGCTTCTGCTCTACGGTGTAAGTGTAGTCGTCAACCACCACCGACAACATTGCGGGCAAGAAGCGGGTCACCACTTCCAGGTCCTAAAATGGGGGGGGATGGTTAAAACACCAGCAAATAGATGCTTCAGTAATATAAAAAGCTCACAGGGGATTATAGAGACGAGCGCCGTATTGGAGAAGGTTGATTACAGGACTCCCTAAGGACGGACACGCTCCCTCTGATGAGCACGTACCAGGCGAGGTTCTTTGAACACCTGGCTGTCAATCATGTCCCACGCTCCTTGGCCAAGTGACAGCATCCTTAGAAGCAGGAGGAGGTCTGGACTGTCCTGTTGTCACACACACACACCAAATTAATCCAAAACCTCAACACACTGCGTCAGTGTCACATCAGCACCGACACTGACGCTCCCCTCGCTCTGGGTCCCCTCCCTCTGGGTCCTCTCACCCTGGGTCCCCTCCCACTATCCCCTCACCCTGAGTCCCCACCCTCTATCCCCTCCCTCTGGGTCCCCTCCCCCTGTGTCCCCTCCCTCTGGGTCCCCTCACCCTGTGTCCCCTCACCCTAGGTAAAGCGTCCTGCCCCAGCAGCTCCTGCAGATTCCTGACGAGGCTCAGAACCAGGGTGTTGCTGGCGAAGGGGTCACACAGGATCATGGAAAGGTCCCTGGCAGAACATACAACCAGAGCCTTTAAGAAGAGTGCTGGAGATAAAAAGTCGTATGATGACATCTGGCTTTGTGCTGTTATTTTATCCCTCCCCCCACCTCATACCCTGCTCCACTCACCCCAGCACCTGCTCCTGACCCTTCTTGACTCCATCCAGGAAACCCTGCAGTTCTCTGGCTCGCTTGCCATCCACGAACTTCTCCCGTATGCAGGCATCCAAGCACCAGGTGAACTAATGAGGAGAAGCAGAGTCAGGGTTACACTGATTACAGCACAAAGGTGAGCGAGAACCATCACAGATCACACCAATTAAGTCAACTTCACGCCAGGATTCGGCAGCTTTCATCGGGCTCAATGAGTCCCTTGAAATTTGTATACTTTAGTACTTGAGTGCAACCATTGGTTAAGCCATGCATCTTGTGCTTCCTAGTTTGTTTTGTCCGACCACCCTGAGCCTGAGGGGGCATCACACCTACCTTGTGACACGGGTCGACAGAGCAGATCTCGCTGATGTCCAGGTCATGGAGCGACATGAGCAGCTCGGCGCGCAGCGTGCAGTAGTGGACATTGCGCGTGCGCAAGAAGAGAGTGCGCAGGAACTGCAGGACCATGTCGTACAGCTTCACGTTCTTCCCGATCATCTGCGTGAGCTTCTGCACCACCTGCGGGGTTAGGGTTAGGGTAAGCCGGCAGCGAAGTGAGCCAGACCGAGCGCAAGGGACAGCCAACAGACCCAACACATCAGCTCACGTCAATCACACAATATATTTATCAGTGTACATTACAATATCATTTTGATTTCTGCAACATATAAAGGGCTGAAAACACAGACCAGAAATGAAAAGAAAAAGAAACTGTTGGCCCACAATCTTCCAATCTTGCTCTCACAAAACTATTAAATCAATGAGACACCATATTGAAGATCAAAAATACAAAGACGTGTCGGCCATAAATGGAACCAAAGCACATCCGAAGGCTGAAGGCCGACCTGTCCCTGCCGGCGCGTCTTGGGCGAGGGGCTGAAGAAGTTGTGAAGCACAGAGAGGTCGCTGCTGAACAGCGCCGCCTCCTTCTCCACGATGTACTGCTTCAGCAGCGGTGACACCTCATCCCCGAACAGCGCTTGGTTGTCCTGCCAGATCTGCCGCTTCACCTCCACGGCGCACACTTTGTACAGCTCCTTATCTGCCATCACCTGCTTCAGCTTCTTCTCTGGCACCTGAGGAGCAGCCAAAGGAAGAAATCGGCCACAGCGGGAGATACCATTGACTGGGAGTACTTGACATGATTCATTATAAAATCCAGTTTATATACAGAGGTGGAAACATCGGGCCAGAAATTACAATTCCAGACCAAGGTTTTGTTTCAACCAACCGGTTGAGTACTCTGTAACACTGAGTCTTTATATTCGATTGGTTGGTTAAAACAAAACCTTGGCCTGGATTTGACTTTCTGGACCTGATCATTGCACCCCTGTTTAAATACCCTGAGAAAGAGCACTTGCCTTGGGCAGGTGTTTCATCACCTGCATGACCACTGGCTGGATGGATGGCATCTTGACCAAAGGAAAGCTTTTCTCCAGCAGCTCCTCCAGCTTCACATATCTGAGTAACATATAAGAAAACCAATGAACATCCGCAGGCTGTCAGATTAAAGGCATTTCAGCATTGCTATAAAAGCTGACGGCTCACCGGTCCTCCTCCTTCCCTTCCGCGATAGTGGCCACACGCTCCATAAGCTTCTCCCGAAGCTCGTCGAAGACAGACTGGTGAAACTCCAGTCGGGGCGTGCCGTGGAGGTCCAGGAAGGGCAGCGCCGACTGAAGCGTGGGCAATAAGATGCCATTCTCTGTCTAGATTTAACACAGCACAGATTACAATATTATCCATAATTAATTTACTATTTTGTCTGCTGTTAAAAAAAAATTGATGACCAAGGTAGGATTGAACGATATTAGGGGGGATCATCATATTGCGATATTTAATGTTTTGCTATATTTATAAAATAAATAAGGGCTTGAAAATACCCAAGAACTATGGCCAAATACAACGTCATTAAGTTTGTATATCACATTCTGGTTAATTAAATGAAAATACAATCTTTCTTTTTGCGACTTTGACCAAAAGCGAATTTCCCAGAACATTTTTAACAACGACATCATATTGCATCGTTTCCATTAGGTTGAGGACGGAAGTCCTTTAGTGAGCAGGGCTTGGTTTCCCGAAGCCTTCATAAGGCTACAGTCGTTCCTAAGTTCTGTGTTAAAAGACTGAACTTACGAATGACGAGCCGTTAAGAAGGATCCGAGAAACTCAGCCCGGTTCTGGTTCGCTTCCCCCTCTTCGCGTATTTTTAGTTCCTCACAGAGTGAATCCGACAGCAAGGAGAGAATGACCACGATGGTGTTGGAGAGCGCATGTAAAACAGCGGCAGAAAACTGTACACTGACTTGTAGTAATCTTGAAAACGAGTCACTGAAACTGCAAAACATGGCACCGTTCGGCACGTGTGACGAAAGAGAAACGTTTTAGCACAATAAACTTGTCAGCGTTGCAGACTGATAGAACAGTTCCACTTCCACGGCATTCTGACACTTTTCAAGAGAGAAAAACGTTGAAAGTGCCTAATTTCAGAGAAATGGTTAGAAATTCAGTTACGGTTTGTCAAGTTTACTTTTTTTGCAAAACAACGAGTCCCTTTTGTAAGTTTAGTAGACTATATATGTCAGCAGAAAATGCAGCGTTACAAATCGGCGGCGAAAATTACTTAAAATGTTTCTAAACGACTACCTACAGGTAGTTATAGGGGAATGAAAAATGTAAACAGCATCTAAAGACAACGGCTTAGCAAACAGGTTTATAGCCTAATCCGAACATTTTAGCTAGCTAAAGTTACATTTCAGCGTGCTGTGTTTAACCAGCAGGATACCACAATGAAACGTTCGCAACGCGTCATAATATTCTCCCAGGCGGACAAAGGTCCGCTCGGCCGCCAGCATCGTTCGCAATGGTAACAGCAGACTAATCATAACAAATCTAATTAGTTACAGACCAAAGACAGTTCATTTTTCTATTTTGGTTAAACACCTGAAATTGGTCGATTGCTTTCAGAGGCTCTGTGCAGTTGGTGAGAGTTTCTTTTAGATCTTCGCCGTTGGAAATTCCAAGTTCTGGTAATCCCGCAAACATTTTACTAGTTTTTTTCTACACACATACAATGTAATTCTCCAATTATCCCGCTTCCAAATGCACAGGTTAGGGGGAGAGCTATCTATGCAACACACTTCCTGCGTGTGGGTTTGCATAAACAGTCCCCGCACTCTGGAATACGAGGCTGACAACATTGGATCCTCTGTCCAAGTAGACCTATCCGCACAATATTCAACATAATCCTCCGTTCTTAACCGACAGAGAAAACTCAGTGGTGGAAAAAGTACTTAATTTTGAACTTAAAAATACATACACCACACCAAAATGTTTCTTGAGTAAAAGTAAAAGTCATCCAGTAAAATATAACTCAAACAAAATACCTTTCTTAAAGGTAGGCCTAGTTTATGTAAAAAGTAGTATTGCAATATTGTACTGCATGGTGTTGGGTAACCCTGACCAAGCTCCCTTCCTATCATTCCATGCAGTGACTGCCCATCAGCTAAAGTGTCCAGCCATTAGCTGACAGAGATGTGTGAAAGGTGTGAGAAGCAGAAAGAGGTGTGAACACCCAACTGTCTTTTTAAAGCCATTAATAAAAGTGTTCTTTTCATCCACAGGATGTCTGAACCCCTGTCTGTTTCACCAGCTTCATCTTAGTGCTGCCACTGTGAAGCCAAAGTCTGCTGAGCACTACAGCGTATTTAAAAATGAGTGACTAATGCTGGTTTGCACAATGTATCAGAGTAAAGAAAAATCAATATTTGGCTCAGAAATGTAGCTAAGTGAAAGTAAAAGCACTAATGACAGATACTTTATTGCTTCTCATGGGGAAATTCTCTTTATACCTCCCCCTGCTTCCTCTCTGTAGGTGAAAGTTAGCTGGCTGTGAAGGGCAGCCACCCAAAGCAGAGCTCTGGGAGTTGGAGGTTAAGGGTCTCGAGTTCCTGCAGATGTGCCAAGGCCCAGCTCAAACCAGCAACCTTTTGGTCACATGTATAGAGGCTTAGCCCACTGAGCCACACACTGGCCCAAGTAACATTTTAAAATACTCAAATAAAGACCAATTTAAAAAAATCTATTTCATTACAATAACAAAATGTCACGTTACATCTCTAAAACTAAATGTTAGTTACATAATGAACAATAAAGTGGAATTGTATGTGTCCTCAAAAACTCCATTGTATCTTATTTCAAAAGAAAATAATACATATTTGACTGAAAGACTTGCATTTACAGAAACAGTGCACCCTCTGTGGAACACAATACAGGTGAAATCAGCTAGGCCTATCAGTGACTGTTTTGCAAATTTCAGCTGAGAATTTAAATTATATTTTAGTGACTATCCCAGATTATTTCTGAAAAGCTGTTTATACTACAATGAAACCTGCTCCGCGTATTTTGTTCTCTTACATATTTAACAAAAACCCATCATGTTGCTTATAGAGTACTTTTGTATTTGAGCTACAAGTTCATAATTAGGCAGAGCGATATTCTACAGTAAGCCCTTCACATTCATGAGGGCTCAGGGCCGAAGATCCTTGTGAATGTGAAAATTCATGAACAATTCTTGAGTCTAGTTTGAGGCGAACAATGACATGACTATTTATTACCAATGTCTAAATGAACAGCACTATACTGTACACTTTACGTGTCAAATCGCATTATATCTTAGAGACCTTGTTAAAATCTATACAAGCCAGTTAAATTGAATGAATTTATATATACAATGAATATATGTACAATGAATATATAAAATGCCAACATTAGCCTATGCACTGGGAGCACTGCGTTTTGGAGCCATTTTTAGATTCCGTGGTCACAAAGACAGCTAACGTGAGTGAGGCTGGACGCCAAGATGAAGACACATGGAATGGCTGGGGTGGCACTGGGGAGAGGGTTGGGAACTGAAGCAGTGTTCATCTAGCCGTCCAGCCACACATCACTAACTCTGTGAAGAACAGATTTATTTTTTCTTCTAGTTTTTATGGTATTACTCATATTGCATATGTTCTAATGTTAAATTGTGTTTTTTTTCTTTTCTTTTGACTGCCTAAGACTTCTGTACTGTACTCCATGGTCTATAAGCTTTTCCAATAATAGTGACAGAATCATAACAGTGCAAAAAGACCAAAGAAAAAGTGATTGACCTGTATGTTATCGCACAGAGCATCAAGGCTAAAGAATTAAGATAAATGTAGAAAAACAAATATAAAATAAAATCACTTGTGGAAAAATCACTGCAGAAATGAAGGTAAAGATGCAGTAAAAACAACAAAATCTCTAAATGCAATAAAACAAAACATAAATTCAAGCTAGTGTACATTTTCTTTTATTGGTTTAAACAGTTTGTCCCATAATGGACTTTTGTAAACAATGTAAATCCAATCATAACATATCAAGATGGTATTAACTCTACACGATTATTCAAATAAAAAATGTTACAAGAAGTCAATTCTGATCCTGGCTTATGTTACTTTTACTTGGCTGTGGCTGTATTACATCATGTTAAACTAAACATATAAATAACACATTTTGAAATCTGTGGGGGATTAATGTCTAAAGCTGGATAAGAAAAATGTTAACCTGACTGGGGAAACAGTCACATTTAGAATCGACTTGCTGGCTTTTCCAAACCTCGCTTCCATGCAACTCTGCTTTACAATCTGAAAAGACGGGCAAGTCATTTCATTTCAGATGTACTCTGTGTTTGCCTCATACAGTCATGCCATCACGATCAGTATCCCTCATTAGACCATGTAACCTCATAGTCTGTATATTTAGACTTCAGCTTCTCTGTAGAAACTGAGTGGTCTGCCCTTCCAAAACCCTAGAAGAGAAGGGAGAAAAACAAATGTGTAGGTAATGTAAAATTCAGGCTGTAGAAATACAGAAACCAATAACTAACAGCAGTGTGAGTCTCCAGATTCAAAACTACAGATCTACACAAAATCTTTACATATACCCTAAAAAATTAAAAGTAAATAAATAAAATGCCAGACATAATATAGCAGACAAATCAATCTCTCTAGATCAGATCAGCCACTCCAGAGACAACATGATCAGTAAATCTGCTACATAAACTTATTTATATCCTGGCTTTAAATTCTCTTACCATTCAAATGATGAGATTGGCTTATTCTAAGAAGCATCTTATTTTATCACTTTCAAATGTTTTAATCTACCCCACCCAATACTCCCTGGCAACTCACCACAGAGTAACCATAAACGTGGATCTTCCTGGCTTGGCTGTCATGATTTATCCGACCCCCTCCTAAACACTCGCAGTCCAAATCCCCTCCCTTCTCCAGTTCGGCTGCAACGCGGTCGTATATATCAGCTAGATAGGGCAAACATTAAAACAGAGCGAAACACTAGAGTAAAGCAAATTAAACAATACAAACTTTATATGAACTGGCATTCACTCCATGATTTTCCTGGATGAATAGATGGATGGATGGATGGATGGAGTTTCAGTCATGTGGTATCGAGACTCCCCTGCGACCATTTACTAGATAAGCGGTTAGGAGATGGACGTTCGTCCATACATCAAACCACTTGCATCAGGGGTCCTCAACTCCAGTCCTGGAGGGCCGGAGCCCCGCACATTTTTGGGTTTCCCCTCATTTAACACACCTGATTCAACTCCTTGTCCTAATTACCACACAACTCTTGAGCTGAATCATTTGTGATGGAACAGGGAAAGAACTAAGCTACATCATTGCATTATAAACGTAAAATAATGGTCCAAATGCTTTGGACCCTTAATTAGTCGCATCAAAAGGGTCGGGGTAGTTTGCAAACCCTGCATGTGCACACAAATAACTATTCCCCCGCAACTTACCGTGATATTCTGCCCAAGAATAACCTCGGACTATATCTACACTTGAGTCGTTGTCTTCCTCAGTACTACGGACTCTAATAAGAACGTATTTAAATATGCCACTGGAGTCGATATCAACCACAGGCACAGCTTCCAATCGCACAACTGCCATCGTGGTCCCAACGATTCTCCCTCTCCACTTTGTCAATAGCAATGTGTTGTGATGAAGGTCATATCACCACCTAGTGGACTGGAGGGCAACCGCGTCATGTGAGGCACATGCCCGACTTGGGCCTCTGTGTTCTGTCTGAAGTCTGTATTAACGGGGTATAACAGATTTCATTGTAGTGCAGTGCATGATTTAAATCACGTTATTTAAATCACGGCATTTTTGGAGCACTCTTCAATATTTAATATAATTATAAAATAAACCTTAAGTGCTTTAATAAATGCGCTTATATTTACTATTGATTATGGCATTATTTCCTGTGTATAGGAAAGCAGTATTCATTTTGTAACAACCCGAGCAGGTGCGTCAGAAGCATTTTGTGGGGGGGGGGGGGGGGGGGGCGCGGGAATAAAATAATATTTTATGTTAAATGTGGAGGGGTCCAAACGAATAATTATGGAATGTGAGGAGGACACATCCCCCTCAGATTTAATGGCGGCGACGCCCATGAACCCGAGTATCGATCGACAGAACTAATGGATGAAAAAACGCAAGTACTTTAGTAGTAAAGTAGCAGACCTAATTAAAAACATCCAGATTGTTTTATGAGCCCATGTCACGCCCAGCGTCCTCCGTTCCTCATGTGCAGCACGCCCCCTCATTACCTCGTGTTAATTCCTGATTGTTATCACCTGTTTCTCGTTGTTTTTGCCCTGCCCGGTGTATTTAGTCCGCGTCTCTGTTAGTTCACGTCAGATCTGTCATTGGTGATGTTCTGTGCTGTCAACCCTGTTTGTGCCATTAAACCCTATTTCTGACTTTTCTGCCTTCCTGCCTGCTGGGCGAATATGACAGCCCACCTCTCAGGTGTAATTTTATAGGCATTCATAGTAACATAACTACTTGCAAACTGTTGCTAGTCAAAAAGAATAGTCTTCTGAATTAGCCTATCTATTAAATTTCATAAACATTTTCAGTTCTTTTAATTAGGTATAGACCAGGAGGGGTGAGGTTGTCTTCTTATTAGTGATGTCTCATTCATTCTTTTGAACCATTTTTTTTTCTTCCACATTTCAAATCTTATGGGGCGGCATGGTGGTGCAGTGGTTAGCACTGTTGCCTCACACCTCTGGGACCTGGGTTCGAGTCTCCGCCTG
>JAABNY020000039.1:16340563-16353938 GCA_015164015.2 Brevimyrus niger
TGCCCGTTGCTTCCGGGATAGGCTCCGGACCCCCCGCGACCCAGTAGGATAAGCGGTTTGGAAAATGGATGGATTTCAAATCTTAAAGAATATAACTTTATGTTGATCCACTCGTTGTACATGTCTGATTCTAAAAATATTTGACAAACTACCTGTCAGGGTCAGCGCCCTGCCCTTCCTGTCTTGTTCTCATTTAGCCGGCAGGTGCGTGTTGCTGGCCACCCTGGCCTCCTCCCTGTCTCTTGCCCTTCAGCCCATGTGTGCTTAAATCCGTAGTGTGTTTCCCCTTTTCCCCACATAGCTCATTGGGCTAACCGTGACGTTGGCCCTCTAGTCATGGGTTTGTCATCTGGTCTGTTATTTTGTATTTACTGGTTTTCTCTATCCCTAGTGTTTATTTTACATTTGTTTGTCAGGGCCAGCACCTGTTTTGTCTCAGTCATGCGTCTTCTCCATGTTTGGCCAGCAGGTGTCGCTTGTCATCCTGTCTTCTCCTGTTGTACTAGTCTGTAGTGTTTCCCCTGTTCCCTGTCAGCTGTATGCCTCAATAAGCCAAGCATGCAGCTACCTGTTAACCCCTCTGTTATGTGTTCAAATCTTACCTCCTCCGTTTTGTTTTTGGTTCCCTAGCTTTTCATTTGTATGGATTTTCAATTCCCTGTGTCTTGTGATTTGTATTTGGTTTCATGCTTTGTGCCTGTGCTTGTTTTTGTACCTGTATGTTAATTATAGTGGAAACAAGTAAGACCATACAATGACAACACAACGTCAACGACCGGACAGGGAAACACTCGAACGCAGACTTAAACATACAGGACTAATTAAGAACAACTAGACGCAGCTGGGAACATCGGGATTCCACACGAGGTAAATGAGAAGGGGGGGGGCATGGCAAACAGAAGGATCAGAAGAGCAGGACATGACAACTTTCTTGTGAGTTGTGTGACTTGATTGGTTGGGCGCAGCCTGTGGCGATTCCTAACATTGCCATCTGTTGCACGCACAGTGCTGACCCCCAAGCGGCTAAGCTTTTACACAGTGAAGCGCATTGCTGTCGCCAACACTATAACACAACTGTATAATTAAAACCATACAACTTTGTTTTTAATACATGTATTTTAAAAAAAGTATTATTTAAAAGGAGTATACAATAGACACAATATAAGTATGGCATTTTTCCTCATGAGCCTTTCTTGTGCATAATTAGTACAATTTAGTAAATGAGTTGAAACAAAGCTAAAGCACAAAATACAAAAAATGAGCAAAATATCACTTTTTAGATGCACCTGCGTCTTATTAGCGTGACCAGATAAAATATACACCCAGAATGTAAATATGCTGATTCCAGAGGTCACAGTACATAAAATGCTGAGTTAAATGTGAATGTAATAATATAATGTGACATTAGTAATACTATATGAATGCCCTTGCAAGTAACTAATGCAGTGAATATGACTCTGAAAATTAAACCTGAAATACGGTATGAAGCATCTAGAAATATTTCCGAATGACCTTTAGTAACTACTAATGATTTTGCCAATTCATATACAAAAACATAAAAAGATTTACAGTGTTCAGAGTTAAGTGTTAACTGTTTGCATTGACTATGCTAGTTGTGAGGCCCTGACCCATATGGACATTTTTCAGCTGATGACAGTAATATGTAATAATGCTTGAATTATGAGCTCCGGTGTTTTTTTTTTGTTTTTTTTTTACCATGGACAGCCTTTTCACTATTTATTCCACACAATATAAAAATAAAATAAAAAGTTAAAGTGTTTTAATTAAGACACACATTAATACCAATATTTGCTTATTTCGTGGGGCTGAATTTAGCTGGCTAAGCGAAAAAAGTTTTTTTAAAGGCTGTATTCACTGCCTCTGTTGGCTTTTATTTTAATTGCGTCATGTGTCATATGAAAGCTACTCAGTACAGAGTCATGCTGAGCCTAGGATGGGAAGTCAAGAAAATCAAAACACACAGGCTTTTCAGAAACACCAGTTTGTGTAACCGTGTGTTGGTGGGCTGTGAGAGGACACCAGAGGATAAAAACCATGGGAATCCCAGTATGAAATATTTAAGTAAGTATTTGCCAAAGCTGATTTGTTCTGTCAGATAAAACACTTACAGTACTAATCGAAAGTTTGGAAACACCATCTGAAAATCATTTGTTTCTCAACAATATAATGACTCAAATAGGTTAAGTGCTGTATTATTCAGTGAGCAAGGAAAGAGATGGATTACTGAGACAGATGACCTGGCATCCACAGACCCCCAACCTAAACCCTATAGAGCTGGTTTGGGATGAGTTGGATCAAAGAGGAAGAGCCAACTTGTGATCAGAATCCATGGAGATTCCTTCAGGACTATCAGGAGAGCATTCCAGGTGGTTGCATGTGGATACCGGTTGAAAGAATGCCAAGAGTCTACAATGCTGTCACTGAAGCAATAGGGGGCTATTGCAGTCTAACATTTGAGAGCATTTTGAGATGTTGCACATTTCTTTTGGGTGTTGCAATATTTCATATGTATTACTTCATTGCTGTAAAACCTTTCCACTATAGGTGAATGCAGTATCTAGAGACAAATACACTAAAAGCAGGTTTGCCTAGACTTTTGACTGGTACTGTATGTTAATCGTAGCACAATTTCTTCTTATTCTAATTGAATTTGGGCCAAGTAATGCTGCAAACATTAGCTGAGGTGCTACATATAAAAAGTTGATTTCTAGGAAGTCCTTCATATCTTAAAAACCGCACCTGATGGCACCAGACTAATACTCTTTCTTTGCTGTCCAACAGAGACATCCTCCTCACCTTTCACTTGTGTCCTTCCTCCAATTTTTAGGCAGAAAGCTTTGAAACAGCCCTGACTTGGGGTGTTTCTTGATATGTGTACTTGACCAGAGTTGTGTTCTCGCCCATTTTAAGTCATCTCCCAGTCCCAATACTAAGAACAGAAGTACAGATCGAGGTCAGTAAAATCTAAAAATCTAAAAAGTAAACAGTAAAATTCCCCGGATGTTGGTTATGCCCAAATATCAAGGATTCACCAGCTGCATCCTTGCCAAATGGGGACAATCCCATGATTCATTGCGCCCCAAGTTAGCAAGATTAGCTTTGCCAAGACCACAAGTATGATCTATGCGTTCTTGGTATTGAGAAACGCTAATTTTGTCGGCTATGTCATTTAGGAAGAATAAGTAAAAATTAGACATAAAATAAATCATGCCTCTAGGCCCCATGTGATGCTGTGCATTATTGAGATAATGGTCTTCAGCACATGCCCAGAGCTGGCTGGAGTGCATGCTGCACATGATGGTGATTAGATGATGTCTGCGCTTCCCTTCTTATGACGACTGGCTTGCATCAGCAGGTATCCCAAAATCAGGACGAGGAGCAGAGCAAACATAACAAGCAGGCAAGCCCAGGCTTCTGGCCGCAGGGCCTTCCGGATTCCCAGGCTCTCCTCTGGCAGAAGGCTGCTCAGACTCAGCATGTAGCCCAGGGCCCAGCCGACGGAGGAGTCCCCCACCTGCACAGTCACAGGTACACAGTCACAGATACACAGGCACAGATACACAGGCACAGATGCAGTGGAACAAATACACAGGCACAGATACACAGTCACAGATACACAGTCACTACCCAGCAGCTCCACCCACTCCAGCCAATAAGAGACTCTTACTATTCATAATAACCGTAGAACTTCATAATCCTCACATGCAATCGCCTAATAAAATGCTGTTGCAAAGATATTTGGGTAGGAAACATTTACAGCCAAACTAGGAATGCCCAATCACTTCATAATTATGGTAGTTGCTAAACAAGGCTGATAACATCGTCATGATTTTTCCCCCCACCGATCCTCTGAAATGATTGTCTTGTTTTACACTCTCACGGCACGGCAGACTCCAGCCAAGCGGACCTATATATGAACACTGCGGCAGAACAAAGCGCGCACCTTCTTCTGGAAGGACACGCGCGCAAAGGAGCGCTCGTCAAAACCATAGCGTTGTAGCAGTAGCACCTGCATATATGCAGAGGCTGTGCAGTAATTGTGCAGCCGTTTCTTCAGGACTGGGAACTTGGCCAGCATCTATTATGCATAAAAATAAAGACAGAGAGGCAAAGACAAATAAAGGAGGGAGATTTATATTATACTGTACACTGTACTATAATCAAGTAATCAATAACTGGTATACAGGTATGCATTCATTGTGTAAAGCGATGCGTGTGGCAATTTCTTGTAACAACACAGATGCATAATTATTCCATGTGTTTTTAACAAAAAATTTCTGTGTATTTTAATTAAGCTTTATACCATTAATGAAGTATAAATTAGCCATATAAAAGTTAAAATACAAGGTAATTTCTTACGGTAATAGCTGTGC
Organism: Brevimyrus niger; assembly: GCA_015164015.2. Classification (NCBI taxonomy): domain Eukaryota; kingdom Metazoa; phylum Chordata; class Actinopteri; order Osteoglossiformes; family Mormyridae; genus Brevimyrus; species Brevimyrus niger. The sequence continues at coordinate 16,344,958 of JAABNY020000039.1, forward strand.
AGATGCCCGTGAAATAAGTGAGGATGTGTGCTGTTGTGACAAGAAATTGCCACACGTATCATCACGTAAGATGGTGAATGCATCCAAGCGTATCAGCCATGCGTATCCCTGACTTTGATAGCTGTTGCCCAGTGCAGACATGCCCCATGATTATCAGGTGCCATGCAGTCAGGATCTCCTGACAGTCGAGGTCTCCTGAAAGTCGAGGTCTCCTGATAGTCGAGGTCTCCTGACAGTCATACATGAAGCATTCCTATTCAGTCAGTTATCTTCTTCTAGTCCAGCCTTTCTCATCATATGTGCTGATTGAATGGCTATTTTTTCTTCCTCTGGTCCAGTGCAGAAATTCTTCAAGAGACAATTGGGCGTTGTACACCCATTTTCCTGATTACGTTTCATAGTGTGACAAGGTCATGCCTGTCACAGTCTCTTTGAAGTGATCAGCTGGAATTCCACTGGTGTGCAGTGCTACTGGAGTTTAGCTTTGTGTTTGTTCTGGTTGTCTGGTTTTTGCACTTCAGCTCTGCTACCTAGTTTTTGTGTCCTACTTCCTACTCCTACTTCCCTACCCTTCTCGTACCCCATGTACTCAAGCCGCACTTCCAATACCAGGCCCAAATCCAGTCGGTTACCCATTTCCTGCAACGCATTGTCCAGTGGTTCCAGGGACCACTGAGTAGGAAACCTGATCTGGTCTGGTTCGCAGTGTCCTGTTTTATTTGTTGTGAAAGTCAATAAGTATATTTTAATCAAGTGGTCTGCATCCTGGTTGTGACAACCTCCGAAAGGAAATCTCTAAAATGCCTCTGTGGCGTGAACGCCAGTGACCTTGGAATGGAATACTCAGGTCGTCAGTCAGACTTACATCACTGAAGGTCATATTGCAGACAGTCTGTGCCGCCTTTTTCAGAAAAGCAGGAGTACTGGCTGTGATTCCTGTGGCCTGCTGCAGAAAGGAGTAGGTGTAGTAGAAGCCAGCAAACGCCTGAAATGGAGAGAGGAAGTGAGCTGTTGTGGAACACCAACAGCTCTGAACTGACAATTAAACACGATCGTCAGGATCGGTCAAAACTTGGTAGTTCCATTGGGTTCACATAGCCCATACATCTTGCTAACCTCAGACTCATTACATTGAAACCTCGGTTAACTGGAACAAATCTAAGTTTTGTTAAGGATCAGAGTGGCAAACATCCACTGGTATCTCTCACCATGTAGGTGCCTGAGACACTGGGCTGAAAGACGCCATCGAAGGAGCACTTGGAGAATCTGCATTCATTGACGGAGAAGATCTGGGATACATTGCCAATGCAGTATTGGTATTCTCCAAGGCCTTGCACCATCACTCTTTTTTGGCGGTTGTAGCCTTGGGGTCTGTCCTTCACCGTACATGGGGAGTCAAAGACATCCCCAAAATTCACAGAGACATTGTAGTCTGCTGGATAGCAGGGGTGGTAAGTGACGTTGCTGTAACCCTGAGACTAACAGAGATGACAGGAAGATGAGAACAGTCATGGACACGCCAATGATATTGGGACTTTATCACGATATGTACAAATGAATCTGTACCATAGGTGGATAGATCAAGTCTACAAAATAAAAATCCATACCAATATTTTGTTTCAACCAACCACTTCAGTATAAAGAGTCACAGTAACAGAGCACTCAACTGGTTGGCTGAAACAAAATCTTGGTCTGGACTTTTACTTTCTGGACCTGAACTATCTGCCTCTGATCTGTACCTTTTCTCCCCTTTGTTTCATATTGCCACACTTCTAACTATTTTCCCAGGTGATCAAGCAGATGTGACCTTTGCTTTTAGTACTGAGACACGACTATAGAAGATGGCATGCTTTACACTCTGAAAATCTCAAAGACCTTGAGAGAAGCAGGCACTCACAAGAAAGTACACTTTCAAAAAAAAATAAATCCAAAATGAACAGATCCTAAGTCATAGACGCTAACTGGTTGCCAAAGTAACACTGTAGCAAGGAATTTCTGGATTCTCGAAAGGTCAAAGGTGTAGATGATGTCTGGACATTTGATCCCCTTCGTGACGTGGGCTCCCGTACCTTGAAGAGTAGGGCGAGCACCTTGAGTAGCACCTGGTCCTGGCCATAACACAGGAAGCTGTGAGTGTACAGAGAATACTTCTGTCCATAGAGGCGGAGTTCCATGCTGTTCCTCTTGTCCTCCACTCTGTCCTGGGTTACGAACGTGATCTGGGTGGACGCCCCTCCTAAATCCAGGGCCCCCACTGTACCTTTCCCTGGGTTCAGCCAGCGGCCCACAAAGCCATACTGGAGAGGAAGAACAGTTCAATGAGGAACATGAACACAGACTGACTGCTCAGGATGCACCAGAAAATGCTTCCTTATATCATGTTCCATAACCACAGGAAGCACATTTCACATTAGTTTTGTTTTGTGTCAAGTTGCCTGAACAACAGCTATGTTTCAAAACAGCATATCGGTAAAACCTGAAGTCATGGGTCATTCACCTGTGCAGTGATTTCTGCCGCTGGGCTAAAAAACGTCCACCAGAGGCCCTACAAATTTCACCACACTGTTTGCCAAAACGCTAGTTGAAGGCGTACCATGTCTCACTGCACTGACTTCCCCCAGTGAATGTTTAACTATTGCAGCACTTCATATCCCATCCATGGTGCAGCGGTCATGATCGGGTGAGGACTAGGAGCCCACCCCCCAGGCAGCCTGGTGCTCAAGATGCATGTCTGTCTATCACAGGGAAAAACATACACACCATACACTGATGTGGGGGGGGGGGGGGGCACAAAGGGTGGCCGTGGCTCGTATTTCCATTTTGTGGCATTTTTTTCTTGCCCAGAATTCCGTTTGTTTCCGAGGCGGAACTTTTTTTCGCAGCCGCAGGACACATGGGAAGCTTTTGGCGGTGACGATGTGGAGTTATGTTGTTTAGGTACCTGTCACGCTCACTTTGTGAATTAGAGACAATGGAATTCCCTATTTATGCCTTGCACTGGCAGCAGGTATTGTTGGCATGCCATTACTAAGCAATCTAACTATCTGTGCTTCCTGCAGTAACGTTCAGTCTGTCTGGCTCTCCCCGTTAACCGCACCTCCTGCCTGCCCTCCTTCCCGTCCTCCCTCCCCGTGACCTCTCTTCTGGGTTCCCCTTTTCTGACTCCCCAGCTCTTCCACCCTCGGACCCCCTCTTCTCGACTACGGCTTCTGGACACGTCTCGGCTTCTGGCGTATCTACAGACGGATTACAGTTAAAACCCAGCAACACCTACTAACCCTTCTCTGTCTCATCCCTAATAAACTTGGTTGCTCAGAGCCTTCTGTCCTGGCCTTGTGTCATGGTGCAGTACCTTAAATATTTCCCTACTTTTTAGATGCCTCATATTCCTATTCAGATTTATGTGCTCCCCCCCAAAAAGACGTCTGGCCCCACCCAGGGCACCCCACTGAAAACTCTCTCGCTCTGATACACACCACGGACGATTTAGAGACGTCGGACCACTTAAATGAATGTCTTTGGACTGAGGGGGAAAATCAGCATACCAGGATTAAACCTGCGTATGTTGCAAGAAAAACGAACATTTCACTGTATTTCACCATCCTCCCTATTTGTTGTGTATCACTCTCTTTTTGATTTATCTGTTATGCTGTCAGGTCATGCTGGGTAGGAGAGCCCTGATCTGCAGAGCGTGGCAGGGATTTGATGGGCGTTTGTTCCTAAGCCAGGTCATGTGTCTCCTGCAGTCAGTCTCCATTTCATCCCTTTCTTGCATATCATCACATATTGTCTGTTCTTCATTTCAACTCAGTGATTCAACTATGCAGAGAGTGGCCTCAGGCCCAGGACGATGGTCATCATTCACGCACAGAACAGCACAACTAAGATGCCGGATGAAAGACAGAAAGGTAAAAGCGTAAAGTCTGCCTGCTGCACCATGCATGCTGCCCCTCGCTTGAAGACCGGTTGAGGTACCTTCGCAAAGTTCTCTAGCAAATAGTTGACTGTGACCCAACCATACGCCCCTTCTTCCTGGCCAGTCAAAATTGAGGCTCCCCGGAAGTCGAAAGGGTATGACTTGATTTTGTTCTTCACTTCCAGCAGGATTTTCTCAGACTCCGTTGGACTGGACATGCTTAAATACACAATCAGATTAATATCACCAATAAATATGAAGGAATCCCCTATATTTCAAAAAAGTACAGTAAAAGTGTGAAACCAACACCCAACACACAATTAAGATGCCTGCTCAGACGCTTTTAACGATTAAGAAGCCCCCTCCGCCGTCCCCCTTCCCTCTCAAGGCTTGTTTTTACTGCACTGCGACTCACTTGAGCAGCCTCATACCCGCTGTTGCTCCCAGGTAGACAGGGGAGAGACAGTGTCGGGTTTGTGGAATATCCCGCGTTGCCTGGTTCAGACACACCTCCAAACTGCCCCCTGCACCTCCTGGTTTCCCTGCATAGCTAGAGATCCCTCCTCCTGTCAGGGAGCACATTAGAAAGTTAGTCGCCATGGTTACCGGCAGACGACAACCTAGAAACACAATACTGAAACAAATAAATAAGTAGCAGAGAGAATGGGAAACAGTCCAGGGGTTATGAAGTGTACAGGCTGACCACAGAAAAGGGGAACATAGCATGTATTTCAGGTTGCGATGTTGAAATGTACATCTGCAGGGGAAGCGGCAGCCTCTGGGGAAAAGGGCACACAGCATCAGCAAATCAGTTTCCCCAAAAGTCTCAGCTCAGTCATCCGTTATCTTATCTGGTACAGGACTAGTGGTCGGGGTGGAGAGTCTGATGTGTTTTTTGTTGTGCCTTCGCACTTTACTGTTTGTCCTATCCGGTCGTGTCTTGTCGTGTCTTGTCTGTGCATGGGACAGTGAGGAACGTAATTTTGATTCCTTTGTATGTCTAGAACACGTGAAGAAACTGACATTAAAGCTGACTTTGACTTTGATGAAGCTGAGGCTGACAGGAGGGGGCTGTTCTCACTCACCTTCAGCATGACACTCTCCGTGCTGGGTCACTATTCCCGTGCCGTTCTGCTTGTCTGCGGGCCATTTGTAGATGTACATGGCGGTGTGTGAGGACCCGGCATCCAGCACGATCCCATACTGAATGGGAAAAGAATAAAGACACTGAGGACATGACAGTGTAACCTGTGACGCCCGGACGCTCGGTAACCACCAAAGGGGACAGGACAGTGACAGTCTTACAGACAGTGCTCAGCTATGACACTCCACCCACAAACAAAATTCTTAATTTGTTAGATATTCTACAGCAGGATCGGGGAAGCTGATCCATGCAGGACCGGTGTTGGTGTGGATTTTTGGGATGGCCTCTTCATCAGCCAATCACAGTGGATCCCCAGGACTGGAGTTGAGAACCACTGCTTTCCTATTGGCTGATTGAGAGGTCACCCCAGAAACCCAGAGCAACCCTCCATGGATCAGGCTCCCCACCCCTATTCTACAGATAACACCAGATTAAACATCAGACTTTTGAAGGTGGAGGTATGTTTTACACACATCTGTAGGAAACAGTAAGCCACCAGAAAGTTCCAAAGGCTTAAACACCCCTGATTGTAGCAGCAAATATATGCAACAAGGAAATATGTTTTACTGTACAATAAACAGCATACGGAGAGAACTTTCATACTAATCACAATGTCAGTATGCGATGTTATAAACCATGTATATGCACACATTTAAGCCCCAATTACCATAATTTAATAATTTGATAATTCAAGAGATAATTTGAATTATCTCTTGTCAATGATCTTTTAAATTAAGTAAAAACATATTTCAGATTTTTTCCAGTGTTGCATTAACCAGGTATTTACGCAAATGTAGGAAAGTTCAAAGTGGGCACAACCTTTAATAAGAATTTTAGCAGAATTAAATATCTAGTGTTAAATATGCAGCTTTGAAATACAGTTTTTTAGTTTTTAAAATACAGTTTTCAGCTACAGCTTATTGTCCCACACAACACAGCTTCTCCGACATTTGGAATAAAAAAGTGATGTTGAGGATCGTCTTTTCTGTTGCATGGAAACGTGCCCCCCCCCCCCAAAAAAAAAGGATTGCACTAAAAATGTGAAGGTCAGACACTGATGGTGGTACTCTTTCTACATATAACACAGTACACTTGACATCCCTGTTGGCACCTTAGAATGACTCTGTATCTATGCTAGATAATCATCTTTTTGTTCCCTTGGTTTTCCTGCAAAACAGAGGTAAGAAAACAGCTTAGCCTGCTGATATCCAGCGTGTAGCCGTGCCATCTGTAATGCGACGTGCTGTGTAACAAAAGGCAAAATTATGTCACTCTGACTGTAACCTGGCAGCCAATACAGGCAGAGTTCAAGCTGTTTCGTCTGCTAAATGACTTCTGCGAATTATACCAATATTTATGTTTCACTGTCAGCTAAAATAGCTTAATGCAGTACAGAAATTGTCATACAGAAACTAATTTAGCTTTGAAAGACCCAGTAATTATGAGACTTGAAATGCTGCCGCAGTTAAAAAAATAACTGTGCCGCATTTAATTAGGCATTCTTTAACTTACAATATAAAAATGGATTTTTATGCAGAAATTTAAATACGCATTATAACGAGTACACAAATACATGGCAAAAATGCCCACTTGAATGTATCGTAATTCAGAGTAAATCGGCCTATAATGACTCTAACTACTCGAAATAATGAATCATCTTTGCTGATATGCTTACTCAATTCCGTAGTGTATCTGATTATGCCACATCTTTTTCACACAAATGTGTATAATGCTAAAGAACTATGGAGCTAAATTAGGGCCAAAAGTTTAATTAAACCTGAAAGTTCAAGTTATGTTGTTAAACTTTAAAAAGTGATGATGTATTCAAACTAAAAACAAGTAGCAGAGAGAATGGGATATACATGGGATTTAATATACAGTGGTACCTTGGTTCTCAAACTCACTAGAATTCGAAGTCGAACAAACCAGTTTGACCTAGGACTCGATCTGAATATCAGAAGTCGAACCGTGAACGCTGACCTAATATAAGTTGTACTCGCCAGGATATGAGTCGTACTACAATGCAATTCTTACTTGAATGCCTTCTTCACAGATTGGACGATTAACCAAATAAAGCAGTGCAACAATACAGTAACTAACAATAAATAAACCACTAACTTACGCGCACTATTAGAGCATTTATGTAATTTATTTAAACTTTATTTTACCAGGTAAATTAACTGAAAAACAGTTCTCACTGCTTTACGTGATATTCAGGAGAAATAGCAGATTACGCATCGGAACTGCTTGGGATACAAACGTCATGCCTGTAACTAAACTCTTCTGCCAATAAGGGCAAAGGTGTGTCGTCACGGAGGCGGTTCCAGTTTGTGCAGTCGGGTGAGAGGTTGCAATACATCGCTGTATTGCATTGCGTCAGGATCAGAATGCATTGCTTTAAGCCAGCTGTAAGCAAGTCGAACATACCCAATCACGGGACTGGGGAAACAAACTGAAGCACGGACGATCGGGGCAGGACAGGGGTAATGTTGGGATACGATATTTATAATTTTGGAAGCCATTAAGAAAAAATGCTCTTCTTGTTTTATCCTGTTCATTGTGTGTTTAAATGCTAAAAAAACATAATTAGGTGTAATTTTGAGGGGGGGGGCAGAAACCAATTAATTGTTTTTCCATTATTTCTTATGGGAAAAATTCGATCAGAACTTGAACTTTTTAGGATTCAATCTTGAGTCCGGATCAGATTAAGTTCAAGAACGAAGGTACCACTGTATATGAAGACCCCAATGTTTTAATTGGTAATTTTAGTTTTCCTGCCTTTTTTAGTTATTTGGTTATTAGTTTTTTTATGTAGCTATGCTCAAGAAGAATTCTGATGCTGAAAACAGTTTAACTGGTTCTAATTATTTTTTTTTTTGCATTGCCTTCCAGATCCTCATATCCAAGAAAGAATCTGGATAACCATGACCCTACATAGGACAAAGTGGTCCAGGAAATGAATGAATGAACAAAGAAATGAATGAATGGCGTTAATGATTTTGACCATATGACCATTTAGCTGAAATTCAGCTTCATTGATGTAACTTTACCGAACCTCAAAACTCAGAGATATGGCCGTGAGATAGAATATTGAAAACCTGCTCTTCTCTGCACACCACGTATAAATATCAAAATGTAGAAATAAAGACTAAAATATAACATTAAACAAAACAGCAATAGCTGTTTGACAAGCGGACAGTCTAGATCAGGGCTGCCCAACCTTGCTCCCGCAGAGCCCACATCCTGCAGACCCCACACTCTGCAGAGCCCGCACCCCGCAGACCCCTGCACCCCACAGATCCCACACCCTGCAGAGCCCTGCAACTCGCAGACCCCTGCACCCCGCAGACCCCTGCACCCTGCAGAGCCCGCACCCCGCAGACCCCTGCACCTGGCAGATCCCACACCCTTCAGAGCCCGCACCCCGCAGACCCCGCCCCCCCAGACCCCTGCATCCCGCAGAGTCCGCACCCCCAGACCCCTGCACCCCGCAGAGCCCACACCCCCAGACCCCTGCACCCCACAGAGCCCGCACCCCCAGATCCCTGCACCCCGCAGAGCTTAGCCACAGCCCTAAGTTAACACACCTTATGCAGATTATCAGGCGCTATGTAAGGTTCATTGGGCATGTTCAAATTTTCATTACTCAGCGGGGAATAAATTTTCACTTGTATACAGCTTGGTAAATCTATCACTATATATGACAAATGCATGAGAAATATATAAACAAGAACTGCTGTGTGTGTTTAAAAATTGAAAGGCTCGCCTAAATTCCATATCAGCTTATCCATCACAGGATTATTATTGGCTTTGGATGAACTGAACTGTCAGTGCTGTCACTCTAACTTCACACGCTCTTGTGAAATTGGAGTGCTGATGTTTCAGAGACCCCCCCCCCCCCCCCCCCCTCTCTCCCCCCGC
>JAABNY020000039.1:16386118-16403183 GCA_015164015.2 Brevimyrus niger
CATTTACACGAGGTACAAAAGAGAGATTTCCTTTCGCTGTTAGCAGTGGAGGCAGGCATGCATACTGCGACAGGAATGCCTTTTTGGAATAACACCGCTCTTGATCAATTTAACTTTCAATCCTATCGGGATAGGTTTTCAGGTTATAACGTGATACGGTTTCACGTTTTAACATGATGTTTTCACGTTTTAACGTGATAAGGTTTCACGTTTTAACAAGATGTTTTCACGTTACAACGTGATATTGTCATGTTATAACGTTATACGGCTTCACGTTTTAACGTGATGTTTTCACGTTATAGCCTGATATTTTCATGTTATAACGTGTTACGGTTTCACGTTATAACGTGATATTTTCATGTTATAATGTGATACGGTTTCACATTTTAACGTGATGTTTTCATTTTATAATGTGATAGTGAGAATATTTTTTTATGTTGTGGCAGTAATGCGCTTCCGTAAAAGATAGCGTTAAATAGATTTGCATAACCAATCGCACGGCAGCTCTTTCCCATTTTAGATAATTTTTTGAGTCATCCAAGTGGAACGCCAACGCCGCCACTCAGCGGGTGTGAACGCAGTGACTTCCGCCTGCTGTGACGTCACGGGCATACGCTCTTCAATACGAGGAGCGTAAGAAAATCAGATGGGAGGGAGATGATCTAGGAGTATTCTACGCTTTTAACAACTAGTAAGAGGGTTTTGCAATCATTGTTAAAAGCAAAAAAATAAAATGGAAGTGCGAGACAACCGGAGTAATATGACAAGAACAGTGGATGTTCTGGGAATCGCTAACTTGGGCTGTTTTGTGCCCTCGCTGAAGCTTGTGATGCAGGGTTGGCTGTAACAAAACAAAGTGTAAGTGACGCTGTTCCCAGTGGGAGAAGAATTGTGGGGCATTTTAAACATTCGCCATTTGCGTATGATCACTTAGATGATATTCAAATTGAACTGCAAAATGCCTCATAAACGCTGAAAACAACATGTACAAACGATGGGGAAAAGTACGTTATGTATGATTTAGTAGCCTGATTAAAGATTTTTTGCCATACATTTATTCATTTGTATTTACTAATTAAAAAATGGCACTTACTGAAGAAATATTATATAAAGTATAAATATTTAACTTATATATATTTATTAGATTAAAATATTAGCGTAAAAAGAGCTCCTGTATCAGAATCTGTATCTGTTCAGCAGTCGTGTATCGGAATCAGACCAAAACTATCCCTTCTGTGTGCGATGCCATGGTGTAAATAACCCCAGAATGAGGCCAGCAAAGGACCAGAACGGCCGCCGCTCACCTGGCGGAGAGGATGAAGACCCTGGCTTCCAGCTCCTTGGCCTCCTTCAGCATTGCAGTGATGTTTGTGTCTTGGCTGAAGAGTAGCACTTTCTCTGCCTGTGATTGAGGTGAAAGAAATCAGTCACGTATGCGGTTTGCTCCCTGCCTGAACCATGCTCTTCTTAGCTCTTTTGCCTTGCTTGGATCTTTATGCTTTTGGCAGAAAAATGGAAAGAGCTCCAAGAATCTCTTTAACTAAAAAAAAAAAATTTAAACTTGGAAGGGGGAAAAAATTCTGCATTTTTGCATGCAAACTGAAGGTTATCAAGACTCCAAAGAAGGGCGTGCATGTTAGAGGTAGAGAGGGAGAAGAAGATCGATGCAACTGGAAATCAAAAAACGGGTGGAGGGGAGAGCTTTTTTTTCCAATGGAAAAATACTTCAAAGTAAGAAATGCGGCAGAAAGGTGGAAGATAGTATTTGGGTATTTCCTGCCCTACATGGCCAAATCTCCACAAAGGAATAGACTTGCAAACTTGTTGTTCTGATCGCATGCATTCCTTCACAAAAACAAAAAGGTGGGGGCATTTCTTTATTAAAATCATTTTTTCTCGCATTAAAAACAGTCTCGATTCAAATCATAAAAAAAAGAATCTCAACATAAAAAAAGGGCGTGCCATCAGGATAAGAATTTGAGGTTTGGCGCTTGACTGATTCATTGGATTCTAATTTCTACGTTCAGAGAATTGGTGGGCGGCGTGCATTGACCATGCAAAATATACCTTGGGTCCTCGCTTGTTGTCATAGGACAGTTGGTCGAGGTTTTCATAGTTCCTGTTTTTATTCTGATGAATAATGTGCACAGAGAAAATATGCAGACACAGAAGAATATTATAAACAGTTGAAAATGGTGTGCAGTAAAGCATTCCAACAAATTTCCCATTTCCTGCTTCAAATTGGAATCCCTAACACTGGGGCTTGCAAAAACATCAAATCGGACCAGTACCTCCTGCTGCACGACATGCCTGCTCGCCCAGACACCACTTCAGGTTCCTCTTGTTGGGCACCAAACGGCAGTACATTATATTCCCGCATCATTGTGTTTTGTTTCCGGCTTTGCAGCTACTCATGCTGTTTAAAGACAATCAGCGCGGCCAGATTCGAGGTCAGTTCAGAAGGACAGGTGGCCTGTTCTTAAAGGTTGCCGGTGGCCCCACTACTGAGTTTGTGAGCAAAGTCCTTGGAAGGAGTTGCTCCTGTGGAAAGTATCCAGCGGGCAAAATCCGCGGTTCCGCGACTCAGCAGTTACAGCATCATGATAAATGATTTCTCCATCGTCGGAGTTGTGGTGCCTGTTACTCTGTTACGGAGCTAAATCTACACCAGCACTTGGCTGGACCACTTTCATCCAGCCACACATCACCAGAAGCACTCCAGTATTTGAAGAAATTACAAAACATATAATCTGTTATAATTATATAAATCAACGTGATTTATTTCATTCCTCACCTGCATGACAAACCTTTTAAAACCCCCTTTCACAGTCCAAGTCTGTGAATAAAAGTTGCAAGCATTTCATTCTCCAGAGTGATTATGGACTGTTTGAAACAAACATGAAACCAATTCTTGAAAAGGTGTGCAGAGCAATATGTTGACTTTGAAAATTTTAAAAAGAGTTGTATTCACTGCTTTCTGAAATTAGTTTGACGCTATTTCTGCATGGGTCTTCAGTTTTTAAACACCACCCATAAGTATTAATCTGGATTGCAGCATATACACACACACGTGCACGTCTGTGAGAATCCGAGTTTACAGCAGCGTGCAGATTAGGTGTGGCCAAGCAAGGTTTGATGGCTGCAGTCTTGCAGATGGCGGAATACATTCTCCTTATCGCCTGATTAACACCTGAAACACCACTTATCATGGAATGTAATGAGTTCAACAAAGCAATAAACAGCTGGGCAGAGTGAGAATAAGCAAGCCCGCCAGTACTCGGGAGCTGAAATTACATAACGCGGGTGCAGACGTCAGAATGACAAACAGAATCCAATAAAATCAGCCACATTTCATGCGGGACCACCTGGTTCAAAATTTCAGTACATGAAACACTACAAACAAATCTGAATCAATTCCAGTGGTGGTGCATTATTCATAAGAAGGCAGGTCACAGTGTAGAGCGCAGTACGACTGTAGAATCACATCTACCCACACAATTTGCATATGAGAGTGCATCTGAGTGCTTGATTTGAAACTAGGTGTCATATCATATAATAATATGTATAATAATATAAGGTCTTTCCATCTATGTTTCACAATCAATACTTTCATCTGTTCTATTTAATATTTAGCCATTAAGTAGTCAATTAAAGAAAGAGTAAAATAGAGGCTGCAAAACTGCATCCTAAACAAAGTTTTTTGTTGCATTGTGCACTGGCCTTGTGTAAGAGGAATGGAGGCAACATTTTAACTTCTGATGGAAATTCAGCTGAGCAAAAACTGCACTAAAAATGTATTTTCCTGATGTGCTGTGACTCGCAGCACACCTGAATGGAGTGACCCCATTATTGGGCGTGCTGCAGTTGATCACCAGTTTTCAAGCATCGCATTTCATTCTCAGAAGTGTAATTCAAGTGCAATGCTTCATTCCTGGCTAGCAAGAAACCCGGTTTCAGAGTAGGTCACAATCAACAAAGGAGAAGCAGACTGGAGAGCCAAATGAGTGTTGTAGGAATGTATTTTTCTCAGAAATAATTAAACTGAAGTACTCAGTGAAACATAATTCAGTTGAGGCAGACATGCTGAACTGCAGCGACCATAGGCAGCTGTCTGAAAGAGCGACCTTGAGGACTGGGAGTGAGGCCCATGTTGCTAGGCAACAGCGAGGGAAGGTTTTCAGAAGTTGACAAGAATAATTTGAATGGAGGTTAAAGGGGCACATCAGATGTTCACCTTTACTATGGATCATGTGAACCCAGACATACAGGAAGCGAAGAACAGCCAAGACAGGAAAGCTACAATCTCTATATTATACAACAGGAAAAATATCTTGGAAGTGAAATTCCAACCAAGTAATATGATTTTTGCATGTTTTCAATTTACACAAATTATTAGAATATGAATGAAATTAGTACAAAAGATGCCCCTAGCTGTTACAGATTTATAATCTCCTCGGTACAATAAAAACATAAAGCAGCAGCCATTCAATGATGGTAGAATATCATTGGTACATCTAGGGAGCTGTGATCTTCAAACAGCGAACCACACATCAAAAATCATGAGTTTGCTAGTCACTAAAATATTCACCTTCCATAACCACTTATCCTGTCCAGGGTCTAAATTAAAATGTATTAAGTGTTATTCTATGTAGGTTTCAGCTATAAGAAATATTGGGGGAGGAAATGAGATATACATGTCGGTGGTATTGCCCTAGAACTGGCAGATGCTGTGAAAAATTCGAAATAGCAAAAAAGCACAGTCTGACATTGCAGTAAAAGCTGCATTCTGCCCTCTTCTCTCAGGGCTGTTAACTTTGGTCAGCTGGCTGGTGTGAGATTTTCAATTCAAGCCAAGTCTGCACACTCATTTACATGTACTGTATGTAATAGTTTTATTAACTTGTAAATAGCTTGTAGGGTTTGCAAACTACCCCAACCCTTTTTATGTAGCTAATTTTAGGTTTACGAGTATGATGGAATAATATACAATCGCTGTAAGATATCCTGCATGAGTGTGAATGTCTGAAAGCCTGAGTGTCACACCAGAGAGAGTTGGCAACCCTGTTCTTCGTTACCAAAAACACAGAAACTAAATCTTCCCAGGAATGAGGACATTCAATGGAGGCTGCAGTGCAGCAGTCATGGGCCTTTTTGGTGTCCCAGACCAGTAGTGATGGCATTACAGTGACTGTCAGTCTGGTCTGTCGGAGACTTCGAGCCACGTGTTGCTCCGACAGGGCATGCAAACATCAGGACACGCAACATGTGAGACATGCCTCTAGCGTCATACTGTGCACTGAGCGTGGAACAGGCAAGGCAGGTTATCACGTCAAAAGGCCAAGACGAGACTGATAACAGAGTGCAGTGTGCAGAGCGTAGGATGTTTTAGCAGAAAACATAGGCTGCAAAAAGACATCAGGGTTAGAGATCGTTTTCAGACGCAGACACCGTGGAGGAAGAACGGCAGCGTGTGAGCGTGTGAAGGCACACCAGAACGCATGGCGCATGCGGGGTGAGCTGGAAGGAGGAAGGACGACAACGTGTCAGCGTGTGAAGGCAGACCGGAATGCATGGCGCATGCGGGGCGAGCTGGAAGGAGGAAGGGCTTTTTCTGTGCAGCTGAACAGCAGCCAAAATCCAGAGTCGGTTAAAATCTGTCCCAGTTCTATGCACTTAAACCACGTTAAGGCAGGACCCTGGTTAGGATCGAGACTCTCATATGTTCCTTCTCATTGTGTTTGTAAACACTCCTTTCTGACTGATTCACTAACGACAGGAGTAGCAGATTTAGACAGGCTTGACACTCACAGATCACTTCTGCATGCACTACGAAGTAGAGCTCACAACATCCTCTGAAATTCACCAGCCCTAGAAGTCACATGTGCATTCCTACTTCTACATTGTAGGGCTACTCATTAAGTTTGTATCATGGTTCAGCTAGGGAATGAGTCATAATCCATCAGAATATATTATACATAATCCATTAAAATCTTGCATCAGTAGCCTTTGAAGGTATGACAGAGAAAGATAATACTTATCAGGATGACATGGTCCAGAAAATTCCCTTATAAAGAACGGCAAAAAAACATGCGGTAAGAAATGCAGCAATAAATCACTCACACGTAAGGTGTTTTCTCAAGGTGTCATACAGAATTTGTTGTTGCACAGATACATACAGATACATTTTACACTACACATATATATTGGCCATTCATTTTCAAACCATTTATCTGCACGGTTGTGGTGAACTTTACGCCAATCTCAGAAATCATAGGGCACAAAGCAGAGGATTGCAGGGTAAATATATATATATATCAGCACAATGTAAGAGCCATTCCATATGCATGACAGAAACTGAGTTTATTCCATGCGCATCTGTGCACATCTGCATTTTTTTCTCCATTCTTAGCATGCATTAGCAAACCTGCTACTCTCAGCAGTCACAAACGTAACACGCATTTGCTCCTATATGTTTTCAGTTCATTGCATATAGATTTTCAGATCCATGCAAGCCCACACATAGACAAAGTCAAGTCAAAACATCAAAATGTGTTGAATGAAAACATTCAGCATTTTGCAGAATACTGAATATATGACTAAGTACACGGCTATAGACATATGTTTATAATAACTAATGAAGACTGTCCCATATTTATCCTGATTACCTTATTACCATCTCAACCATTCAAATGACCAAATTCAACCATTCAAACTATTCAAATGAAACATAATTCAAATTATGAAAATAGGGTTTCATGTTTCCTTTATCTATAGAAAGTATTTATACTTGTTATTTTTGGTTGAACCAGAGGATTTCAAAACAAAACAACACTGAAAATCTGCTGTTATCTCCTGCCGTATTAAAGTGCCTTTTCACTAAGTAGACTCATATCACTTGTAAACGTCATGCAATAACTGCAAGCCCATCTGGCATTCAGACACATCAAAACAACTGAAAAAGGAAAGCAATAATTCCATCATTCCATATCACAAAATAAACATTCTGGCCATTTACGACAATGCAAGTTAGCCACAGGGATAACAAACATGTATCCAGGATAGTGACGATTTAACGAATTTACATTAAGGGAAAAAAAATTAATAGGACCTAACTCTCAGAGATGTTTAAAATAACCAGACAAGCCTTCCAAGCATCCACCCATTCAAAGACCTTTCAATGGCTTATCCAGGATAGGACTGAGGGACCATACAAACAAACAAGCATAAAAACTGAAGTATCCAAATACTAAACCAAAAACCAATAAAAAAACACAGCCTAAGCTAAAATCCATTCCGATGTACATATGAGGTCTGTGCTCCTCTGGTTGCTCTCCCACTGACCTTTTGCCTTCTGTTTTCCTGTTACAGTTCAGTTAGTATTGACAGGCGCCAGCAGTCCTGATTAATCATGACTGATATGCTTTAGTACTGGCAGCAACCATTCATTTTGATACCCTTGAATTCCACCTTCACAGGCTCACAATAGGCACAAGTATTGCGAGAAAGCATGACCCTTTCAAAAACCTCAACAGTATTCCTGTTTCATAACCACGTGTGGAGCTTGGAACCTATCCCAGAAAGCAAAGGGCACACGGCACACCCTGGGTAGGATGCCAGACCACACCTTTCATACCATACTGCAGGAGGAGACCCACATAGACACGAGGAGAACGTGGAGAACAAACCATGTGCATAAATCCAAAGGCAAGAAGAGAACCCATGAGGACCCCCACTTGTACTATCATTTGCACTAAAAGATTTGTCATCATTACAAGCGGTGCCTTTATGGTGCCTATTAATTATAAAATATGACGGTTCTTTAAATGTCTCACTTCATTTAATCACAGACACACTTGCACTAAAGAGAAACATACCTTCGACCCAGTCATCCACCACAAGCCTGCCCAAATACATGCCAATACAAAGTATGCATAATATATACACACTAATTGGTACCATTTAGTGATTAATAGTATGGACGGAATATCTTTCAACCAGTAATGGCCACTAATCCAAAATTTGCTCAGTCGTTTCAAATTTGAAATGAAGGCTGAAAAGCACACCATGGATGGAGAGAAGGAGGGTAGGGGGCTCCTCAGATTTGGAAGCCATTGATTTTTTGCACAGCCCCAGGTTAAGTGCGTCATTTTGCTCCCGTTGTGGATTGACACATAGGAGAATTTGGACAATGGCTAAAGGAACGTGAGATGGACAGAGAGTACAAAAGTCTCGTCAGATAGCCACTTAAGACGTGTCGATGTCTTTAGCATAGGAAATGTCTGCCAGTGTTACAAATGGAGAGAGATGTGTTAACATAACAGAAAAGAAAACAGTTATATACATAAAAGACCTTTGCGATATTAAATACAAATTACACATATACATGCACGCGCGCGCACGCACACACAGGAACGCACCAGAAGGCCTGCAGCCCCAGACCTCGACTGTCTCACCTTGGTCTCCCTCTCTTCCAGCAGCGTCTCCAGCCTCTTCTGGGCGGCGCGGCCCTCGTGGTCGTCGCTCACGATCAGGATGATGTGGCTCCAGCGGAACTCGCGCATCAGGTCGAACCACACGTTGGCTTGGTGGGAGTAGGGAGGCACCGTGCGCAGGAAGGAGAGGTGGATACTCTGGAGGAGGGCGGAGCGGGAGGCGACAGTTAGTGCGGCATCAGGAACTTCACCTGGATCGCCTGAACGTCGTGGCAAGCGGCACAATCAAGAGCATGAAGGGGAATTTAGAAAGTAGCTGGATCCTGCTGCCCATGTGTTCAGGTAATGTCATGCCATCTAAGAGCTCAGGTTGAAGTGCACGGAATCACCAGTCCCCTCAACACTAATGGCTGTGTTCAGGTTCCTGGTTGTGTGCACTCGTCCTGCATTACCAGTCAGATACACCCACGGGACTCTCACCTTATTGCAAAGTAGTTTGCAATCTAAGAGAGGGTTTTGATTTTGGACTTTCCAGTGAATGACCCTCGGCCGGATTTCTCGATTCTTGATTCTGGATTTCTCCCCAACACTAGGCCTGCACCTGACCTGTCTTTGTGTGGCTTATCTACTCTTTGATCTTGGAATAGTTATTTGCCTTTTGGAATAAATATCCACAACCGACAAGCTCCTTTTCTCTGTGATGGGTAGCATTTTCACATCAAAGATACAAGGTGCTTAATTACAGACATAATAAACACCTTGCTGTATAGCTGGAGAGAGTCCTAGCTGAGCAGAACCACATCAGTCACACATATCTTAGCATAAGGATAAAGCCAAAGCGGGAAGAGCTACATTTAAACACAGACTTCTGCACTAGGGGTGGTGTGGTCGAGCAGGTGGTAAGTACTGTTGCCTCCCATCTGAGGGTCTGAGGTCCAAGTCTCTGTCATGGTTCTATGTGTGTGGGGTATGCAAGGTCTTCCATTACATCACAGAGTTTTCTCCAGGTACTCCAGTGTCCCCCCACATGCTGAATTGAATTAGAGTATATATATGAATAGAGGTATGAATGTTGTGCGATGGGATGGTGACCCATCCAGATTCTTTTTCTGTCTTGCATCCCTATCTTTTGGGCTCCAGACCTCCTGCAACCCCAAACAGGAGAAGCAGGTGCTGGAAATGAGTGAGTGGATCTTTGGCATTGTTGTAAAGACATGTGCTTTTTTTAAAATAACATCGATTTACATATAAAGTAGCATGGACAGTAATAACGGGGTTAAAACAAATAGGGCTTTAGATATTTCCTTTTTAGTCATTAAAAATATTAAAGCTTGATAAACTTGACCCTACCTGTTCATATTAAGGTCCTAACATAAGTCATGGCTTAAAATGGTTTGCAATATCTGGCAACTAAAGAGTCCCTTCAACTGAAATGAAACTCAGTTTGTACCATTCCATTTTTAATGTGTAACTCAAAGAAATGGTGCATGAAATAATCACATAAGTCAGGTCATAAATGTACTTAGATATGCAGGAGACAGTTAAGCTTGTGACGTAATTTTTCTAGAATCCCCAGGCATGTGACAAAAAGCCCTCATGCCGTGGAGACACATGGTTGCTTGGTCATCTGTATTTAAAATGAGCCTTTTATTAGGAGCGAACGGTGATGGCTGGTTAATTATCATTACGCATTTAGGCAGTGCATCACCGAGAAGGATCTAGGGACTGTGTATGTTTCGTTTGGAATCCAGTTCAAAGTGGCATCAGCCTGAGAAAAAAGGGGAAGGAATCCTTAATGAAGATTCTGAAATCCACAGGCTGCTCTTCACAGGTGTGGCACAATGGCGCCATGTCATTAAAAAGAGCTGGAGGCTTGTTGACAGAGTAGGTTGCTACTACGGGCATTTGTTGCTATGCAGAAACCCCACTGCAGCCATTTTCTTTAGAGTGACGCCAGCGGGTGACACACAGGGACGCCTGGTGACACATTTGCTTTGAGCTGGACGTCAAGGGACGTCGTCTCTTTACTCCTCCCGCATGTGCACATTCGGTGGTCAGTGAGGCTCTCCAACTCACCTGTGAACCTGTATCTGACTTTTGAATAATCTCTCTGGTTTCAGAATGACATTGCATTCCATTGGCTGAACACATAGTACGCTGGTTCCCATTACAGTGTAGCATGGGATGCTCATCTCCCATGTTGAATAATCATCCCAAAATCCAGTACATCCATGTGACTGGAATGGAGTGCTTTTCAGGACAGCCATGCTCAAGAAGAGTGTAAAAATAGATTGAGTTACCCCTGCTGGGTGCCTCTCCAAATCAATGTACCTCAATTTGTGACAGTGTCTGTAAGTCAACATCCTCACCCATATGACATCTACTAACTGATGAGCAACCTCTGGAAAACAATTGCATGTTATCCCTTCTGGAATATTTTGGACCTTTCTTCAGTGAGTATATGCCAACCAGGTTTTAGCTCACCTTGTCGGAATAAATGGACATTCGAGTTGTGAGCCCCACCACTGGGATGCGGTAGAAGCCGGCAGTATATGACACGGGTGTGGGGGTCAGGTGGTCATTGGACTGCGGTGGGTGGCTTACAAGGATCGCATACACCTGTGGATAAAAAGGCCACGTGAGAGATGGATTTGAAGATTCAAGGGCCAGGTTTCAAGGTGACTGATCATATAAAAAAAAAACAATAATAGCTGCAGGACTACAAAAGGACTACAAAAGGACTACAAAAGAAAAGCATTGGTTACAACACTCCAGTATTGCAATGTGACACAATAGTTACTCATGCTACTAATGTACAGTATGTGGGTCACTGCTGCTTTACTGAAGCTTCCTGCAATATGTGTTTCATTGAAATAAAGGCTCTGATTATGTCCCCTTTATATCTCCTTATTGCTTTTGAAACAGTAGTAAGTCCACATTATTATGAAATTCAAAGTTAATGGTGTCCCTCAGATAATGTCAGCTTTTAAGCACCAAAAGCTATTGAATGCCCCCCCTGGCACAGCAGCGGGGTGACTGACATCGACACAGGGCCTGGGGGAGCCTAAGGAGCCATTTCGCTTCGGAACTCCTGTGCCTTCCTGCAGCCGCTTATTAACTCATTATACTGAGTTGGGTTAATTGATTTAAAATGAAGCCAGATCACGTTTAGCACCCCTTCCTTCCAAAACAATACAAAACAGGTTTTAATTATGGGTTTTTCTACTGCCTGTGAGAGAAAAATCCACATGCCTTTTTGGCATGGGTCCCAGCAATTTGTAATGACATACAGAAAAAAACACGCTTTTGCTTGGATTATATCCATTTTTAATGTGATATTTATTAGGAAATGTACATTTTGTAAATTTTACATGTATAAACAGAAATTATAAATTAAATATTACCTTAAACGACAGTTTTCTTCTGTGAATGAACATTTAAGAAAGGATACTGTATTTTGGAATTAAAATTATTTCTGGAACGTTTAAGAAATGTTACGATGTTCTAATCTAAATCTAAATCTAAATTCTAATTTAAAATGATTAGAAACTGATTTTTATTAAATAATGAACTATTAGTTATATTAATTTGGTTGATAATGGGCCTTATCTATTCTTTGGCTTTTATAATTGATTTTTCTTATGTACTTTATATATTTATATATCTATATATGGTTTGATGACTTCTCACTGAATACGAGATAAAATGTGATATTCGTGGTAAATACAAAAAAAAGATTCAGGAAACCGAGTAGAATTTGTTTCGCAGTATTTGGCAAGCTATTTAGAAACTGAGTATGTCTTTCATTGATTATTTCTGGCATAATATTCTACACCCTCGAATTCATCCAGAATTTTAATTATGTCCGTTGCGTAGTTCCCTTTCTTATAGATTTATATTTGCAATTCATTATTAACCCTACGCTTTTCCCCAAGATGGCTTATTTCATAACAGTAACAATAATGCTTGCAGACGTTATTGAAGAAACTACTGACACCAGTCAAAGCAGATAATCATATTACTACACATCATACCTGTCAGTCATTTCGTTCGCATTTACTGAAAACGGCTGCTTTAAATTGCGGACATTCCGGGTGTCCTAGATGTTTCAATGAAGACTCTGTTGCATTCAAACTACGGATGAATGGCACAAGCGAATGCAATGCTACAATTTCCTAAAAATAATGAAAATTTACAAGAAAATGGTCGCCTAGCAAACTGTTACCTTTTCATCCTGAGCAATCAATGTATTGTCTCTCCTCATAGTGGAAATATTTTGTTCGATTTATTTTCGACTGTCGGTATTATATAATGGTATACTTTTCTTAAATGGTGTGCTCACAAAAGTAGTTTGAGGATAATTACAATTAGCCTATATTTATACGTTTCCGTCTCATTATGAGAAATGTATTGGGTACCTCGCCTGTTCTACAGCAGTACATAATATAATTTCTTAATGAACAATTCCGAGAACACCAAAAGCCGGTCACAAACCTCAAGTAAATACAGTCAGGGACGGGGAGTTCATAGGATCATAAGGGGTTTGCAATGACACGCATATATAGGATATGAACACCAATGTGTATAACGCCAGTACATTATTCTTTCGTTAAACAATTCTATACAGCTCTTTGAGTTTTTAATGCAGAAAAATAAACTGCATTTTTAACCCATCATCTGTCATAAGTGCATTTTTTCAAGCTGTCAGGTCGCGCCACCACGGGATTAAAACCCCCGCTGCTGATTTCAGGAACTGAAATATTTAATGAACGAAACAAATGCGGTTGGTGAATAAACTAATGTGAAGTCCAGAAATAATGTCTATATACGAGACTTATTACGACACTTGCATGAGTGAATGATACATTTATTATCGATATATGATTTAATTGTTTCTTGCCATGTTTCATTGCCACGCAACCGATTTTTGGTCAAATGGCAATCTTGAATAAAAATGTTCTTTAATCTTGCCATATAGACTATGCTAGACTAAGCCTCGTCGAGTATAAATCAATTAAACATCATTAAAATGGCAGCCTCTCCAATTCGTTTGAAACAATGTTTATCGCAACAAATTAGTTTAACTGATGACATGTCTGCTTAAGCCATGCTGCTAATGTTTTATGGCCTCGGATTGGAACATACAGTATGCATTGCTTGGAGAGATACATATTTAACTTCAGAAGAGAAAAATTTTGTTTGTTCAAGCAGAGACCTCTGACTTAGTTACCTGGTTGGAGATGAGGTCTTCACAGACGGAAAGTGCCATCTGAATTGCGTTGGGTTTGTGGGTGACAGAGATGGCGTTCATCTTGAACTTATCTTTTCCATAGAGCTGGTTGGCTTGGGAGACCGCGTCCTTGAACACCTGCTCGTACCTCTTCTGACTCAGGACAGCACCGATATTTACTATCTTCGGCTCGCAACCGCCCCGTGCACAGGAGCAAGAGAAAAACACCGCCAAGAAATAAAGGCGCATCTTGTAGATGAGGGAACGGCGCTGAGGTCTCGGGGTCTTGTCTGTTTCTGTTGCAAGTGCGCTGGTTTGTTGGCGTGTTAGGCAACGCAATTCAACCTGGTGTACACTGACCACCCCTCCAGTTCCTAACGAAGAGCTGTATTGCCAGAATGTGAAAGAATCAACATGTACTGCGAAGGAATGTCTACACTTGTTTAACCTGACCTGCTGTTTGCAAGTAAACACATATTCTGACCATTTAGATCTTTCACATTTCCCCCTCCGATATCGTCATTGCCTCTTTCCTTATCAGACGTAAATCCTCTATTCTGGTTGCACACATAATCGGTCTTGTCCGCGTACTCGCAGGTTGTGCCTGGAGAGCACGGGCTCTGTCCAGTCTTCTGGTGGGATGCGATGCCAGTGACCTGATGCTCGATATGAGCTGCTGTCCACGGTGCTGAGAGCCGTGCCCGCGCGACAGTGCGCGCGCCCGTACAGCGTCTGCCTGGTATCGATTTCGTCTTTTCCTACAACGATCTTGCAATAATGGAAATTAAACTTGCGAAATATTTACAAAATATTCTGTCAGTTTTTCTGTAATGAAAACAACAGCTCTCTAGTTTTTACCAGATATATTTAAAGATAGCCGGTTACCCGATGCGATTTCATCCATGTAAATTTATTAGATTCTGATTAACATACCGTTTTGAAAATGACAGGCGCATGTCAATATACAGGTTTTAGCAGAACAAATAAATTATAAATATACCTACTGTGAAAAACAAAAAGCACGTCAGATCTAATTTATAATGTTTGTTATCAAAGTTAGTTCTGTCAATGCGTGTGATCGTGGCATCCTTCATAACCATGCAGAAATGCATATGCGATTATTATATAACATTGATTGTGTGGCTGTACAAAATGAAACCTACATTGTTAAATATCTCAAACAAAACAACATACAACTGTTCATCTCTTTATGAGACACCGAACAAACACATTTCTCTCTTCCAGAAATCCACAGAAGCACAATGCTGAGAGCACGGGGGAATGAGATGAGAGGGGAATTCAACTAGACCCTGGTTACCAAGGAAACAAGCATCTCAGGCTGTAAGATTAAGCTAGGTTTTAACGATTTTATACCCAACATACAGGATTTTCATAAATCACAGCATGGAATTATAAACACAAAAAAAACTTTTTTGTATTTACAAATTTTGTATTTATCAAACAAACAAACAAGTTCCATGATAACGTTTGTAAAAATCTCGGCGCAAATTTTAAAAACGAAAAAAAACACTAGACATTTTGAACTATCCTTTGCAAACGTGCGAATATGTAACTTAAAATAACAGTCCTGAAAACCCTGATGCACATCGGTGCATGTTCAACTGCTCGTGTTTATTTATACAAGGCGCATTCATAGGCAACTGCCGCCACAGATGGCTTGTGCAGTCATGCTGACCAGATCAGCGAAGACCTGGACCCCAGCCTGCTAGGGCACGTACCGTCAAAAATACCTGACATCGCGTCCAATAGCTGTATTTCCGGCCCCTCCCCACCGCCACCACTACCCGGGAAAATCAGAGGAAATGACAGTAATTTTTGCACCCATTAATACCCTGGGTTTCCAGCTACATGTAGTAACACACACTTAGCACACTGAACCCACAAGACGATTCTCTGTTTTAGGCATTTCATTAACGAGACCTTGCCAAGTATTAGTATCTGTGTTTAATCTGAATAAATCTGACAAAAAATACATTACAAACCAAAAATACAGGTACCTTGATTCAAACTAAATACTTTCTTTTATTGACGCCTTTCACATCAGCCCTTTCAGCCACTTCAGAATTCCACTACCAAACCAAAGTAAAAAAAAGTTGCAACAACTTGAAAACTTGCACAGCAGCAACTTACCACAGGCCATACAGATATGGATTAACAAGATCTAATTTCTTCGTACTATATAATCGCAGTACCATTGAGACTTCACTTAATCAGAGCGTTGAACGCAGGCTGGCCGCCCCCTCAGATGCTAAGTTAAACAATGGGATCATTAGGAAGCAGAAGTAAATCCACGGAATGAAGTACGCCAAGATGTGAAATCATGCAAATAAAAACAAAGCCGATGGTGGTTCTGTAAAATGCTCCAGGCTGTTATAAATAATGCCGGGAAATCGTTATAAAACCAGCCAACACAGCACCGATTTACAGCATATTATCATGAGACGCTTTTAAAATATTTACATCTCGTAAAATAAAACGCTGGTAGGAGTGAGGCAGCTTTGAAAAATATGAGGCAAATCTAAAAGGTCTATCTACAGTATATCTTTATCGACTGTTAACTTTAACATGTAAACATATTACATACATGCAAATATCTCGGGATTCTTTTTTCGTGATTACAGTTACATTTATGTAGGCCTATTTGTTAAATGATTATTCTAGATTGACGTTATAAATGATCAGATCTGGGTGGCGCTATGATTCATCAGATTTACATTTTTCTGATGCTTTTACCCAAAGCAACTTACCGCAGAGGGAAAGGTTACAGATATACGTGTGCTCCCTAGGATATATGTGTGCTCCCTAGGATATATGTGTGCTCCCTAGAATTTTAACCAGCGACCTTTGCCTTGTTATTGCAATGCTTTATTTGTTGAGCTACAAAAACTATTAGATGTCTCATACGTCTCAAAAGCCTCTGACCTCCAGGGTCTGTATCCCACTTCTGTTCTGTGTGTGTAAAGTCTGCATGTTCTTTCCCATGTTCTGTGGTGTCCAAAGACAAGTGGTTATGCTAATCGGTATCTCTAAATTGTCTATGGTGTTTGTGTGTGTGTGTGTGTGTGTGTGTATTTGCACACTGTAACAGCCTGTCATCCCTCCAGAGTATTCCCCAGCATTATACCCTGTCTAAATTGTTGGGTGAAAACACATTTCTTGGCCATCTGTAAATATTAAGACACATATATTCTTATACTGTATGCCATTTCCATGAAAGCCAGTGGAAAATGGACAAGAAAGTCATCTAGCCACACCAAAAATCAAACCCGTATATACCACATTTCAAATTATGACAGTGAATTTCACCTGTCAGATCTTAATATAAGCCATTGCCAAACATAGTATTCACTTATTGGTTTAAGATAAATTTCAAAGATTCAGA
>JAABNY020000039.1:16407393-16439309 GCA_015164015.2 Brevimyrus niger
TGTTGT
Source organism: Brevimyrus niger (assembly GCA_015164015.2). Lineage (NCBI taxonomy): Eukaryota > Metazoa > Chordata > Actinopteri > Osteoglossiformes > Mormyridae > Brevimyrus > Brevimyrus niger. Next base: position 16,407,400 of record JAABNY020000039.1, read on the forward strand.
TTGTTCTCTAGTACAATTTCATTGTTCTCTAAAAAGTTATTAAACATTTTAAATACTATTATTCTATATATGTGTTTTTAAAAGAAAATGAAGGTGAGGGTTATAAAGGGTGTTGTTGAATGCTGAATGTCTTACTCAAAAAAACATGTCTAAGGCCTGAACAAGATAAAGCTTTAGCCAGGTAAGAAATAAGTAATGCAAAAGTAACTCAAAAGTAATATAACGCATTACTTTCCATAAAAAGTAACTAAGTAATGTAATTAGTTACTTTTGGTGGGGAGTAACTCAGTATTGTAATATATTACATTTAAAAGTAACTTTCCCCAACACTGGCGGAGACCCTACCAAGGGAAATTCATTTTGGAATGTTCAGAATCTGTCCTGTGGGTGTAATATGGCATTTAGATTGAGGGTTAAAAGGCTTGCACGGTCAGACTGATACTTTTCAACATCATAATCAAGACTTGGCAGCACCAGGAAATAAATAATTATCTCCTATGGTTTTTATGGCCAAGCCAAAGAGATTTCTTTAAATTATACATTAGGAATTTGCATATATAAATATTATGACACATCAAAAAAAAAAAATCCTGATACACTTGCAGTTTCTGGATTGACATTCTAACGTCACATATTCTATTCTATGTCATTTATAGCATCTTAGCCCTTGATTCTTTAGGCATTTTCCAGACAGAAGACTTTGGTATATGTACCATTAGTGGGGCATATAAGCCTAGCATTTCTCACACCACATTTAAAGGAGAGACGTGCCAGACAGAAGGACGGGTCACGCGGACACAGAGAGGCATGGCGTCCTGCCTGCCTACTTCATTATCAGCATAAACACTGCAGTGCTCTCAGTGTGGGTGGTGATTTCGTGCTGTGACGGAGCTCTGCTAATGCTTGGGGCACTCTTATAAGGCAGCCATTGTTTGTTATTATTAAAAAAAAAAAAAAAAGGTCTGCTATATGGGTGGGGGCACGTTAGTGGAAAGCCTATGTGTAATACAAGAGGGCTTTTTATGGTTAGGGAGGTGGGACACCCCTTTTACATCATGTTCTGCAGGTACCCTGTGAATGCAGTGTTGGTGATGGCTGTGCATGTGTTTAATGTTATGGGCCCAGATATAAAGCTTTCTGGCCAAGGTGCTGTGATGGGTCGGTGCATCCTGGGTTGTTCCCCACCTTGCACCTGTAGCCTCTGGGATAGGTTCCGGACCCCCCACGAGCCTGAGTAGGATGAGCGGTTACAGGAATTGGATGGATGGATGAATGGATGGATGGATGGATGGAATTAGGCGATTGTGTCTTACTCCCGCTGTGGATTGCTCTCTGAAACTTTTATACTCTTTTAATCTCTCACCTTGTAGTTTACTTTTAATCTTTATGGCAATCAAATCAGACATAGGTTGATCATATGTGACCAAAAAAAACTACTCAATAACCAGATTATACATTAGCCATTTTCTTTGTTATTGGGCTACTATTATATTTAATATATGGATGGAAATTTTACTAATCTGTAATACAGTAAAATTATTGCTAGGAAAAAAAAGTATCATGTTTAAGGCACCATTTGTGAATCCTGAATATTTGTCTTCTAGAGCAATTGATTCAAATGTTAAATGTTGGAAATACAGTACATAGACAAAAACATATGCCGCATGACATTTCTTTTAAAGCATCTAAAGGAAAATTTGCTACTAAGACATATAATTCCTCTACATGGCCAATCGTGTGCAGGGAACAGTCCATACGGTTTGAATAGAATGACACACATCGTATTCCACAGCCAGTTAATGTTTTCCCTTCATCTCCTGTGACTTAATCTAGGCCCCGCTGGGATAAGCACTTCACACTGTCAGGACTCTAACCTCCAGCCAAGTCTGTGTGAGCAGAGCTGAACTGAGCAGGCCAACGGCTGGAGGTACGCTGATGACTCATTAGCATTGATTGAGCTGGAGGTCATTGAGATCCCTATGCAGACAATCAGAAGTGGCAAGGGAATCGCGAGGTCTGTTGCACGCTGTGTAGGTAGCAAACTGTCAAACATCCAAAGTCACAACCCACATCTATCTCCAAGTACTACTTATTCAGTTAGGACTACGAGCTGAAGCCTTTCTCATAAGCATAGGGTGAGACGAAGGATTCAGTTCAGACAGGAGCCTGGTCTACTCATGCATAAACACACAGTCATTTGTCAAAAGCCATTTAAAGTCACAAATCTGCAACCAGCAAAAATATTATTTATCAGTATCAACCTGTTTGCATATCAGGAGACAGGATTTGAAACGTTCTGCGTTGTGAATGTACCAGAAAGATTGTAAATAACAAATAATGTGTTATATCATGAAAATGACAGACTTTTATATTCACACATCCCATCATAGGGTTACTGATTTCAAAATACATTGCCGGTTTGGGTGGGGGCAGGGGGGGACTAGAGAGCAGTGGTAAAAGGGCCAAATAGTGGAAGGACGGATTTCCAGCACATTGGGCATGGGCATCTGCAGGTGTCAGGCGGCTGCTGTCAATTTTCGGGAGACTCCCGGAATTTCCGGGAGAGGTGGGAGGTCTGTATAGTTTATTCAAAATGCTCCAACTTGTGATTCATATTCTAATGCACCAATTTATGAATTATATTGTAATGTATGTTTAGAAGAAAATATGTGATTCCTCATGACTAGTTTATCAATCATCAATTCATTATCAATCAAAAATTCTGAACCATGTTCACGGGCAGGTGAAAAGTCTGCAGTTTTTCCGAGTCTCTCTAACCTCCTAACGATGAGCAGGCGATCCTAATCCAATTAATAACCCGTGAGACAGGATGCTGTGAGAATCAATAAAATCCTTCCACACACTATGGCCCATTGAGATCAGGGCAGTAAACATTAAATAATCCACTTGCAAACGGCGCAACATTTTCTTGCTGAAGAAAGACACATGGTACTACAACAAAGTGTGTTTATTGAAGTGTGCTGTCATTTCTCAAGTTGAAAATAGCTGGTCAGGGCCAGGGGCCTGACCACAGTGATACAGTTAAACCTGGGGAGTTCAATTAATTTGTGTCAGTCTATAAAGCCAGCCCAATCTGAGCACTGACACCCCAGTGAGGATGCAGGCTATAGCTCTGCCTGGGGGGCGGGCGGCTCCCCAACAGAGCACCTGTGTTCATGAATGTTGACGATCACCTCAGCCTCAGTGGGCAGCACTGTTGGCTCACACCTCCAGAGTGCTGCCTCCGCACTGTCTGTGTGTTTGCATGTCCTCTTTGTGTTGTATGGCTTTCCTCTGGGTTCTCCAGCAGCCTCCTGCAGCCCAGAGACAGACAAGCTGTTAATTGCTATCTCTAAACTTCCTGTAGTGTATGTTTGTTAGTGTGAGTATGTGTATGTATATGCTCTGTGCTGGCTGGGATCTAGGTCTACCTAGGTCACTAATACCAGGACAAGTGGATGATGTTGGGTGGATGGATTATAGTGGAAACTATTATTTAAATTTCCATAATTGTGAAAACAATAGCTCCTGACTTTTGACTTAGCGGGGCTGCAATAAATCTTCACAAAATAATTTTTATTTATAAGAATCCAATAATAATCTTGTGCATATAATTGGCTTAAAATTCTATACATGCTTCATAATGACTTTAAGTGATATATTTGATTATTCTGTTGAAAAGAAGTTACAATGCAAACCGTAAAGACTGGACCAATCAGCAGACTGAAGCACTTCTCAGCCAAATCCTGTGGATTTTCTTCCATCACCCAGCAACAAAGTACCATCCCAGACTGAGATACTGTCCGGCAAATTCATGAATCATATTTTTAGGCTGTGGGGAAAGAAAATCTAGAATAAGACGCTGAAAATATCATGTAAAAAATATTCCATACTTATAACTGACTTCAGGGAAGAAAATATGTTTAAATTAGGGCTGTCAAAATTAACTGGGTAATGCAGAATAATCCATTATCATGATTAAGCTGATTAAATTTTTTAATGCAATTAATCCATCTGCAGCACAGAATGACTCAAAATGTGTCCCTGAAATGTGTCAACACCTGTTTCTTGGAGATCCAAGAAATATGGAGCATTACAGAAGATCCCGAGTTCAGAATCTAAAATGACTGTGCCCTTTATCAACACAAGAGAAAGTTTTATACTGTTTAAGCACTACTTCTCATTTGTGGCTCATTAAATCAGTCGCGCACACTATACTGTCCAACTTATCTGTGGACATGTTGCTACAGAGTTTTATACATAAAGCACCGCGCGTAATGTGTTAACTTATATTGTTAACAATTGTAAATGACTGGGGTTGAATTGGATTTTATGATTAGTCGGATTATTTGTCGGATTTACGGAAGTTCGGGCTAATTGTAAGTGAACGAAGATGAAGACCATTTAAACTGAGGTACCTTAAATCCGACAAGTTGTCTGGCTAAACAAAAAAATCTTGCTTTTTGATATGGGTTCATGGTATTTGTCACAATCCACAGGGTAAGCGAGTGGGTAGTGAGGCTAATGAAGCCGGATTGAAGTATAAACAGGGTTTTAATACGAGAAATAAGGCAGACATAGGACTTATACCACACAACTACCATACCATACAATGCTAAGTCTAGCAAACAGGGGAAGACACGGACTAATATACAAGAGAGAGAGCAAACTGAACAAGGCATAGCTGCGAACAATGAGAAACAGGTGATCACAATCAGGAATTAACATGAGGTAATGAGGGGGCGTGGAACACATGAGGAGTGGACGGCGCCGGGCTTGACATTATTGCACTTCTGTGGCAGATAGTATGCATCCGACTTGTGTTTAAGATGTTCAATAAACATGTTTAGTGCATATATATTCTCTTTTTTCTCGAGTCTATTTGCTCATGCAAAATGAAATGTGATTAATATAGATTTAAAATGAATGATATTTAATTGTGATTAATCGAAATTAATCCACAGCAACCCTGTGATTAATCTGATTAAAAAATTTAATCGTTTGACAGCATTAGTTTAAATATTGAAAATCTAAAAGCCTCAAAACATTTTATTTCCAGAGGCTATTGTCTTCTTAATAATGTGAGACCTGGGTGACCTTTGTCCAAATGTAATGAACACAGGACTTCCACCAGCTACAGTCAAAGAAGCCCTAGTGAAACACTTCCATTTCTGTGCTATGTCAACTCAAAAGTAAAAGTATCTTTAATAACCGGCTTCAGATATATGAGGACTGGTGTCACACACTGAGCTGAAATGTCATTCTTGTTAGTCGTAGTGCAAAAAATAAGTAATAAATGTAATACTAAGAATACTAAGACAAATAAACATACCACCGATATGACATTTTAAGACATTAACAAGACAAAGAGATACAGTTAACCACCTGATTAGCTGGGAAACATTATGTAAATTGGTACAGAAGTTCAGCATAGAACCAGATTTATTTGGTTGCATTTTTTGCATATTATCCACAAAGAAAGAAAAGGATAAAATGACCCAAACATTTTCCAGCACAGCGAAAAATGCAACAAACTTCATATGAAGAAAAAGGGGGCTTATATACTAGAAGGTTTGGTTTCCCTGATCAGGCTCCACAGGGACTGGTCATCAAAGAGCAATTTCCAGCATGGAAAAAAAAAAAAAACTTGGGCAGGATGTCTAAAGCGAGGGCACGTGAGAAGGACTGACCAAGTTCACCAGAATATCTTGTCCAGAATAGTGGAATGAAAACATGCAAACAAACCTGACCATGTGTTCTTTACAGCAATCATTTAGCAGTAAAAGTCTGTCAAGCACCTATTTTTATAAGAATAGCTGCTGCTTTGTACAGGGTCATGGTTAGACCTATGTGAAGCAGTATTGGGCACCAGCCCTTCACTGGCAGATACAGGTTACACAGTATGGTTAGTTTAGAGATGCCCATAAGCAGGTCTTGGGACTATGGCAGGAAACCAGCGTATCAGCAGCCCAGAAGCAACATAAAAAAGTGCTTAGAAAAATCATGCAATAAGAAGTTTCAGAATTTTGGATCATCGAGAGCATCAAGGACTGGCATATAGATTTTCAATGTCAATTTTGCTGATTATTTTTTCACAATTCAGTTACAATGCAAATGCTAACTAGTTACTTGAGGTTTCCATTAGTACTGGGGACCCAGGTAAACGTGGCATTGGTTTATTTTGGGTACTTTAAAGAAAAAAAAAATCTCAGGGTAAATGAATGGTTGCTGACAGGGAGAAATGAAATGAAATGAAATGAAGATGATGTCATGCAGATAAAGTTAAATGAAGCACAGGTACACCTTCGGCTGTCTGTAAATCTGACAGCTTAGCCATGCAACGCTAAGCAAATGACTTTGTACTCAGAAGACCTGTATCAACTTCAAAACACCACCAACGAAATGGATAAGCCTCATATTTTAATATATAAATCAGATTTTCTAGAACATCTACAGCAATCCAGCATCACTGGAAAGCTAGACAACCAAAGAAAATAATCCCCTTTTTGTTAACGTTTAATGTTGTTTGTACAGTACACCCTGCTCTTATATTCACATTTCATCTTTTTCTGGATTTTCCTGTTTCCTATGTAAATAACAATCAAAATCACACCCTCATCTAAACTGTCTAACTAAACAACCCTGAAATGATATGCATACATTTACTGGCCACTTTTTTAGGTATTCCCAGTATTATGGATGGACATTGTGAAGGACAGTTGATATACGTCGTGGCTCACAAAGAAGGACTTTATTGAACCCAAAAAGGAACACAAGAACACAGTAGCAAACATGACAACAACTGCTATAGACATACAATAACTGACTGGGGAACAGAATAAGGACAAGCACTTAAATACACTGAACAAAGGTTTCAACAAGACACAGGTGTGAGTAGTAACAAGCACAAGGAACATAAGCACAGGTAAAGGCAATCAACAGATATAGGATCAAAACATCAATGAAACCAGAAAACAAGAGTAACTGAACATTCATAAAAACAGGGAACAACAAGGAACCATAACACAAATTCAAATTTAGTGACCAGTGTCAACACACAGTGCACAACAACAAAATGTGTCCTCTGCATTTAACCCATATATGACTTTCATGACATAGCAGGGGGCAGCTAATTCAGTGCCCAGGGAGCAGTGCTTGGGGGTGATACCCTGCTCAGGGTACCTTAGTGGTGACTTTCGGGTTGGGGATTTAAACCAGCAATCTCTCAATTACAAGTGCGCTTCCCTAACCATCAAGCCACCACTGCCCACATTTATAGATCCAGAAAATAAAGAAATATAAATTGTCAAATTTACCACCATGGACAGAAGGGAAAGCCTGGATGACACAGCACTGGCTCAGCCTACTAAGCCATGCAGTGGCCCAGGGAGCAGGAGAACATATTTGAGTGCTAACTACAGGTAAGAAGGGGAACACAGAGTGGGACCACCAGCAACATCAGCTGGTCAAATAGGCATTTGACAGACATAATGAAAAAGGGGCAGAACAAGGGCAGATCCTAACAGCCAGACCCTTGCAGAAAGAGTCACATCACAACAATGGGCCACGTTTTTTATAACAATGGGGGATCGAGGAGCCTCCAAATAGTGCCCAGAAGTTAGCAGCAAATATTATCAGAGCAGCAGAGTTGCAGTAGAATAAACCATTTGTGAAAAATCAGATTGTACATTATCAGCACATCAGTATCAAATTAAGATGTGCATTAAAGCATGTTAGTGGATTATCGCCCACTAAATTAGCAGATTCGGGGAATGTTAACTGATAATAGATACTGGAAAAAGACAACAACATGTAATATTAACCACGAATAACATACTAATATTCTGCTGTCTTGAGGCTATTTCATCCAATGTTCACCTTCACTCAGCACCCCAAATCTCAACTCCCTGTATTTTGCAAGCCATTCCCTCCATATTTTTAATAAACAAAACATTAAGCTTCCCATGACACGGTCTTTGTGAAAAAGTGTAAATGCAGTGTGTAAATATGGTTTTCCACATATTTTTCTTGTTGTACTTTAGTTATGCTAAGATTTTGCATGCTGACTTGATCTCTCCATATCACTGGGGAAACATTTGTACATTGTACATTTGTAGCCCTTTTTCTGAGCGGTTGGAGCATCTCCATGCAGCCAGCAAACCATGCTGGAGACTATATACAAGGACATCATGGAGGAAAGCGCACAGACCAACGGCTTGACACGCCATTCACATTTCTGTGTTTAATAGTTTATTAGTGATTAAGCCGTTGAGTTTGCCTAGGCCCTACAAGGAACTACATACACATGTGGTTGTGCTGCACAGAGATGGACATTTCAGGTCCAGAAAGTACAAATCCAGACCGTGATTTAGTTTCAACCAACCAATTGAGTATAAAGAGTCACAGTTACAGAGTCCTCCACTGGTTGGTTGAAACAAAATCCTGGTCTGGATTTGTACTTTTTGTACCTGAAATTTCCACCTCTGGTGCTGCATAAGTCAATGCATTTATGGACTGTTAATTACTAGAAATTACTGTTCTGTCTCTTTGTATTTAATGCATTCATATTTCCCACAAACACTTTCTGGAGCTATCTAAAGACTACATGAACCATGTGACGATTAAGCATTTTGAACTTCCATTTATGTGACTCTCTATGTAGGTCTGGGTACACTTGTTCAACTGCTTGTTAAAGCAAATATCTAATCAGGCAATCATATGTCAGAAGCACTATGTATAAAACATTCAGTTACAGGTCAGGAGCTTCAGTTAACGTTCACATCAAACACCAAAATGAGGAAGAAAGGTGATTTAACATTAACTGTAATTGAATGTGGCATGGTTGTTAGGGCCAGAAGAAACTGCTGATCTACTGGGATTTTCACACACAACCATCTGTAGGGTTTACAGAGAATGGCTCAAAAAAGAAAAAAACATCCTGTGAGAGGTGGTTCTCCGTGTGAAAATGATTTGTTGATGGCAGAAGTCTGAGAAAAATGGCCTGACTGGTTCAAGCTGATAGAAAGGCAACGGTAAATCAAATAACCACTTGTTACAGCTAAGCTATGCAGAACAGCATTTCTGAATGCACAAGATGTTGAAACTTCAAGGAGATGGGATACAGCAGTAGAAGACCACACTGGGGGCCACTCCTGTCAGCTATGAACAGGAAACTGAGGCTACAGTGGACACAGGCTCACCGAAATTAGACAATGGAAGATTGGAAAAACACTGCCTGACCAGATGAGTCTCAATTTCTGCTGTGACATTCAGATGATAGGGTTAACATGGAACATGAAAATATAGACCAATCCTGCCTTGTATCACCAGTTCAGGCTGCTGGTGGTGTAATAGTGTGGGGATATTTTCTTGGCAGACTTTGGGCCCCTAAGCGCCAGTTAAGCATCACTAAAATGTCACAACCTACCTGAGTATTGTTGTTGACCATGTCCATCCCTTTATGAGCACATTGTACCCAGCTTCTGATTGGCTACTTCCAGCAGGATAACATGCCATGTCACAAAGCCCATTTCATTTCAGATTTTCAGAGTGGTTTCTTGAACATGTGCATGAGTTCACTGTACTCAAATAGCCTCCACAGGTCTTAATCCAACAGGGCAACTATGGGATTTGAAGGAACAGGAGACTCACATCATGAAGGTGCTGCAGATAAATACGCAGCAACTGTGTGATACTATCATGTGAACATGGACCAAAGTCTCTGAGGAGTGTTCCAAGCACCATGTTGAATCTGTGCCATGAAGACACAAAGAATTAAGGCAGGTCTGAAGGCAAAAGGGGTCCAAATTGTACCTAATAAAGCCCAGTGAGAGGGTGTGTGTGTGTGTGTGTGTGTGTGTGTGTGTGTGTGTGTGTGTGTGTGTGTGTGGAGAGTTAGTGTGTGTATATCAACATACAGATATTTAATTTAATCCTTATTTTAAAAATATTGAATTACTTTTTGCATTTTGTATAATTTAAATATACATAAATGCAAATCTCACATATGGTAATAGTAAGAATATCACTACATTTATCATTCCCTCAAATCTAAACCTAAAATTAGAATCAGGTACATTATATCAGGTACAGTACAAATAACGAGAAGCTTGTTATAGAGTATTTTGGGGGCATTGTTGTTATTTTAGCCTAAGATGTTAGGAGTGGTAGCTGTTTTTATTTGTTAGCTTTTAGCTGGTGTGCTACCACCATCATAGGAGCTCTCTAAGGCCACCAGAAAGAAGGTTATAGGTGCATATGAGCCTGACAAGGGATTTTAAAAAAAGCTCTGGAAAATTGGAAATAAACCATTCCAACGTCTGGAAGATTATCTACAAGTAAAGATTTCAAACAAGCGCCAACTTGTCCAGGTCAGGCCGCCCAAGCAGGTTCAGCCTGAGAGCAGAATGCAAGATGCTGAAAAGTCTCTAAGAACCCCGAAATATCATCACGGGACCTACAGGTAGCATTGCCACCGTTGATAGTCAAAGTGCAAGAATCTACCACCAGCTTAGAAAGATCTCCGATTAGATCTCCGTGGGAGGCGTGCCAGGAAGAAATCACCAAGGAATGGCTAGAAAGGAAGTAATGGGAAGCTCTGCAAAGGGGAAGTCAAACCCCTCAGTCACAGGACAGACTGGTAGACGGTTGTAAGAAATGCCTACTTGAGGTCGTTTCTGCCCATGGGGGGACAATACTAACTATTAGAGTCCAGGGTGTCCTTACATTTTCCCAGAGAATGAAATGTTATTTGTTTATTTGCTTATTAGTGGGCAGTGGTGGCTTGATGGTTAGGGAAGTGCACTCGTAATCAAAAGAATTGCAGGTTTGAATCCCCCACTAACAAGTCACCACTGAGGTACACTGAGCAAGGTACCGTCCCCAAGCACTGCTCCCCGGGTGCTGAACTAGCTGTCCCCTGCTGTGTCACAAAAGTTACATATGGGTTAAATGCAAAGGACACATTTTGTTGTTGCACACTGTGTGCTGTGCTGTGCTATCAAAGACCACTGATCACCAAATTCTAATTCTATTTTCTGGTAAATAAATAAAATTGCAGAGTCAAATTTTTGTTCAATTACATTACCTTCATCTACTGATTCTATTTAACATCAAAGCTTGATATGTCCAGCTACCAAGGTAAAAGAGGAAAAAAAAACCTTTGTATGGGATTTTTTTCCTCCACGACTCCAAGAACAATGCAACTAAAATTTCAAACCTTTGCAGCTGAAAATCAAACCATCTTTCACCTGCTTATCCTAATCAGGTTTGCAGAGTCTAGTTTTTAATTAAAATAGATTTTTGTAATCTATATACTACGTAAGTGGCAGTTAGTGTACCTCGGTCTTACAGTATATTTAGTCATTTAAAGAAACTGCAAACTGGTCCCACGCGGTGTTCTGACGAGTTGTGTACTTATCGAGACGTGCTATCGCGCATGTGCAGAAGTGCATGTGCAGTTCTACCGATTAGGGTTAGGTTTTAGGGGTTAGGGTTATGGTTAAGGTAACGGTTTTAGGGGTTTTGGGGGGTTAGGGTAAGAGTTATGGTTAGATCTATCGATTGGCACTATGGTAGCCTAACTCGACAAAGTAGCTCACCTCGACAGAATACCGGTCCCTCTATTATGCTCCCTTTAAATCGTTATAAAAAAATTGTTAAATGACGTCATGTTTAGTACACATTTCAACAAGTCAGTGACAGAGCTGTAAACGGAAAGACGTTACGGTGACATTTATTTAACACAGTACCGTAGTATGAATGAGACAGGTGCAACCCGTCGCTATTGTCTTTTGGCTGAGTATGAGAATAGGGACGACACGCTCAGGTTTCCCTGCTGACTTTGTCTCGCATGTGATCGGAGGAGTGCCCTTTCTCAGCCATTCAGCTCTTAGGATTCATAAATCCCATATATAAGGCTGTAGGTTTCTGGTTACTCCTGCTCTTACTTGGGCTTGCAGCTCGACTGTGCCATTGTAAAAAAAAAATGCTATCTGATCTACATTTAGTCTTAGACAATCTGCTATGAGCCTTTGGAACTAAAGATTCCCTCTTTGGGAAGGTAGGAGGGAATCTATGTTAGTTCGTCACTTTCACCAGTACAGGATGGACTTTGGATTCTATTGTTGATTATTAAATATAAGCAAAACCGATTTCATCTGACTGAATAAGAAAGTGTTGTGTGGCATTTGAGCAGTTTTTGCAGGGATGTTACTTATTAAATTGTATGTGATTCCACTACAGTATAAAGCGCGTTATTATTGAAAAACAACGACAGTCGAATTAGCTCTCGGTGTTCACGGGAATTTAGCCTTGTTTTCGTCCTTGAAAAAAATATGTATATATCATTCTTTCACTTCTTTACGACTTACAACATTATATTTAACTGCTAAAAGTAAATACTTTCTTCATACTGGTTCTATTTCGGTGAGGCGCCTGCGCGAGGCGTGTGAGTCACGCGAAAGCCACCTCACAATAAAACACATCCTTCCACCTTTCGAAGAAACAGTAAACAGTTTTTTGTGATAGGCACATATGGATAGTTTTCATACTTCAAAACAAGCTATAAACAATCGAGTTAATAGAAGCCACAATTTCCTGCAGTTATATTTCTGTTACTTGGCTTCTTGTTGTGTAATAAGTAATATTGGGGACTTCGGGGATTATTTTGTCTTTGCTGTGGCGGATGAAGATTTCTGAGGGAGATCGGCGATGTGGTCAAGATGGCGGCGCCCTGTGGAGTAGAGCTACTGTAATAGGTAAATAGGTATATTTATTTAATCTGTTCCACACTGTTTAAGCTTATAACATTACGTCATAGCGTACATTCAAAGTTATTTTGTTAACAGTGTCTGTTCTCTTTTACTAGAGTTGTCACAGTGTTTTTTTTTTAATTTACACCCATTTTTGCCTTGCTGACTATAGCATCGTATTGATAGATACTGGACTTGGCTACGAAACAAGTTAGGTGGCAGTGACTGTAGTTAACAAGCTAAGACGCACGATATTTTTCTTTAAAGGTAAAAACCGTTTAATTTCAGTTTTGAGATGTTGTGTATGGCTCGTGCAATGCATAGCGTTGGTAGGTCAGCTGAAATGCTTGTAGTTCACAAAGAAGCAAGTTATGTATTTCTGTGTTATTTAACAAAACAAAGCAAAGTTAATTAAATTATTTAAAATCTATTGAATAATGTTAACTATTTACTGCATCACGTGTCGTCGTATCGACTCCTGTTTAGTTGTAGCAATCCGAAGTGGTCAGTTTTAATTTGTCCTTTTAATGTCAACCTGGCTGCAAAATAAGGCTATTCTACTCTCCTTTTCACCCATTTTCAATGTCTAAGCCAGTTTTGATAAGCGTGAGAGCGACATGAGCAACCATTTTTTTATTGACCCAACAGTTTCAAGTAATTCCATAGGTATCATACCATACCTAATGTTAATTCTCATTACTTAAAGAGACAGAGCAGATCGATAATTACCGCAGTGTTTCTTCTGTATGACAGTGTAAATCATTACTGGTAGGAGCCTGTGCAGGTAGGAGCGGTTGAAATAATGGTATACCCCAGAGGATGATTACAAACCAAAACACCATCTTTAACCTGATACAATACAGCTGAAGCTACCAAGAAACATTGATCCACTATGCATCTGTGTCTCTGTTGAGGTTTAAACCACTGAACTTCTATTTGGGTATGTAGGCCTTTGTTTGCACATTGAGTTCTAGTATTTGTATAGACCAAGCTTTAAACATTTGAGAACTGTACCGAATTTGTATAAATCACCTTCACTCCCAGCTGTAGAGGTCCACAGTATGTACAAGGTGTGTAATCTCAGAAGAATAACCACATGAATAGCTAAGGTGTTCACTTCTGTTCTCTGCAAACAACCCTGCAAACAACTTAGAATAATAGTTTTTTCAATATTATGATTTTTATATTCAGAATCGACATGTGGGCAGTGTGACGGCTCAGTAGGTAGCATTATCGCATCACTCCAAGCTTGAAGGTTTGAGTTTGTGGAGTTTGCAAGTTCATCCTCTTACTGTGTTGTGTGTGTGCGATGCGCGTCTATGTGCCTTATACCACGTACTGCCTGGGCTAGACCCCAGACTCCCCTGCTTCCTTGTCCAGGGTGAGTGGTAGGAAGGTGGATAGGATGGACTCTAATCTGTGGTCAGGGTCTGAGCATTAACAATACTAAATTTAACTTGTTCGCATATTTAGCAGTTAAATGGTCAGTACCCTAAATGTGAAAACTGACTGGGGGGGGGGGAGGTTAATATGGCTAGAACTTTGACTTCCCATTAAATCTTAGCTTTTAAAACATTGATATTTGAGTGTACTTGATGTATGTGGTGTCACATTTATTTTCATATCCAGTTTTTAATATGGCAGCTGCATAAATTTCAGAGTACAGTGTTTCCGTGAGGGGGGGGGGGGGGGCCCCTTGTCTTTTACTTGTAATTGAGGATCCTCTACGTTTCCAAGGCTTGTCACTTTGTTTGCTTACCTTCAGATCTTTATTTTTAAATACATGAATAAATATATTTTATGTCCTGTTCAAGCACTAGTGTGGCTACGTTCAGAGGAGAGCTTTCAGTAACCCCTTGGCTGGTCTTATTCAAAGCAGTTTTTAGTTTTGATAATTTACTGTAAATGTGGATTCAAAGGGAACTAATTTTTTAGGGAGTCAAGTTGTCTGTTTAGTGGGTTTACCTAATTTAACCAGAAAATAAAGCATGTGATTTATACATATTTGGTAAATAATTTGAACCAAGGTTTAGCTTGTCATCACATCCTCATTTGTGCATGAATAAGTTGAGACAAACTCGACTGAGTTATTAGATTTTAGATGTTTCTTTGGCCATTTGTGACAAGTGTCTTGTACTCTTGCCCAGCCACACACTGTATAAAGGACTATCAGTATACAAAAAATGAATATGCAGTTAGTGCAACAGCGCAGTGCAAGGAAAAATGATAGAGGTCACATACAGGGCTGGGGTATGTAGTGCTTGATTGGTCCAGGTTTAGCTTTGAGGAAGAAAGTGTTAAAACTCTCAAACCTGGCAGGCAGTGATGTAATGTTGTGGGAAATCCTACCAGGGTGAGAGCAGCTCATGCCTGGGCTGGTTAAGTTCCCATAATGTACTTTTTGCTTTGTTGCTACAGCAGTTTATGGGCGGTGATTTGGTGCCTTGGGTCGTCTTGGTCGACCTCATTGCCCTCTGTATGGCCTTCCTGTTCAGAGCTGCTGCTTCATTATACCATGCTGTAATACTTCTGGTGAGGACCCATTCGGTGGTATTGTGATCGAAGGTTGTTTGTGTGGCTTAGCTGACTCCCCCCCCCCCCCCCCCCCCCACTCTTCCTAAGGCGGCTTAGGGAGTATTAGGGAGTAAAGGTGCTGACAAACTTTTATTGGGGATTGATCTGATGTTCTTTCCAGCTCAGCCTCTGTCATCCATTTATCACCAGTGATTAATGCTGCTGCCTCACACCTCTAGGGGTGGGGTTCGAGTGTTCGCCGTCACTCCATGCATGTGGAGTTCGCATGTCCTTCCCGTGCCGTTGTGGAATTTCCTCTGGGTTCTCCAGTGTTCCTGCCACAGTCCAAAAACATGTTAGGGTGAATTGGAGCTGCCAAATTGCATGTGTGTCCTGCGATGGGTTGGCGCCATGTCCTGGGTTATTCCCTGCTTTGCACCTGTAGCTTCTGTGATCCGGGCACCTGCAGCCCTGCATAGGATGAGTAAGTATAGAAAACGGATGAATGCTGATGCGCTGTTATCGACCCAAACCCCAAGATGCTTGTCCTCTCTTTTTGGTTATTATCAAATGGGGAATATGCTGCCATGTGGTTGCGCTTTCGGGAAGGATGAAAAGTTTCTCGCTTTCCAGGTGAGCATTATGCTGTTTGGAGGTGTTTGTCTCCCCCTCTGGCAAACAGGAGAATATGTAGCTTAGTGTGTTTTTATAATGTTTAGGTGACAATTTGTGAAAACATCCATTATGCGATTAAAATACTGATAAAGCAACCCGAGCGTAATGTTTCTTTTTATGGACCGGTATTCTAACAGATCTCTTAAATTTTCTAAAAACAAGTTTGCTGTTCAGTGGGGACGCTGCGTACTGCTGTTCTTGTGTTGAACAATGCAGTTGAATACAGTGGCATGTATGACTGAAGCTAATTGGTAGCTGAAGTTGGTAATGCTCTATGCGAGCACTAGGCTAATGCTAGGAGTTTATAATGCTTCTCTGGGAGAAACTCTGCTCTGTTGTTTCAAACTCTGTTTGCCTACTGCTGCTAAGAATGAAATCCAGATATCAATGTACTGGCATATGTGACCTTTAATCTTTGGAATAGCGTGGCTCACTGAACTATGTGCATAACATCCTTCCTGGGCTTTGACTTGGCTGGATTATTAACTGATCATTAATTAATAAGGCTTGCTTTTGCCTGTTTGGTGCACTGGAGTGGAAGCATTGCCTTTCCGATGGCTGTAGCAGTCTTCCTGTTGACGGTGTTTCTAACTTCTTATCCCAGCACTGGTGCCTGGCCCAGGAACTGGGACTCGCCCCAGTGGGACAGGAAGCTGCAGGACTGGAGCCTCCCCCCACCCCACGATTCACTTGACCACAATTGCTGTTGCGTCTACTCGACCCCCCCCTTTTCGGGAGCCATGTCCCGTGAGCAGTTCAACATCGGGGATGTCCTCCCTCTCCTGGAGTCCTCCGACCTGCACGAACTCGATGAGATCAAGAGTTTAATTAACGAGCACCTCAGCACAGGTCGGTCCGCTTCCTCCTCCGCTTTTGGGGTAATTCGGTCGTTAACTTCCATGTTTAACATTAGGCCTCTTTTGTCTTATCCTCTGTGTGTGTGTGTGTGTGTGTGTGTGTGTGTGTGTGTGTGTGTGTGAGACAGATCGCGGCTCTATGCTCTTGAACAGCCTGGTCGATTACTACCTAGAAACGGGTTCCCCTCAGACCCAGCACATCCTGTCCTCTGTGAGGGAACCACACGACAAGGTAACTAACAGTCAGCGGCCTGCCATCCAGGCACTTGCTTCTTAGGTGGGTCGTCGCCTTTGTGAGGAGGGACCAGGACACCAAAAATAAACTTGTAGTGCAGTTCATCCCTCCAGGAGCTTACGGTTGTCACGGTGCTTTGCTGCCACCTCTCCCAGTAACGACCCCAGCTTCCCTGGCCAGTAACCACGCCCTCCTTTTCATCTCTCAGCATCTTCTGGAAAAGATAAATGAATGTATGAACAAGCAAGCATGCCGCCTTCACGCGCTCACCCTGCTGGGACACATCATCCGGAAACAGCCTCCCTGGATCCACAAGATTGCGCGCTTCCCTCTTTTCTCCTCGCTCCTGAAATGCCTGAAGGTAAGCAGGTCCAGGGGGTGAGAAGGTCCCAGCAAAGTTGGTGTGGAACCAGGAGCAAGATTTATACTTGCAAGCACGTGGGCTAGAGACCCCAGCTTACGGGGGAAGATCTTTTATTTATTTATTGTAGAATCTTGTATTCTGGCATCACTGTCTCGCATTCTCTCGTTGTCGTGGCAGTGATTGTGCCTTTTCCTTTTCTCTCGGTCACGCAGACGGACTCCAATATCGTCGTGCTCATAACCGGGGTCCTGGTGTTGATCACCCTGCTGCCCATAGTCCCGCAGGTCGGCAAACAGCATCTCTGCGAGTTCTTCGACATCTTCGGCCGCCTGGCCGCCTGGAGTCCGAAAAATCAAGGTCTGCGGCTCTGGTTTAATGCTGTCGCCGTGGTGATGTGTCAAAGCCGTACATAAAATTTGCCAGCCCTTCTTTTGGACCGTAGAACCAGAAGGCTTGGACGTAATCTGTATAAGAGAGGAGGAGATTTGGGGGGGGGTGATGGTGGGATTATAGTGGGAATTGGAGACGAGGCGACGCGCTGATGTTCGCTCCCTTTTTGGCCGTCTGCCGCTTGCAGGTCACGTGACGGACGTTTATCTGATCCACCTGCACGCCAGCGTCTACTCTCTCCTCCACCGGCTCTATGGAATGTACCCCTGCAACTTCGTCTCCTACCTGCGCTCTCACTACAGTATGAAGGAGAACATGGACACTTTCGAGGAGGTGGTCAAGGTGAGCGCCAGTCTCGAATCAGCACGGTCGAACGTGGCAGGATGGTATTTTACGTTTTTATACATTTAGTAGATGCTTTTCTCCAAAGTGATGTGCAACAGAGGCAAGTAACATTCATGCTGTGAAGGAGCTGCTATGCTAAGCGTCCAGTGAATGTGCAGTGTAGGCAGCACTGGAATCAGGGTTACATGGCAGCTTCTAACAGCAAGAACCTAGTAGGACTATTCAGGGGCTAGAAGTGCGACGTAAGACGGTTTGAAATGGACTCTGTTCACTTTCAGCAGACACTGTCATGATGGGTCTCCTCCTGTGATGTTTAGTGAAAGTTTGGACGATGATTCTGTCTCCGTTTTTGTGCTTCCGTTTACATCGTAGCCCATGTTGGAACACGTGCGGATACACCCGGAATTAGTGACTGGAACCAAGGACCATGAGCTGGACCCCACAAGGTGAGCGACGCGCTGACACTGACCGTCAAGAGAGCGCTCCGCGAGTCTCGTTTTCTCAGGACTGCATCACCCCTCGTGCGCCTTGGCAGGTGGAAGCGGTTCGAGGTCCACGACATCGTCATCGAGTGCGCAAAGGTGTCCCTGGACCCTAAGGAGGCGTCTTGTGAGGAGGGCTACGTCAACATTCCAGAACGCGGTCACCCTCCCTCGAAGCTTCGCTACCTGGACTGCACCACCAGTCCCTACTCTGACCTCCACACCAGCTTCGGTCAGGCCTCACCCACAATCCTCGGCGCCTGGTAGCTCTGTGACTTTCTCTCTGTAGTAATTGCCTTTTCCTTCCTTATTTTCTCTCTTCCACAGGAAGCTCTTCCTCAAATTCCTTTTCTGCCCTACGCCAACCCCTCCCGGTACCCCTGACCTTACCGTTCCATCAGAGCCCCCAGAGCTCCCGCCGGCAGGTAAGACCCCCCTCCCCACTGTACAGGGGTGGAAACGACCAAACCATATTATAGGCCCTTCATGAAGTTCGTGATGATGGGGTGGCAGTTCTGCTTACGACCCCAATGCTCACCATTCGGCAGTGAAGTTCAGCTTGATATAGCTGTACCGGCAATCTAAAAGGACTGTGGTGTTTATAATTTTAATACTTTATCATTTAAATCTTATTTTTATTTAGATTTACTTTGTCCTATCTGTCACAAAGACGGATGTTATAGGTAAAAGTGTGTTATGTAAATCCCTCTAAATTTTCAATGTCCGCCAAGACTAAAGGTAGCATTCAGAAGTAGCATTAATTCTTGAGGAGAGTGATAGCCTGGTATTCTGCCATGTGAATGGATTTGACACTTCTCTTGTTTACTCTGACGCTTCTCATCTTCTCTCTTCGTTTTTAGTTCCTTCTCAAGTGTCTGTTATATGTAGTGGGAGACTTAGTGCTAATCTTCCTTCCCCCACCGCCAAACCCAATCACATATTGAAGTGTTGTAGCCCCACTTGGCTGAATGACATCGGCACACCAACACACTCGTACAGTTGTTGAGCTCCATTTTCCCATACTAGCGATATTTTTTAAAACCCTGCCAGTATCTGTTCTGTTCTGAAAGCAGTCACAAGTGTTTTTTTTTGTTCTTTATCTTTATTTTCTCTAAAGATTTGTTGGCTAGGTGCTAATATTAACCAACCTTAAGTGAGACTGTGATCCTCATGATTTTCTTTTGAGGTATGCTGCTGAGTGAGGTGTGTTTAACAGTGGGAGGCTTCCCCTCTCCCTGCCTGTATGAGACCGCTGGATTGTTTATGCAGATACACGAAGGATGAAATGAGGGAATGCGACGCAAACGCTTATTAGCGCACGACGGCCGCCTTGCGTCATGTGACTAGCTGCCATTCAGCTTTGTTTTCCCGAGGCTCAGTGTCCCGCTCGTCTCTGATCGATTTTGTCTGCGTGTGTGATCGCCACGTTCGGAACAGAACGGTGATGTCGGCTCCTCCTCCGGAGGAAAGGACCTCATCTGGAGCCCCTCCTCCGCTTGCGGCATGACCACGCCCCCGTCGTCCCGCGGCATCTCTCCTACGAACATCACTGACCTGTCCCAGAGCGCCCCCTACCTTCCAGGTCGTGTGCACGGCATGCTGGGTGAGCCCCTTGTGGCCGGCCTGATGGGCTTCTGACTTTTAACGCGTGGATGTTTGCATGTCCGGGTTCCTCACGAGTCCCTTTGACAGCAGGTGGCAAACGCACCCCTTGCTCCAGCACGCCTGGTACCTCCTCTTCAACGCCAACGCTCTCTGATGAGTTTATACACATTTCTCTGGCTCCCAGTGTAGCAGTGCAGGCGAACAAGGTACAGTGAAGATTCACACTGCATGCCAACAGGTGGGGGGGGTGTGTTGGAGAAGAGTGTTAAGGGCCTTGCAAAGTAGAACTTTCCTGGAGACTTAACAGAATTAGTAAGTGTTCTGGAAATGTGTGTCTTAATACACGTTGTTGGTGAGGGTATTATATTGTACCATCCGAAAGACCTGTGTGAGACCAGTTTTATGTAATTCTTTTTGACTTGGACTTGTTGTAAGTTGCTTTCCATGCTCCTGAGGATGGCTTGTGTTCTGGTAACTGAAGTTACCCATAAAACCACTCCCGTGACAGAGGTGAGGTGGAAAGGTCAGGTTCAAAAAGTACAAATCCAGACCAAGGTTTTGTTTCAATCAACCAAGAGTCCCTCAGGCTGGTTGGTTGAAACAAAACCTTGCTCCGGATTTGTACTTTTTGAACCTGAACTTTCCATCTCATGTCACGGATTAGCTTTGTAGCTTCCCCAACACTGCCTGAGAGGTTTAAAGCCCATGTTCATCTCCAGGATGGGCGAGCCGTGGAGCACCCCAGACCCAGCCTGGTGAGGCAAGAGCCTGTCAAAGAGATGAAGAGCAGGCCTGAGATGGCGCCCCCCAGAGGTCAGCCGCTGAATACCCGTCGCTTCGCCTCTTCGGCACTTTCAGCAAATTCCAAATGGAAATACTTCATGCAGTGAATACTTGCATGACTTGGATTATGTAGGAACTGTTTTACTTTGTCAGGCTTGTATTCTGGAATATGCAGAAGAGTTTATGGCTGGAGAATATTCCAGATTGTCTAGAATATTGTAGACCGCTTGCTGTGCTCGTTGACAGATGGCTCCACAGAGAGCATGAAGACGATGACCCTGCCAGAGCTGTCTATGTTCATCAAGAAGCAGGAGCTGGAGTTGCGAGAGCGCACAGAGAAGGAGCGAGAAGAGGGTGAGCGACCCCTAGTGGCAGGGAGGGGGATGGCAGTGTGAGCCATCAGTCCGCTATTAGTGCTTCTGCCCTGTGTGGGTCGCGTCAGTGCGTGCTTCCCTGCTTAGCATGGGTGCGGCATGTTTAGCTAACGGCTTCTATAAACGGGTGTCCCTGCTCTGCTAGTCGTCCCCTCCCCCCATCTGCTCTTGTCGTCACTCTGCCCCCGCACTCTACAGACGCCATCACGGAGGAACTGCAGAAGATAACGGCAGAGCAGTGCGAGCCCGCTGTCCTCCGGGGCTTCGACTCCCCTTTCTACCGCACTACAGAAATGTTGACGGGCGTCAGGGAGAAGCCGCTGGTTCCGGTGTTGCCTGGCCCCCCCGCTGAGCTCCGGCACGCGGCCTCCACCCCAGACCGGCCCGATGGGCCCCCCCAGCCCTCTGAGCGTCACGTGCCTTGGTCCTTCACCCCCATCGACCGCTCCCTTCCTGGCCACGCCCCCCACAGCCCATTGGTCCCTGATGAGGAGGCGGTGGGCCTGACCAAGTGTGAGCTGTTGTCCCCCAGTCCATGCCGGGGCGATGCCGTCCCGGCCTACGAGAGCCTATTTGACCTGGCTCTTCCCAGGGCCGCCCTTCTGTATGTGGCCAAGAGGACATCGGAGGCCCAGAGGGTAGCTGGAGAGGAGGTGGAAATGGAGGGGGAAGGTGTGGCAACCACGTCGCCCCTGGAGGTCCTGGACCGGCTCATCCAGCAGGGCAGTGACACCCATGACAAGGTGCTCAGGAGGTGAGCCGGAGGGCTGGAGAGGAAGGCAGCTGTGGGGGGGTATATGTGCCCTGCCTGTGTGGGTATGTGAGTGAGTGAGTCTCTGTCTGTCTATCTCCCCATATCTGTCTGTCTCTCTCCCCATATCTGTCTGTCTGTCTCTCTCCCCATATCTGTCTGTCTGTGTGACTGTCTCTCTCGCTCTCTCTCTGTCTCACTTTCTCTCGCTCTCTCTCTGTCTCACTTTCTCTCTGTCTCTCTCCCCATATCTGTCTGTCTCTCTCCCCATATCGGTCTGTCTGTGTGATTGTGTCTCTGTCAGTCAGAGATGCACGGACAAATACAGAGAGAGAAAGACAGCTCTGTCTCTGTGGTGTCTCCACTTGTGTGCACCTCTGTCTGTGTCTGTCTGAGTCTTCCGGTGGCTCTATCTGTCTCTGTGTGCGTCTGCTCTGGACGAATCACTTGGAGTTTAAAAGCAGTTGCAGACACTGTCCTCTCTGCCCCATGGTGTTGAGAACGAGCCTGGAATCCCAACAATGGCTTTTCTGTTCAGTTCTCCACGTACAATCCTGCTTTGGCTGTTTCTTTGTCCCTGAAAAACAGGGCACTTGCGTCACTCCTTTTAATGATATAATTGAATAAGATGGGGTTGTGCAAAGGGGTGTCTGTGTGCAGTCCTCTTTGTTGAGGAATGAGAAGGACTGAACCATCAGAGAGCCGGTGTGTGTGTGTGTTGGCCTGCTCTGCCTGTCTTACAGTTGCATAGTTGGCTGCGTACCACAGGCCCCTCCCTTAAACACTCTTTCATGGTTACTTCTTCCAGACTACCTTTGCCAAGCAAGTCAGCTGACTGGACACACTTTGGAGGTAAACAACAGAGTATTAAAGTGAAAGGTATTGCGAAAATCTGCAAAAAATCATGGCAATGTTTTGTTTACACGGCCGTAGCTTCGAATGCATACGCAAACTTGTGGATTTATACCCATTTTATTTTTATTCGACGTATTTACATAAACTTTTAGCTTCTAGTGTTTAACACTAGAGTGGGGCAGCTGATTAGTGCTCAGCGCAGATGTCGCATAAAAAGGCATCTCCACATCCGGCTCGCCGGCTCTGTGAAGGCAGCCCCTGCTGGGAGAGCCTGGGTCAGTATGCAGCATGTCAGCTGGCTTCCACTGCTCTCTCCTCGCGATCCGGGCCAGGCTCCGCCCCCCTGGACGAGCTGCACACGCTGCGGAGTCAGCTGATCCTGCTGCACAGCCAGCTGCTGTACGAGCGCTACAAGCGGGAGCAGCACGCCGTCCGCAACCGGCGCCTCCTGCGGCGGATCATCAACGCCACGGCGCTGGAGGAGCAGAATATCGCCATGGTAACGTTTGCTCTTGGCGGCCTGCCGCTGCCTGCACTTTTAGCCCACATTTACTCAGGATATAAAAACACTCCTAAGCAGAAAAAAAATTAAAATATCCTAAAATTTTATATTGTGCAGTTTTGGGCTCAGGAGTGTAAATTTACTTAATTTTAATTTTTTTTAAAGGACTTATGGGAGTGGGAGTCTCGTAGGTTGTAAGTCAGGGTTTTTTTTTTTCCCTCTTGGCAATGATCGAGCGTTTCGGAGCTCTTTGTAGCACTGCGTAGCGAGCTGCTCATCCCGCCCCCCCTCCCGACACATAGAAGGACCAGCTGAAGCTGCAGGACGTGGAGATCCAGTCGCTGCAGGCGAGCCTGCAGGTGGAGCAGCAGCGCTACCAGCAGCTGTGGGAGGACCGGGAGTCGGTGGTGACGCGGCTGCACAGTCAGGTCCGGCAGCTGCAGCAGAGCCGTGACGAGCACTACGCCAGGCACCAGGAGCTGCAGGTACGCGCGCCGCCGCCATGGTTACGCAGCATGCCGCCGCCATGGTTACGCAGCATGCCGCCGCCATGGTTACGCAGCATGCCGCCGCCATGTCCGGCTTGTGGAAACGGGCGCGATGGCCTTACTGCATCTTACTGCAAGTAGCATTAGATTAGTGTAAAGACCTAAATACAGAGGTGTCATGGCAGCCGTTACTTCCCGGACTGGAAGCTCTGGCTGCCCCAGAAGCTGAGCGTGGGCCTTCTGTCTAATGTGATGTCACCAGACCAAGCTGCAGGAGTGTCAGAGGAGGACAGGTGAGCTGGAGGCCGAGCTGCAGAGGGCCAATAACCGGGTGTGTAACACGGGGCACCAGCTGAGCCAGCTGTCCATCAAGGTGAGACCCCCCTCGAGCCGCGGTGATGTCATTCCTGGGTCTCCTTCCCCGTCACTCTCTGGCCAGCACAGTATGTTACAGCTTTACAGATGTAAGAAACGTGGTGTTTTTTCTGGATATTCTACACTTTGTTTACCTAAAAACATACATAATTCCGAGATGGTTGATTTTGAAGGAACCTTATTATCTGGGTTGATTTGGGGGGGGGGGGTTGATTGAGCACCTGCCTGCTGAATTGTTATTAATTTATTAAATTTGGTAAATGTCTGCCTCCACTCTCTCCCTCTGTGTATTAGCTGACAAACAGCGAGGCCCTGCAGCAACAGATGGGCTTCCTGAATAAACAGCTGCTACTCTTGGGGGAAGTCAACAAGTTTTGTGTGAAGGAGCTGCAGCACTTGGGCCCTGACACAAGAAAGGTACAGAACTGGGTGGGAGTATGGGGAAGGGGGGGGGGGTTTAGTCTTCAGGGCCAGGAGGGGCAAGCAGAGAACGCTGGATCCAAGGATTAGTGTAGGTCCCCATCTTTACAGCGCAGGAGCCTAATTGGCTTACAAGCTTCACCAGGATGGGTCTGGGCTGGGGTTGTCTTGGCTAAAACACAGAGATTTAAAGCTTGTTGGGTGCTTGTTTAGTTGCAGGAGATGGCCTGATGGCTCTGGCCAAGAGCTGCTAAGGACCTTTTATTTTGACGGCAGACTCCCTGAAGTATCTGCCTGCGTGGCCGCTGCCTCGCACGCGCTTCACGGTTGTGCCTGCTTGTCACAGGAGGCAGAGATGCTGCGTGCGTCGACAAGGAAGGAGATCGACAAGCTGCAGCAGAACATGCTTCAGCAGAGCCAGCGGCTGGAGGCGTCGCAGCAGCGCATCGGGGATCTGGAGGTGCAGCTGACCAAAAAGGAGCACCTCATCGTAGAGCAGAAGCTGTTTCTGGAGGACGTCAAGAGCCAGGCCAAGTACAGCCTTTACCTTTTGACATCTGGGGAAGGGTTAGGAGGGTTAGGCGGGTGCTGAACTCAACCAAGGATAGATGGCTGTCTTTGTTGCCCCTCTGACGGTCTTTAATTAATTTCAGCTCATTTTTATAGTGTCTTTCACAATGCAGTTGCCTGAAGGCACTTAAAATGACAGGATATTGGTACATAGATACTTAATGGTTCTTGATATAGGAAGAATAGAAGAAGGAAACATGCCAGAACATGATCCGGGAGAGGAACCAGAACCACTGTATGGAAGAGAAAAATCTCTAGGTGTCCAAGGTCAACTGGCTGCTAAACCAGCCTAGCCATGCAGATGTTGTACAATGCAAGAAAATGCTCATGCTTTTATAAATAAAAGCTGTATACTGTGGTCAGCATCCATGTATGTACCAGTTCTCCATGTTCTAAAGGCCGGGTGTCTACGCCTGTCTTCTAGAGGGCAGCTGCAGGCCTCGGAAAATAGGTACCAGGCCCAAAAGCAAGTCTCCCAGCTCCTACAGACGGAGCTCCTCCAGCTCTACAGCCAACTGAAGGCGGAGAGCCCTTCTGCTGACAGCCAACCAGCAGAGGGCAGCGCTGAGTCTCTGGAAGCCACACAATTCAGGTGAGCGTAGAGCTGGGCAATATAACCTCAGATTAATAGAACAATTGATTGAAAATTTTTACTTAATTGCAATTGATGAATGTTTTTTTTTTTTATCTTTGTCTTTTTGCCCCATTTCATTGATAAGGTTTGTAGTGCAAATACACTCAAATATTAAAGCTGCGATCTTTTTCCTAATGAAAGGCTGTATATCTCCAAGCTTTTAAAATAATTGGATGAAATACATACAGATGAGCCATTTATAGTTATTCATTAATTGTTTTTAGCAACTGAAATCAAAGCACATATCGTTGGAGATGAAAATGTCTTATGAAAAAGGTCACATCCTAGCATTCTGCATTTCTTGCAAACAGACTAATTCATTGAAAGAATTTGCCTTTTTTTCTAGGCCATAGTCTCTGCTAGCTATCCAGAAGCAGGCAGGTTACTGCAAGGCAATGTAGGCAAGTGGAAAAAGACAGATGTTATGTAGAAGAACAATGAACAGTGTAAGCAGACTACTTGATTAGGATAAACAAATTAAACCATATTTGTACAGCAATGATTCTGACCCAAGCTTTTTGATCTATATAAACAGGTAATCACTATAACCATGATCACAAAAAGCAGTTTCCACCATATTTTAAATATTGCTAATGTTGAAACCAATTGGTGGTATTACCTTTGGTAGCTCAAACTGTGTTTTTCCATTCTGTTGTATTGACTTTTGACCTGTTTTTGTTTGTTGTCCTCTTCACTAAAGACACAATGTCTTTAAGGCATTTTTCTTTGGTACAAGCTGCTGGAGTTGCTGTCAGCTCAGTGTTTGAGTTCTCCTCCATGGTTACTACCATGTCGCAGATTGGACAGGGCAGAGTCATGTGACAACACACGTGGTAGTATGCTTTTAAGGGGACAGTACATGAGCACACTGGGGAAAGTATTAACAGAATTGAAATTAAAAAAAAAAAAAAACAAAGTCACCAGCCATTATTATGTCGATTAGAGGTTCTGAATGCCAGTTTTATTTTTTGAATAGTCGCCCAGCTCTCAGTGAGAGAGCATCCCTTCATTCTGTGTGGCCTTAAGGCGGACAGAGCTGGATACACGAAATTGGCTCTTCAGCCATTTTTGCATTGATGTAACAACAGAGATGACCTTCACTGAGGTGGCAGTGTCTGTATTTACGGTCATTCTTTCTGTGGCCAAACAGTGACGGCATCCCAGTACCAACAGGCCAGGTGAAGGCAGGCACAAGGGCTGGGGAGTATGTCCCCTTTCAGACTCCTACAGACAATGGTTGCACTTTATCTCCTGGGAAGCCACAGCCCGGCATGGCGACGAGTCTCAACGGCAGCCTGGAGCCACCTCAGGCCCCGGGGCCGTCCCCCTCCCACCTGCCGTTTCACGCGTCTCTCCCCGGCAACACCCCGCTGACCGTGGGCTCCTACCCCAGTGCCAAGAGCTTCCTGGGGATGCGGGCCAGGGAGCTGTTCCGCAACAAGAGCGAGAGCCAGTGCGACGAAGACCTTCCGCCCCCAGCCTGCGTCCCCCAGGGTTCGAAGACTGAGAAGGGCGTGGAGCTGCCGGGAAACCCCGGCCCTTGCCCCGCAGCGGTCTCCGTCCTTCAGGGTACCGGGGCCCCACAGGTCATCACCCAGGCTGCTCCCATAAAGGGGTCCCAAGCGGACGGAGAACAGAAGGCCAGCATCCAGGATGTGGCCCGACCGGGCGGGACGTGGCAGAGGCAGCAGCAGCTGCGAATCATGGA
Source organism: Brevimyrus niger (assembly GCA_015164015.2). NCBI lineage: Eukaryota > Metazoa > Chordata > Actinopteri > Osteoglossiformes > Mormyridae > Brevimyrus > Brevimyrus niger. Next base: position 16,435,079 of record JAABNY020000039.1, read on the forward strand.
CTACAACGAAACACATCACTAGCGCAGCTGGAGAAATGCGACGGGGGGTAGTTAACTGAACTGTGCGTGAGTGAGAGAGCGAATGGGGGTGGGGGGGGCGGGGGGGGGGGGGGGGGGGGGGGGGGGGGGGGGGGTGGTATGTAAGGAACTCCAGCACCTTTCCCATTACTGGAGTGGAATGCAGAATATTGGCTGAGTCCAGGCCCTGAGAAAGCAAAAAGGTTGAAAAGGCAAAAAAGCGGATACAAGAAATCCTACCTGTCCCCTTCAGAACCCACATCCCTGCTTGAGCATTGAGCCGCGGTGCTACTTTAGAGCAGAGAAGCGCATTGCTCCCCAGAAACGGGTGTCTGAAGCAGGAAGCTTTACTATTTATCTCACATGAACAATGGATAGATAAAGTATTCCACATTTTCATGAACATTAGGGCACACGAAACGGGACAAAAGCGGTGATATCGAAATTCGAAGTAAGATTTTCTTCTTTTTTTTTTTTATTCGAGACAACTGTTTGCAGCAAAAGTGGTCAAGAAAATGAAAAATAAAAAGCTGGTGTTGCTTCTGTTAGGAGTCAGGATCACACGTGTGGTTGCGTGATTTGTGTCCAAGCTACGATAAATCAAAGCTCTGAACTCAGAGGTGCTCTTTAAATGACAAGTAAACAATTTAAAAACCTATTTATTTTTGCACTATTGTCATCTCGTTGCAACGTTTTTCCTGACGCTTTATGATAGGGCTTTTCTGCAGGGATTACAAGAACAAGTCACAAGTGCAATGTCTCATAAACACTTTGCAGGAAACAGTGGAGACAGAACGTTTTAAGAAATGAGTTCAATGGAAGGTGGGCTGGGGGGGCTTTCTCTCTGAACATTAGGAACCATGTTTAATATCAAAATAAGATCCCTTTGAGTTGTTTAAGCCAGTTGGTTGTGCTCCTAAAAGCTTGTGCCTCTTATTTTGTCATAAATATGAAGGCCAGGTTCTTATTGGTTTTTTTTCCCCCCTGAATTTATTGGTTTTGTAGGGGCTCATATTAATTACGAGAGGCATGCAAGTTCCAGAAAACAGAAAACGTTTTGCAGACATTTTTCAGTTACTGATAAAGTAAATGAAATTAAGTCCCATCTGGAATTCCAGGCTAATGATTAACAATAGGTATCTAATTTTCACCAGTAAGGTCAGAGTGCCATTCTGTGATTGAATCTTAAAAACAGGTCAGATTGCATTACTGGCAGGTTTACCTGGGAATATCTATAGACAGTTATTGCACTAAACTCTTGTAGTATGTTTTTCTGTTGATGATGAACCAGTTTACCAGATCATTTTTAATGACTGATAAATGTTGTGAGCCCCACATGTTGAAACAATCAGGCTTATTGTATGTCAGACTGCTCCAGCTGCCTGCTTTGCCACCACATTCCCCACGCCTCTCCAGGTCTATATACGCATGCGTGGAACCGGGAGGGATATTTTGGAATCTTTGTCCCCCACCCCCTAAACAAATGATAGACTGTTGTCTCAAAACATATCAGTATGGAGTAAGGGCCTAAAATTCAGGATATATTTTCTTTCTTTGGATAGCGTTTCTTCTTTGGTCTTATGGAAAGCTACAGGAATTGTAATTGGGAAGGTTTTAGCTGAACGCCGTACTGCTGGGAACTGGTGTTTCTACTTGATTCTGAGACACTGTTAGTCTGATTGATGACGATCCCGATTCAGTATTTCAAGGATGTTTTTTTCTTCATTCTTTGTAAGAAAACTTAAATGTTCTTATAGGCGTTGGCTGGTTGCCAGGATGAAAATATTCTCCCCTATCATTTGTGGTTTTTGTCCATAATGGCACAGCTCAACTTCAACAATTCAAAACCCACCACTTAAAAATACATGTATGAACTTTGTGGAGACGGCACCCCTTTACACCTCACATGCCTGAATCTTGAACTGCCATGTGTTAAATATCCAGTCATCTTCTGACTTTAGCCCACAATGAAGCGTCACTCTCTGCTTATCTGGAAGGTGAGTATGATGCCAAAATGTATTAACACTGACCAAAAACTATGCCCTCTTCAACTAAACTTTTTTCCGACAAATATGTAGTGGTCATCGACAGAGTATTTTTTTTTTTCCTTCAACGAAATGTAATGTTAAAAGGTATTTGTGTTGAAAATGACAGTATTCCATAATTGCTAGGTTCAGAATTCAGATTTTCTTTCTTAATCCTGTTGTCCACTGAAAGTTTGCTGTTACTCTGTCTGCTTTGCTACTGTATGCATGTACAACAATCCACTTTAAATGCCAATACAACTATGATAAACCCAGGGGGCTGTAGTTTGGTACAATCTGTCAAAAACTGAACTGGGGATGAAATGGAAATTCCATTGGAAAAGATACTTCTGAAAATTCTCAAAAGCAGTTGCTTGTGTTTAACTGTGAACAATTAAAAATAATTTTAAAATAGTGTTTGGTGTTTTGACTTCAAATTTCCTACAATATATTTTTCATTAATTTAGTTTGCTGCATCTATTTCACTGCATCCCATATGGAATATACCCTGTCTCGTCACCTGTGGCTTCTGGGATATGTTTCAGGCTCATTAAAACCCCAAACTGGATCAACAGTTATAAGAATATGTGAATCAATTTTTCCAGGACTCTTCATCTACTTCAGGGTCTCGGCAAGAGATTCCCAAGAAACACCGAGCCGGAGGTGGAATACTCTCTGGCCTGAATACCAGTCTGTCACATCCACAAATAAAGGGGCACCTAGAGACATCAAGTTCAGGAAACCCACATAGAACATGTAACCTTCCACATCAGAATGGGAAACAAAATTTAAAATGCAACCCTACAAATCTTAAAACATTCTATGTTTTTCCAGGTAAGATCACTACGGGAAGAATATAGACTGCCTTGGTAGCCTTTGAATAAGGACACAAATAATCTAAATCAATGATGTGATTTCCATGTTTTATGTCCATTATTGTACTATGCTATTTACGAAGTATTTCAACAAGTGAGCAAATGTGGGGGTGGAGCCAGCCAGTGTCCAGGAGGATTTTAAGTTAATGTAAATTACGTATTAATGTTTGTTACATGTTTTATCCTCAAATGGTGAATCTATAAAATTTGAACATATGCTGTTATGATCCCTGCTGCTTTCATACTGTTAAAATTTACCGTCATACTTCTGCAGCTGTGTAGAATATGCAGAAAAAGAAAGAAAATAAATAAATGCACTTTCATTTCATTATCTCGAACAGAAGTGAATCGTGCACGTAAACCAGTGACATCTTTTTCATTTTTTCAGTGTCAACTTATTTTTCAGGGACAACTTATTCGTACCATTGCTAGGCAACATATCTCGTCAAATTTCCTGCGACTTTGACTGAGGAATATGCGTTGTTGTATGTGATGGCCAGATTAAAAAAAACATATTTTTTTGTTGATAGATTTATTACCTTGGTCTTCCAAATATCGGATATTAAACTGTCTATTATTTTATTTGTATTTAGTTAGCTGATAGAAAATCGTGTTTAGGTTGTAGTTTGTCCGACTCTATGGCGCACAATAATGACGAAATCCTTAACGATAGTCTGTGTTCCTAACGACGGCGATGCAACGATTGAACCATAGCTGAGCAACAGAATACGGGCAGTTCAATCTTGCTGATTAATTGCAAGATTATTGCTAACTTTTTACATCGTGTAAAATATTATTTATTATCTTCTCTCGTAATATAGTAGTTAACTATTTAACTGAAATGGATCCGACAGCAAACACTTTGAGGATTCCTCCCGAAATGCTACTATATGCCGAAAAGCACGAAATATTTGATTTAATGCAGGTAAGGGCCAAAATCATGTAGATGTCAAACAGATATACGTCCTCTGGCAAAATTACTGAATTAAAATATTATCCTGACGAATAGTTCCATTGTTGGGGTGGAGTGATGTTATTTAATTATTGAAACAATTTAAAATTATAAAAATATACTTTAAAAAATTTTGTCAAGCACAAGCAAAATATGTTGGTTATTTTAAAATACCTAACGTAACTTAACATTGCAAAACAACTTAGAAAAACCTGCATGCTTACTATCCCGTACAGAAACATGCAGCTAGGGAAGATGGCACTTCTAAATGGATCATGCTTATGCTGTGTGTGTGTGTGTGTGTGTGTGTGTGTGTGTGTGTGTGTGTGTGTGTGTGTGGGTGTGTGTGTGTGTGTGTGTGT
>JAABNY020000039.1:16448034-16461472 GCA_015164015.2 Brevimyrus niger
AGGCAGTGGGCTGCAGTGGCCACAGGAGCCTGCGAAGGGTAGGCAGTGGGCTGCAGTGGCCACAGGAGTCTGTGAAGAGTAGGCAGTGGGCTGCAGAAGCAAGGTTAGGGAGTCGAAGGGTCGACACCGGGGGGTCGAGAGGGAGTTCTGCAGTGTGAAGTCCCGTGTCTCCTGAAAGCATGTCATACTGGGTCCCTGACTCGGACCAATCCAATCATGTTCTAAATTTTTTAGAGCCCCAGTCACCACGGTCTCTTGTAACCCCCCCCTTTTATGGTGACCTTGGTGCAGGGGTCCCCACTGATGTGAGCAGCAGGAAGGAGCTTCTTTGTGTTGCATTAGTGGCCCTCATGAGGCTTCACTTACACAAAAATGGCCCCTTCAGTCCCACCTTGAATTATAATCAGTGTCTGTCTGTCTGTCTGTGTTGAGATTGTTATGTTACATTGTGGGGACCAAATGTTCCCCACCATGTGATAAAAACTTCTTATTTTGATGTTGAGGGGACCATTGTCCAGGTCCCCACAAAGATCTGTGAATGCAATCAAAAACCTCAAAATCTTGTATTTTGTTTGGTTACTTATGGGTAAGGTTCAGGATGGGTAGCAGTTAAGGTTGTCATGCTGGGGTTAGAGTTTTCCCCATAGGAATGAATGGAGAGTCCCCACAAAGATAAGTCCTGAGTCAAAAGCAGGCTGCAGAAACAGTGTGAAGTAGGTGTAAAGCGAGAATATCCTGTGTTAGGTTTTCGTCAAACTTATAAATGATGCACTTTTAATGAATCTCCTAATTATAATCCAGTAGCCCACTGAATAACTCACTGCAGCGTAAGGAAACCAAAGGACAGAGCTGGGATCAAATGAAAGGAGGTTATAGGAGATTTAATGGTATTGGTTCATACTGTGTATCAGGTCGACAATTAGGTAAACAATCCTGTGAGTGGCATGTGATTTGGGATTGTTATAACCTTTGTAATGCAAATCAACACACAGGTATTGGGATTTTATTTGATTGTTTTATTAATAGGATCTTTAACTACATACATACACTTGATCCCACTGATTTTATTAGTAAATGTAACATAAGTACCACACTGACTCCTCCACAGTCCATAACCACAAGTACCCCATGTAAAGTACCCACACTGACTCCTCCACAGTCCATAACCACAAGTACCCCATGTAAAGTACCCACACTGACTCCTCCACAGCCCATAACCATAAGTACCCCATGTAAAGAAGAAGAATTTAGTGATCACTGTTAACACACCAAAGCACAGCACACAACAACAAAATGTGTCCTCTGCATTTAACCCATATGTGACTTTCGTGACAAAGCAGGGGGCAGCTAATTCAGCGCATGGGGAACAGTGCTTTGGAATGGTACTTTGCTCATGGTACCTCAGTGTTGACTTGTTGGTGGGGGATTCGAACCTGCAACCTTTCAATTACAAGTGCACTTCCCTAACCATCAAGCCACCACTGCCCACCGTGTGGGTGAAGTACCCACACTAACTGCTCCACAGCCCATAACCATAAGTAACTCCTCCACAGCAGATAATCAGCCTTTTATCCTGCAATCATATTCTACAATTAATATACCTGCAATCAAAACACACCAAATACATTTTCCTGATGGTTTTTTCTCTTTCTGAAGTGTCGGTTTCTGTGTAGCCAGAGGAAAAAAGTATGTATATCATTAGACTGCAAGCGGTCCTTTTCCTTTCTAAACTCTGCAAATTGCCTTGCTCAAGCTGAATAAATTACTAAACTTTTCACTTGGCATCCTTTAACTCTCATCTTTTAGGCATAGTAGCTTACGCTCATAATTTCCTTTAATCTAGTAATGGATGTTTATCCCTCCAGGCTACACGTCTGATGATATTTATCAATTTATTTCTCATTAACGTGGATAAATGCGGGGGGATTCAGCCCGAAATAGTGGCTATTTCTGCATAGCTGCAGGGCACTTTCACCTGACAGACGAAGCCACTCTGCACGCTTCACTTATAGGCGGAAGCCTCTCTGTCAGAGGCTCAAAGCCCTTCATCTCCCTCCGCCTCCTCGCACGCGTTCACCAGGCGTCACACTGGAACCGCAGCCGCCGATCTTCTGCTTAATTACTGCGTTGTTCGTCTGCATTCGCGTTCGCGTGTACGCCTGCTTATGTGTCCCCTCCCCCCCTCTCTCTTTTCACCTGTTTTGCAAATTAAACAACTTTGAATGTTGATCATTTCTAATCTAGGTCGCGGGGTTCATCTGTCTGGCGGCACTTCCTCTAACTTTTATGTGTCTTTTTCCTCTCTCGCGAGGCTGTTGTTTGTAAAACTTTCGACTGGTATTCTACCGGGAAATCACAGAGGAGGGAAAACGGTAGGAAGCATTATAATGAAGTGAGCAGAAAGGTGAAGTGGAATAACAGCTACCTTCATACACAGGCAGACCGAAATTAGCAACAACCGCTAAAACAAAAAATGCAGGTACTGTAGAGACCTTTGTCATTCATGTGTCTAATGAGATTTCTCAGAACATTGTGCATTCAGGCACATATGACTATAAGGATGTCTATAATTCTATCTTTAGTTTCAGTGCAAGACAAAGATTAAAAACTATGGGTAATTGGTTTCTGAAAGTATGTTCTCTATATTATACTGTATTTTGGTAATTATCCTTTATTCAATGGCTTTGATTATTGACACATTACAGTCACAGTTGATACACTGTAATTCTGCTCATTATTCATGCATTAAAATGTATTTCTGGTATGAAGCCACCGCATTGGTATTGTTATATAAAATATATCATTTTTATGTATCACATAACATGACTGGAAAATTTTTATATTTGTATTAATGATGTTGAAAAAAGTTTTTCAGTGTTCTGTTTTGGGACACAACTTCGGGACACGCATCCAAAGCACAGCTTAATAAATAGCTGCATTTGACTGTATATTCCGGAGAGTTCTTACATAAGGCTGGCCCTTAGCAGCAGTTTGTCCCTTGCTCGGTGCCTCGCTGTTTGTACCAACTGCATGGAGATAATTAACTGAAATAGAAGTGAAACAGGGAAAGGCTGAAATTGAACTGTGAAGGAGAAAGGCTTCTCCTCAGAGACCGCCTGTGGAGGACATGCCTTTTTAATAGAAAAAACACACAGACAATGATTAGCTGATTAGTGGCCGAGTGACTAATTGCCTAATTGTACAGTCAAAAGGGGGGCCGGCAGTGGGCCCCGGAGCTGGGGGTTAGCGTGCTCCACGCAGGAGGCGTAGCAGCCTGGGAGACTCTCTCTCCAGCTTGTCAAGCTCTGCTCCCCGTCGCCTCCCCAGCCTGCTGTTCCGCTCCCCGCGACATCTGCTCCACGCGTGTCCCTCCTGTGATACAGCACCCCGCTGCAGATGTTACCATCCCGGGGTCCTGTCTGGGCCCAGAGCCCCAGCCCTTTTGATGTGTGATAAAACGGAATGGAGTGAGGCTACCATGGAGCTCTGGAGGCTCAAGGGCTGTGCGTGTGTGCGTGTGTGCGTGTGTGTGTGTGTGTGTGTGTGTGTGTGTGTGTGTGTGTATGCGTGTGTATGCGTGTGCATGCGTGTGCATGCGTGTGTGTGTGTGTTTGCATGCATAGGACGGTTAGAGCAGTGTGTTCTTGAGTGCGAATTCATTAGAATTTCAATGAAGCCTTGGGTCTGGGCTGGGACCTGGGACACCCCCACACCACACACTGGGACCTGAGACACCCCCACACCACACACTGGGACCTGAGACACCCCCACACCACACACTAGGAGAGCTGCAGAGAAATTCCCACAAACTACTGCTCATTGCTACATTTAAAATATTGCTCTCTGCTCGTTGTGTCTCTGCTCCTGTCCTTCTTTGACTGGCTGTCTGGCTCTTCACCATAATATCCCAGAATTCCCCCACACTGCCTGTGCTTACCAACAAAATTTGACTCCCCCCCCACATCTTGTGTCCGTTATGGAATTTTGAATATAAATAGCACATTGTTCTGTTAGATTATAATCTCAAAAAGTCTAATAATTGGACACTATTATAAATGCTGGCGATGTTTAGTACTTGTGTGTCTCAGTGCTGGTGGAGATGGTGGCCTGTCAGTGTATTACACCCTAACAAGCGAAGATCCCCGTCCTCTGAATGTGTCTCATTATTATCCAGGCCGGCCCACCTCCGCGGCACCAGGTCGCCGGCGTCGTATCCAAATGCAACACGTCCCGCGACCGGCGCCTGCCGCGTGGGCAGCCGCGCAGTGTCAGTAGCCCGGCTAGACGCGTACTTAATGGCGGCGTTGGCATGGGGTGGCTTGCGTGTGAGATCAGGTGAGGCGTCGAATAGGTTAACAGGCGGAGATCAAAGCGGGAGACAAAGGCGGATTTCAAGCACGCCGGGGAGCCTGGCAACAAGCCTCTTACTCCTCTGATAATACTTAGATCTATAAATGTTTGTTTGAGATATTTATTTATTTCTAAGATTATTCATTGCGATAATAAGTTGGGCCTAACAAGCACTTGAGGGAAATGGCTCCCCCCCTCCTCCTTTTTTTTAACTTTCCCGCTCCATTGCACAGTAAGCTCTGGGAGTTGGGGAACTATTAAAGAGAATTTCTTTTATTTGCGGCTAATGAATGATATGCATTCTGTGTTCCTCCTTCTTATATTCTTTTTATGGCTAAGTGGGAACACAGGATAGGAACTGGAAAATTAGGCACATTTTCAAGGTTTTATTAATTTAACCCTCCCCATTCCTTGCCGGATGAAATGTACCATTCTTCGTTGTTTGTGCTGAGATATCTTCTGTCTCATTTGCAAATAAATAATACATATACTGCACATTTACTATTTGAAGAGGCTATCATCCCAAATCCAAAAGATTTAACGTTGGCTTATTTTATTTTCCTTATGCCATAGTTTTCTATGTTTAATGTATAAATTACATGTGTTGTGTTTTTGTAAAGATCTAATGTAACCCATCATTGATGTGATTTGCCATTGCTTTCTCAGGGATTAAGAAATCCTTGCGTTAACCGTTCTGTTTTATAATTCTTTGGACAGCTTTTTTGCCCTTTATGTTCTGAAATTTGTCATTTTTTCAACCCAGGCAAAACAATGATAATGATATAGGCCTATTTTTTATATTGGCAGATAATTAGGTTGCTTCACAGGATGTAACTTCCATCACACAATACAACAGAAATCCTCAATTTGAAAGCGTTCGGATGAATCTGGGATGGTAATTCTCATTAATGAATTAAAGTAACTGAAACGTTTTTGTCTCCTAACATGAATTCTCCCCTGTTCCAGAGACAAGACCTCGCTGAACTTCCATATGTGGAATTGATTCCTTGTGTGTATATAGACAAGTCTTCAGAGCATTTATCAAAGTGAAAGGATGCATTGTATAGGAATGTCATTTCACGGCACATTTTTAAACAGTCTTAGCTCCTCAATCCCCTTATGCAGAGGTGACCCACAGTTTTATGTAAGGTATAATGGCCTTAAGCGCCTGAACATTTTCATGTCCCTGACTAGTGTCCCTGTGAACCCCCAGGGCTGGGTGCTGGAGGGGATTCCCCACAGTCGACAGGAGGCTCTGCTTCTGCGGGAGCTTGGCATTTCCCCTGACCATGTTGGTGAGTTCCGTGAGCCCAGGCCTTTGGCTCCCGTTCCACAGCGGACTGGTCCTTAATGAGGGCTCTTAAGTCAAATCGCAGTGAGGATATCTCTCCAGCATGCAGTATCAGTCAGTTAAATGTCTGAATTAATGTATGCCCTAGTAACGGCATGTGAGCTGAATTTAGGAGTAGATCTGCAGCCTTGTCCCTGACATAGTGTCCATTTCTGTACTGGCTAGTCCTGCTCATCGAGATTATGTGACTCCAGCCTGTCTGTAAAACGCCGTTCATTCCCGCCACGTGAAGCTACACGCGTGTTGCAATAAGAGGACTTTCTTTTTCTTCTTCTAGTGATGCTGGAGGCACCTGATGAGATCCTGATTAGAAGGAGCCTGTGCAGGAGGGTCAGCGTCTCCTCAGAAGGTAGAGCTGAGGGCTCACCGCTAACAAGCCGGTTACCGTCGGCACGGGGCAGCAGGAGTCGGGGAGCCGCGTTACATGCTAAAGTGCACCCTGGTTGTAATGCATTTCATAATCACCAGCCCTCTGCAATATTGAACGTGTTTGCTGAGTCCCGACAAAGGCTCTCTGTATAAAAATCTCCATTGGGTGTAGCGAAGCCTAGTTATAATGAACAAAAGCCTTGGGTCCCAACAGATTTGTTATAGTGAGAGGCTGCTGTATCCTATAATTGCCATCTCAGTTTGCATTGTGCTGGCATCTCATTTTGCCTGTCTGAAGATGGCTCTGAAGAATCTCAGTATGGTAATACTGAAAATATTTATTTAAACTGACCTCCACAAACTCACACATTCCTAGTAAATAATACAAATGTTGCAACTAATTATTGCTAATAAATTATGCCAGATTTGTACTTTAGTAGGTCTGTCAAATTCAATCATCAGTTAAATTTACGGCATTCTAATGTATTGCATACTTCCGCTTCTCTTTGTTCTCCAGATGAAAAAAGGGTTCTCTCAGATGACAACACTGCCACCCGACTATTAAAATACCACCAGGAAGTGTCCGCTTTGCAAAGAACATTTGAAAACTGTCTCAAGATTATTAAAGCAGACCAATCCCATGAAGAAGTCTTCGCTCAAGGTAACGTTGTTTTTTGGCTGCTCACGCAAAGACACGCTTTCAAAGCAAAGCAAGCCCTTCTATTCGCTAAACACACCACCATGTATATACTCAAATTTGGAAGTATATACGATTTCACACTTGTAAGTCGCATGCCAAAATTACCACTAACGTCAACCGGCCACACTCAGCATGGTTTGCAGCACCATCTGCTGGTAGGAGGTCAGCATTGCCAAAAAGCCTCTGGGAGGCCAGATTTACCCTCCTTGTCACCCATGCTGACGGTTGAGGGGATTGCCCTAGGCAGAGCCACAGGCATGGAGCGCCCCGTGTGGCCCTTAGCTAGGATGAACAGTCGTCAACAAGGCCATTAGAGTCATCTGAATACAACCTGTCTCTGTATTATTCCACTTCACTTGACAAAATAATTCTGTCACTTGCTCTGCTCTTGTCTCCGCTGATATAAAATGAGACAGGTGTTGACTGTGGATCCTTTAGGTGTGTAGTTGTATAATTCCAGCTCTTCCCTATTCTTGAATTTCCTTCTCTGGCGAAGTCTCAAGTGTATGATTTTCCTGGTGGGCGCTTAGTCAGTTTCCTTATACGTCACACGTTCCTTTTGGTCAACTATAAATCCTGCCCCAATTTCACTCAGTCGCATAATTTTATGGAATCGTTAATAATTTTTTTCTCGTTCTGTCGCTACTCGATGTTCTTTATGGAATTTTGCAATGAAATCATGATAGCTGCCATTATATTGGGCTTGTTATACTGTATGACGCTGACAGAATATTCTCCTGTAATAGCTGATGTTCAGTAATGTAGTGAGAAGGATCAGACTCGGACACCTCACATGAACATCAGTCACCTATAGCACTTTAGCCAGTCGTGAGGCGAGTGTTTCATTCTAATTTTTTAATGAATTTGTGTTTTGGTTTGCAAATGTGAGGTTTGGGCTTAACAGTAATAGCTCAATTTATAATTAATAACATCTGATTTGCTTGATTGCCTTCAACAGTGCAAATAAAAAAATTGGTGGGATTTTTTTTTAGCATTAAGTATTTATGGGTCTGGATTGAAATACAAACTGTGATCAAACTGTCTCCTTGAATATTGGTTACCGCTAATTAATAATGCTGTTTGAAGACGACATCACCCCAATCTTCTGACTCATCCATTTTCTACACTAACACCCTCCCCCATCTTTCACACCGTTTATCACCGCTTGTGGTTTGGTATACAAATTAGCAATGCAGGGCCCAGAGATGGAGTCATTAGTTCTAATTAGGCTGTGGTTAATTACTATACACTAAAGAAGAAACCCATCATATTGAATAACGGCATTGTTGTAGCAAAAACCAACTGGAAACAGCTGTCGGCTCCCTTCAGAGGGTCACACCACAAACAAACGCCCCCCCCCCCCCCGGAGTCAGGGGGGGGCCCTCATCATTTATTGATCACCTGCTTAACTTCCAGATCAGCCAGCCACGTTTGTCATGTGAGAGGCTGGTAACGGCTGCCTTGCCCCATGTAAGCGCTGATGTATTCGGTCTGATAAGGGATTTATTCTTATATTTAATGTTTCTTACTTTCACGTGTATAGGTGCGCAGGAGTTAACGTGATGTTCGTCTTCAGGTTGCACGATGGAGGCCCCCTCCCCCCCCTCTTACAGTGTGCGTGTGTGGGGGGGGGAGGGGGGGGCTCTTGCAGCAACCTCCCCAGATTTATAGTGCTCTCAGGAGCCGATTGAAGTCTTTTTTTAATGTTCGCTGAAGGGATATGGCGCCCCAGTGCGCTACAGCATGCATCTGCTGCTTCTTTGTTTTTGACATGGGGGATTATAATTAGAGACATTTATAACGCTTTGCCCTTAGAGAATTTCCCTTTTGCAGGTAGGCTAGGGGAGTAAGGCAAAAAATAAAATAGTTCACCGGCAATATAATTCAGAGCAGCGGCGTAGGTGAGACCTGCTGCCCGCGTGTCATTGGATACCGCGGTGTGCCCAAGCGGGTCCTTAGGCTGGGCTGAAGCACCCAGACCAGCTGGGGGCGATGTCGCCCTGTGGGCAGCATCCTTCGCCATCGGCCCTGATGCCACCCTGGCCGGTGGGAGGCGTTCTCTTCGGGGTCTTTTGGAATGAACGTTTCCCGTTCGCGCTTTGGTGCCTCCACATACTCATAGCCATCTGCAGGCATTCGTACTGGTGAGATCCACATGTACTCATTCGTACTGGTGAGATCCACATGTACTCATTCGTACTGGTGAGATCCACATGTACTCATTCTTGTGCAAATGGCAAATAAATAAAGCATCATTTCATTTGTTTTATTTTCATTTCACTTTCTTTTTATCTGTCCCCACAGCACTGAGCTACATCCAGCGCCGCCCCCGGTCCCTGGCCCCCTACACGCCCAGGGTCCTTCTGTTTGGGCCCCCAGGCTCTGGAAAAAGACTGCAGGCTGAGCTGATCTCTCAGAAATACAACCTTGTCAACAGTGAGCTCTCAATTATCTCCGGCGCTTCGTATCTCTTGCCGCAGCCGCTTCCTCTCCGACTTACCTCTGCCCTTCATGTTCTGTTCAGTGGTTACCGCTCACCTTCTTAACAAATCCTCTGCCTTGTCCTCTTTCTTCCCGCCCATAATCTTTATCACCTTTCTCGGTCGTTCAGCCTCATTCTCAAATTTCATTGCCTTGTTCTTGCCTGTTCTTCAGCCCACGATTGTGCATTTGGAATCTGTGACCGCGCCATATGGCTCCCAGGTAGCTACAGTATCTCTAAGGGCAGGTGTGCACAAATTTTAATTATGTTAATTATTTGGCATCTGTAACTGTTTGCGCTTTATTCTTCAAGAAATGTCATGGTTGTAATTTGAGAGAGGGTCTAATCTTGATTTAGAATTTGTGCGTCAGGTATTTACATGGTAAATATTTTATTTTGAGTCTCGGAGGTGAGCAGGCCTGTGTCCAGATTTTGCCAATAATTTTCATTCTCTCTGATTCTCCTCTGTGCCATACATACTCTTTGTTATACTACTCCAATAACAAGCATAGGATATTTCTTTTTTTTCCTGTGCTGTTTACTTTCACAGTCTGAAAGGTTACATTGCATATTCTGTTTATTTAAAGTTTAATATCCTACTTTCTCTCTTTCTTAACCTCTCCCTCCCTTGTAGTTTGCTGTGGAGAGCGTCTGAAGGCAGTTTCTGCAGACAAGACAAGTATGGGCGAGCTCATTAAGCCCTACCTGGAATCTGGAGAGCAAGGTACAGACACGGAGAGGGTCTGAGGGGGTTGCGGGGCGAGAGGGACGGGGGGGGGGAGGGGGGGGTTGTTTCTTACTGTCACGTGAAAGGATATTGGATACCCTGTTTCTGCTTAGTGGAGAGCTACTGTGATTTTTTTGACAGTCACAAACACAAAATAATTCCGTGCTCAGCCGCCTTCCTTTGTCATAAATCCAATAGTGTGTCTTCTACACCTGTGTTGCCGCAATAGTCCACAAACATGGTGAGGTTTGCCTTTTAGAAATGAGCAAATCGACGTAATCGACAGGACAGCGTAACACCCACCGCTGTCTGTGTTTATAACATGTTGTGTTTTGTCTAGCTGGGAAAATGCCCTTGGTTATGTGCATGCAGGTGCCTGGGGGGTCCGTTCGCCCCTTGCCGTCCGTGCAGGAATGATCCATCCTCACAAGGCTGTAAAATGTCGCAGGCCACAAACACTCATTTCAACTCAAAAGTCAACCTTAGTCAAGACACTTCGGAATTTTACGCAATTCACGCATGCAACACCAATTCTGTGCAAAGCTGCAATTCTGCTTTTTATGGATTGGTGACAGCCCCCTCCCCCCACTGCTTTTCATGATAGTTTGGAGCTCACACCCTCACAGCCTGAGCCTAAACAGCCTGCTGGCACGGTCAGGATGGAAGTGTCCAGAAAGGCGGCAGCTGAAACGTGTGACCGGGCTGCAGCGTATATCCGCTGATGAAATAATAATGAACGGCTGCGGCCCGACTCTCATTTGCACATGAAAATGGACTCTTCTCACTTCCCTCCGTTTAATGTTCCGCGATGACAATCCTTCCCCCCCAGTTTACATGCTAATGACTTAGCTGCGACTTCCCCCTATGAGACTCCCCAGCTGAGAAAGAGTAGCTTTGTTGCCTTGTTTTGTTTTTTTGTTTATGTTTATTTTAAAGTTTATGTTTTAATCATGGGGCTTCATTTTTTTCTGGAATACGGCAAAGTACTTCCTCGTCTCCAAAAAAGTTGGAACGCTGTGTAAAATGTAAATTAAAACAGAATGCAGTGATTTGCAAATCCTGTAAACCCATATTTAATTGAAAATAGAACAAAGACAACATATCATGTTGAAACTGAGAAATTTTATTGTTTTATGACAAATATATGTTCATTTAATTTGATGCCAGCAAAACGTTTCAGACAAGTTGGGACAGGGGCAACAAAAGAATGGAAAAGTTGTGTAATGCTTAAACAAAACACATGGTTGGATATCTAACTAATTAGGTTAATTGGCAACAGGTCAGTAAGTTGACTGGTTATAAAACGAGCCTTCCAGAGAGGCAGAGTCTCTGTGCAGTGAAGATGGAGAGAGGTTCACCGCTCTGTGAAAGACTGAGTGGGCAACTAGTGCAACAATTTAAAAATAATGTTCAACATCATAAAATTGCAAAGAATTTAGAAATTGCAATATTGACCGTACATAGTATCATTAAAAGATTCAGAGAATCCGGGGAAATCTGTGTATGCAAGGGACGAGACTGAAAACCAATATTGGATAGGCATGATTTTTCATAATTTTTTAATTTATATTTTGCACAACATTCCAACTTTTTCGGAAACGGGGTTGTACATCAACCATTTGGAATTTAGTTATTCGTGTTTATGTTTAGCTACAAAATAATGACCTGTAGGAGGGACAGTGCAGACTAATATCATTATTAAATGCATTTGGGAATGTGTGTAGACGCACACCCATATTCAGGGTGTCTTCTTTGGATATAACAATGTGTTGGACTTCTCAGTGTTCCATTCTCATCAGTCATTCATATATCATTTCATATTCTGTTTTCGCTTTTTATTGTCATTGTAATCTCAATATTATCCATTGTAAATTCCAGATTTCTGGGTGGCTGTCTTTCTGAGTAAAGACGGCTTTGATGCCACAGCCAAGAAGGTCAGCCAGCAAAGGCGAGCATGGTCTTCTGGGTAAAACTGGCCTTTTCTATTGGAAAGCCTCAATATCCGGAATCTGCAGCTTAAGCATGAGCCAGATGTGCAGAACTCTCTTCACGGAGGCTCTCGTTCCATTCTTCCCGTTTTCAAAGTAAAAGCGCCCGTGTGAAATAGCGTCTGGCTGGTGTGGCTTTGTTCAGCCATGGCCGTCGCCACCCCTGCATCTGTCGCACGTCCTCCCCGTGTTCATGCCAGTTCAATCCCACTGCTCCCACAGTTCTGGTGAATAGGTGGTTCAGTACCACCGCAAGCGTATAGGAATGTTGGCGCCAACGCCCAGTTCTAGACAGGCACCGCTTTCGTATGGAACCATGTGACGCTTTTTCACGGTTTGATTGGACCAAACAAAGAGCAGCATTCACAGGTTAAGACATTAATAAAGGAACACGGGACCAACGTGTCAGGAGAAACCATCGCATGGGAGGAGATTATGGGTGCAGGGACTGATGTCATAGTGATATCCGGGTTACTGGGGCGGTCAGAGCCAGAACAGAATGGAGCACGACAATTTATACATATCTCCGAGAGCATGGGGCAGGTGGAATTAATCTATGTGAATAACCCCTTTCACCTGGCGCTCCCCCCAGGGACGGCTGAAGGCCACGCCCCTCCACCTGCTCACGCCCTTTGTTTCCTGAAATAGGCTGTGCAGCGCCGTGACCCTAATTGTATAAATGGTTGCTCAAATTTAGGGTGAAAAGTAGCACATGTTAAATACATTACTTATTTGATATTTAGTCAGGCTTATATCAGTCAATAAAAATTCACTTAATAATCTATACACACACACACACACACGGACAATTTATTGAAGGAGGGATCTGCATTGTACCAATTTTTCATACTGACAGATGGCCCAAATGTGGATTCTGACTTTTGAGTAACTGGGTGTCACAGGAACTGAACTGTCCCCTAATCATAGTCTCTCTCCCAGTGGTGTGGGAGGGGAGGGTGGTGACTCCTTAAATTACACGCGTGTTGGTTGAGCGCAAGCTGAAGCCGTGAGTTTTCCCTCTGACTGTCACTTCCCTCGTGAAAATGCTCCTTTCCTGTCCCTTTACCTCTGCTGATGGAGCCCTGGGGCCCGTATCCCACCTAACGGCATGCTGTGTTGCGAGAGCGGAGGGGGGGCAGAGCTGGCCGACCCGCTGTGCTCCGTCACGGTCAGTTTGCGAACGTAGCGGCCCCGGCCCATGCCCCCACCCCCCCCCAGCCCCCCTGAGAGTCCGCCGCCTTGCCGCAGATGCCAATCACTGAGCCATCCTGGGCCTCCGTCTGCGGCATTTGCCTTGAGCAACTTTTTATTAATTTAATAAACATCCCGTGGAGACCTGCCACTCCACCAGAGCGACGGGGCCCCACTGTCGATGCACGCCAAGTCCGGGCCTAATGAGGGCGCTGACCGGGGGGGGGGGGGGGGGGTGGGAGGGGAGGGTGGCCGGAGGGGGGGCCCCTCCAAAGAGAAA
>JAABNY020000039.1:16462995-16475968 GCA_015164015.2 Brevimyrus niger
CCCTCTCCCTTTCTCTCCCTCTCCCTCCCTCTCTCTCTCTCCCCCTTTCACAATACCACCCCCTCCCTCCCAGTGTCAGTGCGAGTGGCAGGCAGAGAAGCTCTCCCTTAAATAATTTACAAGTTGATTAATAGACTCACAAGGGTATAATTAGGCAGAGGAGAGACAGTGGCTACTGTAACCAGTACAGTGCTTTGGGGATTTGGAGACCAGGATTATGAAGGAAATAGAAAAATAGTGTTATGAATAGAGGGGGTAAGGGGGAAGCGTAAGAGCCTCTTTCCAGGGCTGCTGGCGTTTGAAGCTGCTTCAGCAGGAGCAGGGAGCTGAGGTTTGTTTGATGTGGAAATTGGACAGTTTGAATCCGTCTACGTTAATTTTTCACAGGCTTCAGGCTCCCCTTGGGTGCTGCTCACTTTTCTTATAGAAAAATGAATTCTCGTTCACCCCCCACTCCTAATTCTCCCCCTCGCTGTTGTGCAGCGTAGCCCTCCTTCCACTTCCCGTTTATTAACCCTTAACCCTGTGATGATTTTAAAAGCATAAACACCATCCTTGTGAAGCCACTGTGAATAGCGATGGTAATTTTTTCCATAAAACTGAATGCACATGGAAATTTACCGTGTTGTCATGTTCCTTTATTTATGCTATTGATATTTATATACTGTATGTCCCTCTTGATCTGATGTAGGATGATGTATTTAATACACATTTAAGAATATTATTGGAGATGAGTCTCCTGTATACCATTTCTTACCGTCCATTATCATGCTGCCACTTACATCATGATTTTCTCTTTATTAAGAACAGATATTAAATGATATATTCATCTCCAGTCTTCCTGTAAAAAGAGATTGATGTTTCAGAAAATATCCACACTCACAAATGTGTTTGTGTTGTAATTAATTTTTGATTTTTTTATATCTAATGTGGAAATATTTCTTGATTGGGGAAAAATAGTCGAATATCTAGTAAAATAATCAAATATCTTTGTTTACTTACATATACCTTGAAATACAGTATTATTATTTTATAATATCTTAGATGGGGAAAATGTAATTCACAGAAGCCTGATCTTTTGATTCTGTGTGTGAGACCCAGCTTTATGGCAGTGGGTTTGTGAGAAGGAAAAATATACGGTTTTATTTATTGAAGTTCTTGTCCCTATGCCTTGTGTTGAAGAATGCATATTATACTGCATGGGACGCATGTTTATACATGCATAATTGTACTTGCACTGCATGTCTGTCATGTGCTTCTCTGTAGCACAACTGATCACCCACTTTGAAATCTCCAGGTGGTTATTTTTCACCAACCAATCAGCATGGTCCCTGCCCTCGCTCCGTTATTGCTCCCCACCACCAGATGGAACCAGTGATGCCAGTAGCTGTGTTGTTTATTTATCTGGGTCTGCACCAAAGCGTTAGTGGGGCAGGGGGAAGGCGGGGGGAGGCAGGGGGAGGGGGTTTACAACTAAGCTAACAGGGTTTATGCAGTTCTGCTGGTGCACTAATTAAAAGTTTCTGCATTACCTTTGATGTCTATCAGACTAAGAAACGCTTGATAGGTTTTT
This sequence comes from Brevimyrus niger, assembly GCA_015164015.2. Taxonomy (NCBI): domain Eukaryota; kingdom Metazoa; phylum Chordata; class Actinopteri; order Osteoglossiformes; family Mormyridae; genus Brevimyrus; species Brevimyrus niger. The sequence continues at coordinate 16,464,569 of JAABNY020000039.1, forward strand.
CCTAGACGATCCATTGGCAGGTGCTTGCATTTGTGATCAAACTTTAATTTGTTTATTGTTAAATGCAAGGCATTCATGCACAAGCGCAAAAATCTGTAAATGTGATTTTTTTGGTTTTGTCAGGTATGTACCAGTGAGCAAGGACTAATACGTGTAAAGACGTCTCATAAGAATAAGAGTAAAAGGAGTTAATCCATGAGCCTTTGCTCTTCCAGATGGACACGATTCCCTCACCGTCCTGTCGGTATTTTGCCGCTTTTTCAGTGCCCAACGACCTGGTTCTCCAGATCCTGACTCAGAGGCTCAGCCGGATGGACTGTGCCACCCGTGGATGGGTGTTGCGTGGATTTCCTCGAAACATTGAACAAGCAGAGATGCTCAAAGAATCTAACTTCATCCCCAACAGGTAACTTCAGCACACAGCTTTTGGGTCTGTCCTTGTTTTCATCTACAGAACTCAATACTGCTGCATCACTAGATGGTATGGAGTCACATTTGTTCCACATCTGAAAATGCATTAGTTGAAACCTGATAAGTGTTCAGTTGGTATTTTTAGACAAACTCACTTACACATCACGTGAACTTTTGGTGGTATTTAGTGTTAATTATTGCACCAAACTCTCTAAATATTGGCCATTGTTCAGAAACTCGGAGAAGCACTTTTCTGAGGTCTTGAAATAAACACAGCACCTCGAGTGGAAATGAAGGGCAAGAGGAACGTGAAACACAGAGAATGAGCATATTACACGCAGAACCTCTCGTAACTGCTGTCAGAGTGAAGACATTCTCAGTCATAAAACAAGCGGTCAGGACCATCATGGCTCTAATTGGATTCTGGGTGGATGTGGAATTATTGTCCCATAGGGATCGTTGTGGGGGACCGAGTGCAAACAAATCACTCGACATGCACAGAAAGTATGAGGAGGAAAAACAAACAGTGCAGGAATAACATACCTATTGTAGGAAGCAAGGAATGCTTGATGAGGGAAGAGAGGCTCTCCTCTGGGGGTCCGTGTGCCCAAACACGCTGAATAGGTGCGTTGTTCAGGTGTGTTGGAGCCAGTTGACGCGCCATCATTTCTTCACACATTTTCTTTCTTAAAATCCTATGCAAAGTGTTCATTAATAACATATTTGTTTTAAGCAGTGTTGTGTGTTAAAGTTGGTAGTGTGCTTGTGTATTATGCAGATATGGTGTCAGTTTTAAAAAGTGAGACACTGGGAATTTGCTCAGCAAAATGTTACCTATTTTGATTTCTCTCTCTCCTCTCTCTCTCTCTCTCATTCTGGTTTTGGAAGAATTATCAGAAATGGAGGGATTTTTATTGCAGAGGAGAAGCAGGGGGAATAAGGTGGGAGGGTGTGCAGGGGTTAATTACTCTATTACTGGGCAGCTCAGTCAGGGGCTGTTTAAACATGGGGGTGCAGGAGGGGATTAGGTCTCATTACTCTGGATAAAGTAACAGCAGAGACCCCTCCCAGCCCCTTTTACTGCACGTTTGTTAAGCGTGCTGAAGAATATTCATATAGCCTGGCACTAGAAGAACAGAGAAGGAGAGATGAGAGAGAAGAAGCAACACGGAGCGGATTCTTGAGGCTTAACTCTCTTGATCTGTCACATCATACCTGAGCTCTGCACGACTGCAATTATCCCAAATACATGAGTACAGGTAGACTCAGATCTCTGACTCAGATTACCCTAAAGCATACCTTCCCCCTGGAGATCTGATGGCACTCTCAGATTATGCAGCCCATTGGTTGTGAGCAAAATTAGGTGCTGGATGGAAAGACGTATGAGGTCATCACTGGAATGGGCTTCCTGTGGCCCCCCTGCCCCCCCATGTGCGCTAGGCTAAAGGCCTTCACTCACTCAGCTTTCATTTTTAGTCTTAAACCACATAACACGTACGTAGATTTACTTAGTATTGCATGTGTATGTATTGGGTAAATGTGTGTATTTATTTTACCTTCAACCATTATTCTAACAGATGTGAGGCAGGTGTGCCTCATCACTTTGTGTGCTTCACTTGTCCGCTATGCAACCCTAGGGGGCGATCAAGGTGAATTACTGTCAGCAAACATACATAGAACCAGATCTGCAACTGGGGGTCAGAACGACGTTTCAGCGAAACACTAGGAATTTAAAATTCAAATAGTTTTAATAAATTAGTGTTTCTATGTCCGGTGTGTGTGTGTATGTATATATATATGTATATACACACATAGTATAACTGGAGAAAATATTTACTTTCCTATTTTATGTGTTAGGGATGCCAGTGCTCATCCATCCATCGATTATCCAGCTGCCTGTCTAATACAGGGTAATGGGGTGTTGTTACAAGTTTTACTGATTTTATGTAATTGGTCTGGACAGTGAGTAGAATGACAAGACACATGCACTGGAGGACAGAATAGGGCATCTGTTAGGGTACGAGTTTCATTAAAGTGAGAGAGAGAGGAATGAAAACAAGGTTTTTGGCTTCAGCACAGTAAAAGGACACTAGGAACTATAGGGTTTGGACCAGAGGAAGGCTAACAGCTCAGATCAGACAGTAATGCAGTCATTGATTTTATAGTGTTGGTTGAAGATTAGATGCAGCCGATGTGATGGGCTCCTCACCAGTTGTCCCACCTGAAAATACTTAAACTCTTCCATGGGATATGGCTGCTGTTTTATTACTGTCAAATTTTCAAACAAAACTAAGATTAACATGAATGCGTCATGCACATGGCACCGGTCAGTTTTGTAAATGTTACAAAAGCATTTAGTTCTCCTCTTCCATCACCCAGAATCCTCTATTGCATGGGTGGCCAACCTTATCCGCAAAGGGCCGGTGTGTATGCGGGCTTTTGGGATAACCTGTAGGTCAGCTGTTCAAACCCAGGTATGAGGACTCTTCAGCCAGTCAGTCCTCTAATTATTAATCAAATTAGGGAGTTGCAGTGAAAACACACTGGCCCTTTCTGGGTAAGATTGGCCACCTCTGCTCTATTATTCAAAGTGGATATCAAGGAAAAGGGATAAAAAAGGGCTGAAAATAGTGGAGAGTTATTAGAAAACAATCATTTACAAAAAAGAAAAACATCAATTGCGATTACAGTGAGATGTCTCATCAACTTGAGGATGGTGGGCTTTACGCCCATCTCTAGGAAGCATACTAACTCAGAACAGAGCGTATGTGGGCTAATCCCATACCTACTTTGGATTCTAGTGTGTCGCTTGTTGAAAAATGAGGTTTCTTCAGGCATATTATCTTCATGCACATCGAGATCCTCCCATGACAAGCCTCTTACTTTGCCGCAGTCACCGGGAATGACCTTCCACAGCATATTATATTCTTTCTGTGATTTCTTTTAAATTGATTCCTCACAAATCACATTTGTACTGCAAACTTTTTGTAACATGCACGTAATAGATGGACCAATTTTTCTGGTTAGTTAGGCTCTTTGTGAGACAGGTCTCTTGCATTGGGCACAAGTTGACTGGATGTTTACCTATAAGAGATAATTGTAACCAGGCCACAAAATGATGTTATTCATGAGGGGATCAGGATTTGTAACTCACCTCCTGTAGACTCCTCATCCCTTGTATTAAGTGGAAGAAAAAAATTAGTTTTACTGTCCATGTATGTCATGCTTCCTGGAAGGGGGTGGGAAAGAATGAGCCCTCTTTCTACAACTCCTTTCTTTCATAACTTAAATAACATTACTGAATTACATTGGCAAGTGTTGCTCTTACAATTGTAACGGTCATTGGTGTACTGAACGTTGAATTCCAAGTAACATGGCAAATCAGTTGATCTGACGAAGATTTCTGTAATATTGCAAAAGTCATCAAAATTTGACCCTACTCTTGAATTGGGTATCTTGTCTTTATTATTTTCTCAGAAACTTCATTCCTCAGTTAAATGGCGTGCCTCTAGCATGAATACGTTGTTTGAGTCAGATAAAGAAGCAGATTAATGCATGGCTTAACTGGGGCTTATATTATATGAATATCACACCACACAATATGTAAACACAAGCTGGCTGTTCAGTAAAGGTGTCCAAGATGTGTGTCTAGACAGAGAAACTGGTGATTATGGATAAAAGAAGACAGGAAAACAGAAAAAGTGAAGAATGTACAGTGCCTTTTTTATTTAGAGTTAGCGGCCTCCCTGTCGAATAAAATGATTGTGTGAGGCTGCAGTTCTATACCTTTCCACATAATAACTGAAATAAAAACACACACAATCATCTCTATCAAAATACTGTTATACATAAATGCTGTGCCTCTGCAGCAAGATTTATTTTTTCCGGATAGCTCTCCCATTATAAGATTGAGGGAAATCAATAGGACCATCTGGCTCGGAGTGTGTGGGGAGGGAGCACATTAATATTGAAGGTTTTCAGGTCAGGTCTCTCTTCAGGAGTGGCTCAGCTTCTCCGCCCTAATGGCACAGAGCAGTCTGTCATCGATGAGGAGCTCGGGGAAGGAAGCAAGGCGGCATCTGCCCCGCCAGGCTGCCAGCGACGCAGGGCAGAGAGAAATTTCACCGCTCACGTTTTTTTTTCCCCTCCATCCCATAAAACCTACACCTAGAACTTTCCAAATGAATTCTAAAATGAACTCCAATGGGAAGTTCTCAGAAAAGGTTTCATTGGCCGGGTTGAGCAGAAATTCTGATTTGATTAGATTTTTCCCATATTTTAATCCCTAATTATTGTTCTCTTTGGGATCTGCACAGATCATTCGCTACTTGCAGGTTAGCTGGATGTTTACCATCAGCATTTGGATCACCCCACCCCCCGCTGGCACCTCGCCCTCTGATATTAACAGCATTTAGAAATGTTGGTTAATAGCAAGAGTGGCCTTTTACATTGACATCCGCAAAAGCTCAATTACTCCACAAAGAGCCTCTGGCGCTAAAGCTAATGGCAGGAGAGAGACCCCATTTGCATAACATTATCTTAATTGAGCCAGAGGGCCATGTTTGGACCTGGTGTGGTAGAACGAGGAGATAGTATTACTGACGGGATGCCGATGGGCGAGTGGCACAGTCTGCCTGACAGCTTTATTAATTAACAGCTATCTAGTTACTTGGGCTATAAAATTGATAAATAAGTCAGTCAGTGACGGTGTGATGCGCCAGCCCATTGGCTTTTAATGGAGCGCCTCTCCGAAGGTCGCCACGGCGAGCTGGCACGCGCTGCCAGGCAGCAGGATCCCTCCCCTCATTTCCTAGAAGGGCTCCTCTAAGCAGCGCCCACCCTAGCGTGGGTATCGCCTGAACCGTGCGCCCGCCACCAGCGCCGCCATCCGCGAGCCGAGCGCCTGTAGGTTGAACTCACCTTAAACACGCCCGTGGCAGTGAGGGACCAAAGAGTTTGTGGAAGTGCAGACTTTGTGCTTTGGGTGGTTGAGCTGAGATGTTCATATTTCTGCTATCTGGCAGGTGGGAGCCCAATCAAGCAGGGCCTGTTATTCATGTGTAACAAGTTCAGCGAGAAGCAGATGTTCCAGAAGAACAGCAGAAGCTGGAATCTGGTGAATGTTTTTTTTCTGACTCGAGACGCTTGAGATGAGTTTGTCGTGGCAGCTCGTTTGTCTTGAAAAGCAGCAGCTGTATCGGGGCGAGAGCGGGACCTCTGGCCCTCACGTCTCTCCCCCTCGCTCTGTCCTGCGTGCTGCACGGAGGCCCGCCCCGTGTCCTTATCGCCAGCAGGGGCGCTCTGACTGCTGTAGGGCAGCTGGCAGGGTTTTGTGGAGAAGCCCGGTGTGTCATTTTAGGAGCCGGAGAAGCACGGACTGAAACCTATGATGGTAGTTTCAGGTAAACTAAATACAAGACACTCTTCGGTGCTTTGTTATGTAAAAGCTGTCACATGATCCTTGTAAAAGAAAAATAAACAAAAAGGAAAACAGACCCTTCAGATAAACTTCCCTCATCAGATAATTAAGGATGCAATCGCTCCAGTTTCCTCCTTTGCATAACTGTCCGATCTGCTTTCAAAAGCTGATCGATCACTTGCAGATACTGTCCTGCAGCTTCCGCGGACTGACCCCGGGCCTTGAGAACTGTCACTCACGGCCCTCGCTATTGTAAGCGGAGAGGCCTCAGTCACCTTGGCTTCTACTTAACGATAGAAGTCGGATGGCTCACACAATGCGGAGATTAAAAACCAGAGAAACTAGAGTATTCTCATAGAGCACAGAGCACGGGTGAAGCAGGCGGACATCTTCATAGAGCTGCTGGTCTTCAGAGAAGCTCCTAAACTTTTGCCCTCTGCGTATCGGTGGGAAACGTCATGCTGAAGATCACCAGCTTGCATCACATGTTTTAATACTGAATTTCTGAGTTTCAGGCTGAATGAGCTACATAATTAAAGTTTATAGAGTATATAAACTTCCAAGTTCTAAATTTAAGTGCAAAAGTCACGTTTCTCAGTTAGAGGCTCCTCATTTGTGTATGTTAATAAGAATGGTCCTGGTAGAATGGTATCTTTTACCAGTTTGTCACTATGTTCCCAGAATTTAATGAGTTTTTAAAAAAAGGAAAACATTTAAGTCCTCTTTTTACTGCTGTTGATTATAATTATCGCATTATTAAAACCGTAATATCGTCATTATCTCCTAATTGAGTGAATGAAATGACCAGATGTATTTCATTGCATTTAATTGGTGTGCAAAAAAAACGGGACATCATGCAGCATTTAGCCTGTTGTCCGCATGACCTTGCTTTAATAAGGGGTGACTGATATATGTGCAGCCCCCTGAAAGCGGCTCCCACCCCTATCACCCCACCCTGCCTGCTGCCCGTCTTTAACTACACTCCAGTTTGGCTGCTCTTCTGCTTGTTACAGCCGCAACACGAGTGCAAACAATCAAAGTCTTTGGGAACAATGAAATATGCATGGAAGTCCGTGACAGGCAGATAAAGCAGGGCAATTAGCCACGTAATCCTAGAGAGTTACGGGCAATCGCCAGGTTCGGCCCTCTTACGCCACCCCCGTCCGCTAGCTCAGGACTCTCCCGCTCTCTATTAGTTAAATGCATTTTGTGTGTCCGCTCCCCATCAAATCAAGCAACACTTCCTCTAATTGGCTTATAAATAATACAAGAGGGCCCGAATTATAATTTAATCAGTGGTAAACATTGCAGGGGCCATCTGTAAAGAATCTATCCCTCATTAATTTCTTAATTTGGGTAGATGGAACAGGAGGGAAAAGGAGTAGAGGGGGCTGGTTGGTTGTGGTAAGCAAGGAAGGGCCTTCAGGCGAATTAAGTCAGTCACATCATCTTCACCAAGGAGGGACAGCCCAAAGAACGGGGAAGAAGTGACTTTGGCACAATGCATTCAAGTCCATGCCCCCCGCTATCCATATCGTACACACATGCCCCAACTCCCCTGTATACTGTGTCATTTGCCAGTGTCTGCTCTGTCAGTGGTGCAGGAGAGTGAAGTGTATCTGTACCATCAGTCGTGCAGGACACTGCAGGTACAGGTGAGACAAAGGATCACAATCAGCCATATCAGTGGTACACGAACCAGGATCTGTCTTAGTACTGGCAGTGGTGCAGGACACTGCAATTACAGTAGAGATGTATAGGATCATGGTTAGCAGTGCCAGTGGTACAGAAGCCTGAGAGATAATCACACGTTAGCACAAATAGACTTGGTAAAAGTATCCACTGTAAATGAATTCCTTTTGAGCCACTCGAACCCCCAGCCATAACATACATTACCCAGCACACCCAACACACCATCTCATCCCAAATCATTTTCTTTCTATTAGGTTTATGAATATTTCATAATATGGCATAAATATTAATTATAATAGCTTTGCACAGTAGTTATTTTATTTTTTCCAAGACAAATATTCATAAAAATTTCAGGAAACTGTTTCTCTTGAAATAATTACATATTCTCACACTGCAGTTACCAGGTTACCTAAAAACACAAATAAAAACCTTAACTTTAAGACAAATAAACCCACTAGAGTTCCATTCACTTTGGACTTTGTGACAGGGTGCATTTATATTAATGTAAATATTTGGGTGTAACTGTTGGTGATTTTGCTAACCGTTCTAAATAAATATTACAGTGCATTCGTCCTCCATCTTCCCAGACCTACCTCAATCAGACAATCCCCTGCTGCAGTCCTCAGGAATCCATCAACCATCATTAAAGCGTTTCTGGCATCCTAACAGATGAGATAAATATGAGGGGAACATTCAACATCTCAGTACAGGATGCAGTTTTTTAATATAAAGGTGAAAGCCATTGGTAACGTGGCAGTGGCAGTGCAGGGCTCACCTTTCACAGGGGCTTTGACTTTGAAACCGCAGTGAAGTTTGCAGTGCGTTTGGGAGGCCGTGTGTTGAGCGCCGTCCAGATAGCCCATGCATCAGTGAGCTGAGAGAAGAGCATCACAGTGAGCAGCCCTTTCCCGCAAGGATCCACAGTCCTTCAGCGAGGACCTTCACTGCTTTCTCATCCGTCTCCAGCAACTGCTTTTTTAAACTCTTACCTGATTTACTGCAGCTCACCTTGTGATTTTCCCGCCATTAGCGGTGTACATTGCTGGAGATATACTACTTACACTAAGTACATACGCCGAGAAAATGCCAGTGTCTTAACATATTCCCGTTAAGCTCGAAGTGAAGAGGATCTTCCTTTCATGCAGCTGAAATACAGAATGGAGACGCACATCATCTCTGTCTTCACCGTATCTCATCCACGCGGAAGAGAGGAATAAAAAGATATCAGAAGTGTCATATGAAAGATTTTCAGAAAAGCGGAGGTATTCCCGCACTGCCGAGACACATCCAGTGTTTAACGCTGTCATTATTAAAGCAGATTCACACCGATTTGGACATGTTCTACCTGAAGGGAAAAGCAAAACCTAGAAGACTGGTATGTTTCTTCTGATGTGTGCAAGAAGTTATGGAATTCCTGCTTGTGAGCTTGAGTATGGAGGCTACAAGATCCCAGGCTGATTGAGCCATCAAGCTGCAAAATTTTTAGGGCCTGCCTGATTTGTCTCATATAAATTATATATCTGTTCCCAGGTGATTTTATTTAATTATCAGAGATGGGTGGTAGAAGCATGATTTGGGGCAGTTTAATGAAACAGTTGCTGGTGGAATCAGCCTTAAGAATTAGGCTGCAGTGATCGCTGGACACTGCATTCTTCTGGCCTGACATTTCTCCCGTCGTCATAGACGTGTGCTTCAGGCTGAATGCTGCAGGACCCATTTCCACATGGCGGAATGATGTCTTAGTCTTGAGAGCATCCAGGGGAGCTGAAATGAGAGAAGATCCTGGCTTTCCGCCTCTCCCACAAATTGACAGCAGCTCCCTGACACCCGCGAATGATGCACAATATCTCAGAAATCTATCATTAAAATTACCTGGCAAGGTGTTCCGCTGCCACGGTCCTGCTCAACACCACCCCAGCCAGCGCTAAGCTTGGACAGTATCTAATTTTTAATGCCATCATAGCTTCTAGACATTATGCTACGGTATTCCAGTATTTACCAATAAAATTTGCGGAGACGTTGGGGAATTTTCAAATAATTCCCATAATGCAGTGTAACCCTAAGCACCTTACTACTCCTGGTTGTCCCTCGTCTGCTTCCCTGAAATCAATATGCCTGTTTCCCAATCCGGTGCCTCAGTTGGTCCAAATTTTTTGCTCCAGGTTAGGGTGCTGGGGGGGGGGAGCAAAAACATGAACTGTCTGAGGGTCCCCAGGGAGCGGATTGGTAAACACAGACCTACGCAGTAACATAGGCTGCTTCCTGCATCTTGGAATCATCAATGTGGCAAAGTCAGAAATCTTGCCACTTATGGTGTTCCTCCTCTGCAGGGTTTTCTTCTTGGAGATGCCCGACGACGCCGTTAAGGAGGTTGTCACCTTGAGGGCCGTTGATCATGTCACAGGCGAGAGGTAAGCAACAGCACTTCGGTGTATCTGAATGTCTGGGATTTCTTGCGTGTCATTTTATTTTATGGTTTTTGTCCCCACCCTGTAGGTACCACTCGCTTTTTAAGCCGGCCCCGGGCCCGGAGGTGCACGCCCGGCTCTGTCTGAACCCCCGTGACTCTGAGGCCCGCTTGCTGAAGCGGCTGAGCTGCAATTCGGTACACGTCCCGGCCCTGAAAGCCATGTACCCTGATGCCGTGCATGTCAACGCCGACCGGGACCCCCATGACGTTTTTGAGACCCTGGAGAGTCGGCTAGTAGAGCGCCTGCCAAAGTGTTACTCTGTGCTCCCCAGCACACGGGAGCCTGGTTCTGGGGAGAAGGCGGGGGAGTAGCAGGCATACAGGAGGAGAGCAAGGGAGTAACAGGCATACAATACAACAGGAGTGCAGGGGAGTAACAGGCATACAGTACAACAGGAGTGCAGGAGAGTAACAGGCATACAGTACAACAGGAGTGCAGGAGAGTAACAGGCATACAGTACAACAGGAGTGCAGGGGAGTAACAGGCATACAGTACAACAGGAGTGCAGGGGAGTAACAGGGATAAAGGAGGAGAGCAGGGGAGTAACAGGGATAAAGGAGGAGAGCAGGGGAGTAACAGGGATAAAGGAGGAGAGCAGGGGAGTAGCAGGGGAGTAACAGGGATAAAGGAGGAGAGCAGGGGAGTAACAGGGATAAAGGAGGAGAGCAGAGGAGTAACAGGCATACAACAGGAGAGCAGGGGAGTAGCCGGTGTACAGGAGAGCAGGGAAGTAGCAGGCTGACAGGAGGAGAGCAGGGGAGTAACAGGGATACAGGAGGAGTGCAGGGGAGTAGCAGGTGTGGAGCAGGAGTGCAGGGGAGAAGCAGGCATAAAGCAGGAGAACAAGGGAGTAGCAGGCATAGAGCAGGGGAGTAACAGGGATACAGGAGGAGTGCAGGGGAGTAGCCGGTGTGCAGGGGAGTAGCCGGTGTACAGGAGTGCAGGGGAGTAGCCGGTGTACAGGAGTGCAGGGGAGTAGCCGGTGTACAGGAGGAGCATAATGACAACCTACCCTCAAATAAAGCTGCCCTGTGAATGCAGTGCATCTATTAAAGTGGTGTCTCATTTAAAAAAAAAATTAATTACAAGCTTTTAGATTTACTGTAAATGTAACATAATTGCATTTTTGGTTACAACATAAGTTTCTCCCCAAGCTTTGACTTATTTCATTGCATTAATATGACATACGGTTTATTTGAATAATTTTTTGCACATATCCCTTTGTCTGTATTTAATCATAAAGGACAGACTTCCTGTTAGGGCAGCCATTAGTCCCACACTTTCGTGGGAGGCCATTCATTTTTTTTTCCACAGGAGCCAACAAACGCTGCAAAAGGACACTAAAAATCGCCCTCTAACACAACCCCCCCCCCCCCCCCCCCCCCCCCCCCCCCCCCACCACCCCCC
>JAABNY020000039.1:16476068-16498589 GCA_015164015.2 Brevimyrus niger
GCCCCTTCGCCCACTGATCTGGCGCTGTCAGGTGTGCTGCCTTGCCCCTTTGCTCACCGCTCCGGCACGGTAAGGTGTGCTTCCCTGCCTCTTTGCTCACAGATCCAACACGGTCAGGTGTGCTTCCCTGCCCCTTTGCTCACAGGTCCGGCACGGTCAGGTGTGCTTCCCTGCCCCTTTGCTCACAGGTCCGGCACGGTCAGGTGTGCTTCCCTGCCCCTTCGCTCACAGGTCCGGCACGGTCAGGTGTGCTTCCCTGCCTCTTTGCTCACAGATCCGGCACGGCCGGGTGTGCTTCCCTGCCCCTTCGCTCACAGATCCGGCACGGTCAGGTGTGCTTTCCCGCTTCTTTGAACACAGATCACTGCAGCTCCACTTAGCAACTCTTACGGCCGCATTTGTGCTTCGATGTTTTTGTCCTCAGCGGTGACAGAGAGGTGTGTGACAGCTGGCAGCTAAACACAGAGGCTTTTGTTTCCCACTATTTTGAGGTCCAATAAACACCAGTGGCCAAAACTGAGGAAACGCTTCCAATATTTAGAGACTGCAGAGATTTATTCAACCGTCACTCTGGTTACTTATTTAATTGTCCCATGTCTGATATTTGTAACATTCTTTGATTGTTGAAACATTACCGCCAATATTGGTGTAATAATTTTTAAAGCAATGCCAGAAGTATTGTAGGTGTATCCACAGTTTTGGCCACTAGTGTAGGTAGGTACTTTCTTTGCTGCTTTGAAAGGCATTCAGAGGAGAGCTGCAGAAAGAGCATTTATTTTTATATATATATACATATTTATTTTATTCATATAAAATTTGGGGCCGCAATGTTTAGGGTAAGTCATCTTGACCTCGATTGCTTGCGCTCTGGTGCCCCCGTGCTGCTGGCTTCGCTCAGTAGATGCTGCCCCCCAGCGTTGTGCCGGGGCTGCGATCTCCGTGGCACAGACTCCAGCCGCTTCCCTCGGGTGCGGCTCTGAGACCCTGCTGGTCGGCCTCGCCGGGCACAGCTACTGGGGCCGTCTTCTCGCGCTCTTGAAACCCGCGTTCTCAGACCTCTTCTGCTCGCAGAGACCGAAATAATCTGAAACTGTGATCCGCCGCTTATCGTCAGTGAGTGGCATGACATTGCCCGCGTTTCTGCTCGAGTTTCACATCACCCCACGCAGTCTGTGGAACTTGGAGACCATCTGGCCCCCAAAGAGCCAAGGTGACGAGGCCCTAAACCCTCTGACGGGTAGGCGGCTCTGCCTTCGTGTCGCAATCCCTCAGATTTTGTAGCAGGCCATGACCACCTGCTGTAAGTTTTGTCTTTTAAAATTATTTTATGAAGAACATATTTATGGTTTCACATGCTGCTTCATTCACATGCTGGAGAACAAGCAGCACTGCGGTTATCGACATCTTCTGCCAGTGCGCCTCCTCCGACCGCACCTCCCGTCACGGGTCACCGCTCCCCTCCCCTCGGGACGGGCGGTTAAGTAAAGCAGTTAGAAAAACATGTTAACCGACACATTTAAAACTCCCCTCAGATGGATCTCTCCGACAACCCCCGGATCGACTTAATTAGCGCAGGAGGTCTGGGCCATGGCAGCCCGCTGCCTGCTTCAGCGAGGGGACAAGCGTCTTCATTAAAGACGGGAGGAGGGATGTAAGCTTGATGGAAGTTTAGGCTCCTTTTATTTGCAGGGTATCTAATTCCAGACACACCCCCCACCCGCTCCCAGATTCACTGATTTATTTAGCAGCCGCAGCTCGGCGTAATGTCAGGCATTAAATGTTTGATAATTATAATGTAAAACGCGCTCATGTGTCGAGTCTCAAAACGTGAGATAATGAATCTAATAATTGCATCTGGGCTCCTTCCCTTCTGTCTGTCGGTCGGAGGCCCTTTTCGAACCACAGGCTGCACTCGCGCCCTTTTCCGCATCCAGCTCCTGCACCAGGACCATCCAGTCAGCTTCTGCTCCCCATCTATCGTCTCGTCTATATGAAATTCCACATGCGTGCAAACATCGCAATGGTCTGGAGAGCAATACAAAGCAGCAGCACGCCGAGCAGCAGACAAACGTGCCGTAAAGCTGGTTGGATCTTAAGGCTGATTTTCAGCACGTCGCCCCAAGTTTCCGCCACTTGTGGACATACAGACCAAAGCTGCATCTTCACGGCATTTTCCTGCTTAAAAGAAAAACCACAGAACATGCAGGGAACCACATGCATCAATACCTACGATGTACAGGAACGTCGCATTTTTCTTAACACATGGAGACAAGTGACCCTATAATAATTGTACAAAATACTTTAAAAATTTATTTACAAAAGAAGCAAAACAAAACCAGCACGTACAGTTTCTTGGCTAAGATACATTTCTTCAGACCATGCAGCAAAGCAGGGCTGAATCTGGACGTAAGAACCATAACACACATCCTGGCAAACAGCACTATTTACGGGGTAGACGGGGCTTGGAGATTAAACAAGGACCACTGGGAGCCGTCTATACATCTGTGAAAGTCTTCCATTGACAACCAGCTTTAATTTCACATATATACTACTGTTATTCAGCTATATCTAATAAACGATTATAGGATTTCCTATGTTATAAGAAAGAGCAAGATTATGGGAGTCCCTAATTAAGTACAAAGCTTTCACCATCCAAGGAAACGGGACGACGCACCAAAAGGCAAGTGGACATCAACGGTTTTGGATCAATGAATTGTTAAAACAGTTAGCAGATATAATCATGTATCCTTTGCAGATTTTATGCAATTAAGGAAAATACTTTGGATTTAAACGGCAAACGTGTTCCCTGACCCGATTTCCCATAATCCACTGTGCAGTGTCAGGACCACAGTGCTCAGAAAAATCAGCTGATGAGAAATAAGTGCAGAAACATCCACTAGAAGCCTATAAATTCCTCCGCTTTCTTTTCATCTTTGCATTTTCTTAAGAGCTCTTTGAGATGGAAGGGCGCTTCTGGTTTGCAGCGTTTCTTGGATACGCTGTTAAAGTATATTAAAAAAAAAAAAAAAAAAAACACCCACATGTCAAGCGCCAATCAGGGCAGGGCTATCCCCCGCCGCCCACCATAAGACGAGGTGGGGGTGTGGGTGTTGCGGCTGGGCACAGGCGGCCGAGTCGCCGCCGCTCGTTCGAGGTCTCTCAAGAGGCCCTGCCGGGTCTTTGATCAGGAGTCGCTGACCTCGGTGTCGGGCAGCCAAGGTGCAGGGAATACTGGGCCGGCACAGACACACTGCACCCAGTCACTGTTCTCCAAAAAGGGTTAATCATATTTAACAATATGCACTCTAACCTCATTAATTAAAATTAGTCTCACATCTGCCAGCAGGACCTGTCCCTCATTACAGTGGAATCTCATTAGAAACCATACCCTTGGGAGGGACTGAATCTTTTCTGTTTCCCGTCTCTCGCCTCATCTATATGAAGCCCTCGTCTCAGGTCTTTAAAGGAAGAGTTGCATAACTAAGGGAGTGTCGGACATGAATTTTCCAAAGCCAATTTATCGAAATATATATTTGAACAATGCCGCGCAAGGAAATTATGATGATCCTGTCAAACTGCATAACGACAAAATAAAATAAAAGGCCTAAAACTTTACATTGCTCTATTTTATATATATATATATATTATATATAAATATGCAGATCTGTAATGTGAAAAGCAAGATTAAAAAATTAAGCTGGGGCCAGCTACATGGTTCAGGTCCTGTGCTGAACACAAGATGTGGAACAATGACAGAAGTACGTAGTGAATGTCAGCTACACAGCCTTTACCCAGGCTGAAATTCTGTACATTATGGAAAAAAATGAAAAAAAAATTTTCCAGAATGAGGAAGGGAACTATACTCAATAATTAATAAACAATACCAAATCAAATTCAATTCAATAAAAAGCTGCATTTACATAATAAAATAGAGTCCATGTAGTCTGAGCGGGCTTGTGACAGCCTGAAACAATGCAGCCGTTGTCTTCTATCTAGCTAGAAAAGTGGGGAGTCACAGAAGGTACAAGGTCCCTGCAATATCCTCTTGATCCAGTCTGGGTCTGTGGAGGGTTTAGAAGGAGAAGCTGACAGTTAGTTTTTAGCTGCCTGACCCGTCTGAGCAAACGCGCATCGCGACCCGTCCGTCACTTAGCTAGTCGATTCGTGCTAACTTACAGACGTGCTTACATTCGTCGCCGGTGCCAAGAAAGAGAAGAAATGAAATCTGTAGGCACCAGTGACACGGGGAAGGCTCTGTCCTTTGTGTTTAGAAAGCCTGCCTTCGAGAACAGCGGATTAGCTCCCCGCCATTCCGAGTTCAAACGGCATAAAGTGGAACCAAAGCCAAAACTGGGGGAGGGGGGGGGGGGGGCACACACCTTCAGGCACGGGGTATCTGGCAATGCTGTCTTGCAGGAGGCAGCGTCTGAACGTGAGCGTTTGACAGGCCTGGTACGACAGCACACACCTAGAGAGAGAGCGAGAGAGAGAGAGCACGTTTCACAGTTGTGGCACCAGCAAGCCCTGGCTGTTCAAGGCGCAACTTAACAGGCCAGGATACCTTACAACAAAATGAAGAGCTATTTGAAAAATCCCACATGCGAATGTAACAACAAAAAAGGTGTTTGCCATTAGAATACAGTCGAGCCCCTGATGTGAACAAAGCCCCCTTAAGATGACAGTTTTGCGTGTCACAGTGCTGAAAGGACACGCTTGGAAGAATGGGGGTGTGTGTGGCGTAGCATAAGACCTAAAAGCTACAAGGAAATCGCAGAAACAGGAGCACTAAGGGAGGGACGAGCAGGAATGGGCTGTACGGCGACCTCCAGGGGTCAAACCCAGCACCACCTCCACCATAATTATCCAGGGTGAAAATAAATGTTCTGGGCCTGGCGATTCATTGCAGACAACACTGGGCTTGGGTTGCTTAAGTTACAGGCAACACGCCATGTCACCAAGCCTGATAAGCTTCACCATGGCCAAATCGGTCATTTCCCAGTTGAAGTTGTACTCCGCCCAGTAATATTTTTTTAAGGTGAGGGCAAATGTTAAACCAGATATTTTTTAAATTTGAGGTTTTTAAAAGGAGGGCAGCACAGTGGCTAACATTGTGTCCTCACATTCCCAGGGTTGCAGGTTCGAATTTCTCCTCCACTCTATGTTTGTGGAGTTTGCGAGTTCTCCCTGTGTTGTCTGGGTTACTGTCCGCAGTCTTTAAGAGTGGCACCGTAAACTGCATGTAGTGATGGGCTGACATCACCTCCAGAGGCTGCTGGTGCCTGAGCACCTTCCCCTTTTGTCCAAATGAGAGAAAGTGAGTCCCCCAAAATTTACCAAGGGGGTCCCACCCACTTGATCATCTGCCCTTCAAAAAATCTCGGCATGGCCCGTGCCACCGTGATCTAGAAGGTGGAATTTTTTATAAATCAATTCAATTTGGTGTTTTGCCGGCGCCAAAAAATTATGAATGAATGCAAAGATTCAAGAACCGCAGAAGATCTACCTCAGATGATCCAGCGGGTCATTGTGCAGCGCAGACATTCACACGGTGGTTTTTAATTAGCATGAATCACATCATATTTTTTCCTAAGAAAGCCATTAACACGGAGTACAGATGGAACAGGAAAATTAACCGTGTGCAAAATATACCCTGGTCTCATGTGGGCAAAACCACAAACAAGCATGACACAGATAATGGAGAATATGGGGGGGGCAATGTCAAGCTTTCCATAATAAATGAACATAGCAGGCAAGAGCTTTTTTTTAAGTGCAGAAAAACACAAATAAATAAATAACCAACAACAAACAGGACACAAGACAATAGCATCACACTATAGATATTACTGGGATGCCAGCCGCCAAGATCTGCTCTGATCCACAGACGGACCTGTTGGACTCATTAGTGAGCCGAGAAGAAACTGAGCAGCATTCAGACGAGTCAGTTTGAAAGGGCTAAAAGTCCCCCAAAAGAACGGAGCTGCACGCCTCAGTATAACATGTCAACAGTCAAGAACAGTGATCATTAAGATACAAAGGGCTTGACAGAAATCAGAGCAGCAATTCATAAATGTCTCATTTCACTTACGGAAGCTTTTAGGCTTAGTATGACCTGCTTTGTATTGGACAAAAAGCATAACGTCCACGCTCTAGGTATTTTAGCGCAAGTATTCTTCTAGGGCTTCCTTATAAGCGTGGGCCGTCACATTAGCGAGGTGCTAAGCAGCTTAGTATTTGGCGCCGTGATCAGTCAGTAACAGTCAGTGACAGTCAGTAACCCAGAGCCAGACAAAATAATTAACAAGCAAAAAAAGTCAACTATACTAGCTTGTGTTAACTTCAAATTGACCAGCTTTAGGCACTTCCTACAATATCTCGCAAAGTTACATTTATAATGCAACCGATTACTGCTGGCTGCTGGAATTCAAGCCAAGTGTAATACTGGTATAGACGACTGGTCTGGTAGCTATCTAATAATATCACTGCCACTCCTCAAAGGGGCTTTACTCTCGCAGCTGTGGGTTATTTAACGTGATTCCAGACTCACTGGTGCCGAGCGCTTGCTATTCTGCTGCTCAATTAGAGCAGAACGTCGGATCATTTGAACCGTCGGGCCTGGTTTTCTGGGGTATTCTGACAAAGGACAGTTCAGTACCACTTCAGCTGTGAGCCCGCACTAAAGCCCACTGCACAGATGTCAACCAATGAGTCAGGTTATTGAAAATACTACTTCAATCAAGTATTCATATCATAGGAATAGCTCAAGAAAATGCACAAGGCTATGCAAACCCCTTATGAAGGCTTAAAGATCTATGAAATAAGGGTGAGTATGTTGATATTAGGGTTTGGCCTGGATAAACGATACCTTACACCTGACAGCTGGTTGGTTAACGCAGGAGAAGGACAGAGATACCTGAGCCATATGTGGCCGTTGCTGCACACGGCCTGTCTGCGGTCAGTGAAGGGCAGCACTTCTCTGCAGAGGCTGCAGTACTCGGGGAAGGTCTGCTTGTTCATCTTCTTAAAGATGTGCCCAATGAGGACCTGGAAAGAGGAAATCCAGAGGAGGTCAACATAAGCTTCAGAAGAGCCTCCGCGTCTTCGGGGCTCAAGCCATGGTTACCGAAGGGGGGGGGGGGGGGAAGAAACTCAATCAATGGCAGAACATTCCAGACTTCATTGAGAGAATCTCTTGGTCTAAGGCCCACAGATATCAAAACCGAGCCAAAGGAAAAGTTCCTGATTCCTAGGGACTTGTCTGAAACCTTAGTTGCCTCATTTGTGACCGCGTTTAGGCCGAGTACAATACCCCCACTTCATTTTTACCGATCTCCCCCCTATTGTCCACCGTTATCCTCAAACACCCGGCCGCCCACCTCACGCTGAGCTCCTCATGATGACATAAACTCCCTGACTGTGAGGGTTTTGCCATTTTGGAAGACTCCTTGCCGATCAAGACAGAAATGCTTCAACACAGATCACCCAGGATGACTTCGTGTTTACTGGTGTTTAACTTGCCCACTAAGAGCTTACGTAAAGCTCATCTACACTAGCAAAATGTACGCTACACCACTGAAGGGAACCCCCAGGGACAGAGGCTCAAGCCTGAAGGCCTTTTCTGGTGCAAACAGACTCATCTGCTTGTTGAGAACAGGGTGAATGATGAGTCAGTTTTGTGTTTAGCAAGATCTTTCTGCACCTACCACATCTTTCACAAAATAATCAATTCATTAAATTAAACTGACATTTGCACTCAGCTGGGTGAGCTGCTGAGTCTGTTCTTGCATTTTGAAGCAGCTTCACAGTGAGTATGTGAATTTACCTACAGTTGTTGCTGGTTGATGCAGTCTTCTATGCTATCATAATTTCAGCCACCGGCAGGGCTGTTCAATTATGGCAAAAATCAAAATCATAATTATTTTGTTCAATATTGCGACTATGATTATTTAACAGTGATTACTCATTGACTTTGGAAATATCATGCACTGATTGAACTTTGGAAAAAACTTGCATTTTTACCAGTGGATTCCTCCTAAACCCTAAAGATTGTTCAACTCGGCAACAAAAAAAAAATCTTGTTTGAAAGGGGTGATTTGTAACAAGAACATTAGCATCACCGTGAAATGAAACGATTATTTTATCTAGAGTATTTTGCTTTGATAATCATTGGAAGCCAAAATAATAAATGATATTAATATCATTTGCAGCTCTTTCTGTTTCCGAGATGATTTTTCTATGGCATTTTTAAAAATGACCCTGGCTACAGTGGCACGTCGTTAATTCTTAATGATTTTCATATACACTGTTTTTCTAATTTATTCAAGCGTCTCCCTTATTCTGGCAGTAATTCATGGCGTTAACCGCAGTATTAAGCTTTATCACACAGCCATTTCCTACCGAGAACCACATTTGAAATGGAGAATAAGGCTGCGTTCACACTGCCTGCCACATCACTCAATTCCGATTTTTTTGCTTAGATCAGATTTGTCTAACTTGAGTACAAGTGACCTGTACCTGACTGTAACGTGAACGCATCGGTCCTCCGATACGTCACTCATGCGCATTGATACGTTTTTACATGGGTGAAAAGCTGGTCGTAATATTGGCACGTTGTGCGGCCATGACCGCTGCGCTGATTCGAGTCTTTTGCCTCTTTAAACTTCGACTTCAGGCTCTTTTATTTTTCTTTGGCATTGCAACCACGTTCGAGTCCCCACTGTGCCATTTCTTTGGCAATTATTTCAAATACTACTCTATTACTCCTTCCAGTTTAGCTTGAACAGATTAATTTCCCCAAATATCAATTAAATCCCTACCTTCTCCACCCTTCCACTGACTGTTATCGCAGCTCTCCTCCATTTTTACCTTCCTGCGCTGCCGGCGCAGGCTGACGTCAGCGCATGCGTATAAGCAAAGAGCCACACTAATTCCGATCTGAGCGTCACATTCAGGTCGCATGGCCGCGAATCGGACACGTATCTGACTTAGTACCACATACAAAAGTGACACAAATCTGATTTGAGTCCACACAGCCCTAAGAGGATCAGATCTGCGCCACATTAAGGCGAAAAATCCGATTCGAGTCACTTCAGCATGGCAGTGTGAACGTGAGAAGTGTTTTTGCTTTTGCAGTCCTTGCTTACCCTGGCAGCCCTGTCTTCGTAGGTCGGGTCACTCATGAGGAAGTCACACACGCCACGGGTGGGGATGCTGGTGTTCTCCGTGATCCAGGTGTGCAGATACACCTCCCCCAGCACCCTCTTCATATGCTCACGTGTCAGGTGAGATTCCACCGCCTCGATCCAGGCAATGACCTCACTCATCTGTTCGTCCGAGGCCCCACTCCCGGGCCCCTTTAACCCCACCCCCCCTGAGGCAGAGGCTCCAGCCGGGGAACCCTCGCTATTGTCCTCGCCCTCTTCGTCCACGATGAACACTTTGGTGTCCTCGTGCGAAGGAAGCCAGTGCGATTCCGCCGACATCTTCTGCAGGGACTGGTAGAGCACGCGGAACAGGAAGAGCTTGAAGCGCCACAGGTAGGTGGAGCCCGTGGCGTGAACTTTGTCGTCCAGCTCCTCCTGCAGCATGGGCGGAATGCGCCTGTCCCGCAGAACCTTCCAACGCACTAGATCCAGCAGGTCCGTCTGTTTGAAAAGGTTCTGCACCATGGACTCCAGAAGCTCTGCTGCCGCGTCATCCGGGGTCTTCAACGTGACGAACTGGACCTGGAACGCCCTGCCGAGCGGGAGCTGCCCGTTGGTCACGCCTTCCGTGGTGACCAGGGCCAGATAGGCACCGTTGGGACTGACGGCCACACCGTGCAGCCTGCTGCCAATCACGCCCTCGGGCATGTTGATTTGCTCCTGCTTAAACATGACCGCCATGTCGGTGAAAATGGGCGTGAGCTTCTTCACCACGCCGTCGGCCGAGCACGTGAAGATCGAGCCTCCGTAGCGACTGGCAGTCATGGACATGATGGGCGTGGTGTGCAGGCCAGTGACGTGGGAGTTGTGCACGTTCAGGCCGGCCTTGGAGATCAGCAGGAGGCACCAGAACAGGTGGGAACCGCGAGCGGCCACCACCAGGCTGCAGTTGCACTTCTGGTAGGGGTGAAAGAGCGAGATGCACTTGATGTTGTGCACCGGAATCTGGTCAGTCTCCTGCCACAGAACCACAGGCTGCCGCAGCGTGAAGTAGCCCTTCACGGCCTTGAGGTTGACCGGAAGGATCCTGACAGGCCCCACCGAGCTGCCCACGATCAGTCCGCTCATCTTGCGCCCGCTATGCTCATATTCCCACCAAGCCAGCACGCTGGGCGCAGACACCCCCGACTGGATAGTGTTGCAGGAAAGCACCGAATCCTTGTCCTCAAAAGGGAGTTTGAACTGCCAGATGGCCAGGTCCCCATTCTCCATGAGTACGGCCAGCAGCACCGTGCCTACGTCCTTGCACTCGTTGTTCATCTGCACTTGCTGAGTGGTGCAGACGCTGGACCACTCCATGCGCACGGGACTCTGCATGCGGCGGCGCCGCTGACGCTCCGGCAAGTCCTCTGGCGAGCCCAGGGGCGGCTCGGCCCCCGGCGGCGAGTAGCCCTTCTCCTCCAACATCTCACCGTAGAGCTCGGTCAGGTCCACCAGAGCTGTCCACTGCAGCCGGTTCAGGTTGCCATAGACGGTGAGCCGGTTGTCCAGCGTGAGGGAGGCCAGCAGACAGCGCCCGTTGGTGTCGCAGCCCAGGGGGGACCAGCTGGTGTACTTGAAGCCCGTCTGGGGCGGAACACTTGCTGCATCCGGGGACTTCGCACCGTCCAACAAACACTGGCTCTCCGGTGAATCTGGTGTTTCCTTGCCTTCCCCACCTTCAGATTCTCCTTCCTCCAGGCCCACCTGCAGATAAAATGCAAATATATTCACAAAAACAATAAAAATTAAATTCACGAAAAATTTGTAACAAGTTAACCAACTATGCTACTCATTGCACATTGATGGTTAATATAACAATAAAAATGGCCTTTTATCAGATTACTTTTTAAGAACACGTTTATAAATGAATAATTATCAAAAAGAACATTTTAGACTATACATTTTGGTTACAGTCCGTGGGTTATGTACCGGAGCTGAACAGGCGGACCCAGCAGCAGGTTTGTAAACACTGCCGCAAAAAATCGGACATTCATCCTAAAACGGAGATTAAAACACCTCATTCCCCGGCCGGATTATAACCAGTTAGCGGCGTGTAAGGTTACACCACCCCTGTAAAAGGTATTCAATTATCGCTACATAACCACAATAAGATCAGCCACAAAATAATAACAATAAAGCGATGTAATAGCAAAGCGACATGTGGCCGCTTCGTCGACCAGAATTTACCTTGAGTTCACAAATACTGTCCGGAAAGGGGATGGAGGTCCGCTGCATGACCAGATCCTGGTTGCAGCCGTGGACATCGCACAGGATCTCCATGAGAGAAATGCTGCTGGTACTGGAGGCCGACAGGCGATGGTCTTCGGACCACGAGAGAGGCTCCAGGCCGCTCACCGGACTCGGGAGCTTCACCGCGGGCTCCCGCTTAACGATCGGGCCCAGTCCGACCCAGGGGTCCGTGTCGGGTTCGGGTTCGGATTCGGTGTCGGGTTCGGTCTCTCCATCTGGAGCACGATCAGGGCTTAGGGCCGCCATTTCCCTGGGAAAATGCGAACAGGAAGTTGCGTGATTCGGGGCGGGTCTACGCAACGGACGCCGGGGAAAGGGCGCCGGCAGGGATCCCCGTGATCCGTGCGCCGTCGGTCCGCGCAGGCAGGCATCCCCGTGATCCGCGCAGGCAGGCTTCCCCGGATCACAGCAGCCAGCCGGGATCCACATACCGGCGTTAAGTGACGGGCAATTTGCGAGCTGCGGATTCAGAGAGCTGCGGATCTTTTTTCGCCGCTTGCTATTGGCTTTACGCCACCGCATGTTTAGATAAACAACAGCCATTAGCCATGTGTATCACCAGTCACGCGTGTTCGCCAAGAATTGGTCGCTAACCTTGACCTAAATGTACATAAAGTAGGTAGAAAAGTATAATAAAAAAAAAACGTGGGGCGTTTGAGTGCAGTTAATTACTACAGTGGTTAACGCTGAGACTTGTGAAGGATTGACTTCTGTATCCGGTGTTGCTTGGTCGCACACGTGTGCAGTGACACCCAGACCTTCTGCTTCAATCCAAGGTAGGTGGGAAGCAGTTGAAGCTGAAGTCGTGTTTTTGCGTTCACCAGCGCATTATCAGCCCGCTGCCATGCCCAGATAAACTACTTGAAACTGCTTCGATTCTTCTTATCCAGTCCCATTGCTAACATTATCGTTCTGTTTGCATTGCATGTGAAATGCAAATGCCGCAACAGCTTTAGCTGTTTAAATCTGACATTTCGTTTGTTTACCTAAATGTCTAGAACCCAGATTATAAATTCATTACACTGCTTTTAAAACTGATTGGTTGTCTATACTCTGTCAAAACTATATCTCCGGATCGTAACCGTGTTTATGGCTGTGCACTGGCCTTTTGCAGTGGATTTGTGAACGTTCACCATGGCTGAAGACACGCTGATGCTGAATATGACTTTAACCCCAGCTGTCCACACGCACAAGAAGCGGCACACACCGTTCAGGACCTCGGACAAATGGGTACGAAGTGGCTTAATGTGCATTGTCAGCATTTGTACTATTATCAGAGGCGATTCTAGGGACTCTAGGGGCATGCACTGCATGAGGCCCTCCAACCCCCCCTCCCTGGCATGGTAAAATGTATTACCTTTATTTTATTGTTTTGTGTAAATTTACATTAACAAAGAGAATTCAATAAACACCAGACCTTTATTTTCACTTTACTGTGAAAAAACAGAATACACAAATAAAGCAGATTTGTTGTTGCAATGTACTATGTAATCGCCTGCTCAAGGGCCCCCTTCCAGCTCGGAGCTCCAGGCCCTCGCCTGCCTTGTCTGTCCTGTCTTGGCTTTCGCACTATTACATCTTGTTTAATACACTTGCTGGCCCAAAAGCCACTCGTCACAGCATTACCACACTCGGAAACTATGAGTTTAGTTCATTTAATACTTCACTGTTCATTTACCCCTTTATGTATATGTGTATATATATCTCAACCTAAAGTTTATTTATATATATATATATATATATAACCTTATTTGTTTGTGCTGTGTTTCTGAAAGCAGTTTTGTGTGCTACATGATAACCTAATTCTTATGTGATATTTTTGTTCAGAAATTAGTTTGACTGTCATGTTTGAAAAAGTAATAGAATGGGAATTTATTATTTTGTGTTTATTATTGATGGGCATATGGAGAGCTTCTGGTAGGCTGGGTCTTCAAAACTGACAGGGCCTGAGCGCTTTGTTTTGGGGAGAGTCTGTCATACCGATCCAGAAATCTTTGTTACTGCTGGCAGCCATATGGGTAATTTCCATGAACGTCAGAGTGGATTAGGTCATACGTAGTGATCCATTTGGTGGTGTATCCTTCCATGGACTATTACTTATAACAATTAATTTTGTTCCATGGCAGAAAATGAGAAAAGCAGAGAAGCGGAAAGCTCTGCAGGGGACACCAACTCCCCCCCCCTTCAAAAAGACGCGCGTCATTCCCGAAAAGAAACCTGCCCACACTGACCAACAGCCACCACACCAGGGTCCGACCCCCCCCAAACAAATGAAGTCCAGGAGTCTGCCGCAGAAGCAAGGGGGGGTTGAAAAATGTAGCCCGAAATTGCCACAACCCCCTAAGGTCAGTCAGAAGGGTCACCCAGATGGCCAACAGAAAGAAGACCGAGAGATCGTCAAGACCTCATCCTTGTTCAAAAACAACCCAGAGATCCCAGAGATGCAGAGGTGGGCTACTGTGCATCAGTCCCAGTATCAGGCGGTGACTGGGGCAGTCTGCTGGCCTTTTGCTGTTTTAATGATTATTTCTGTCTGAAAAGGTACTGGAGATGCTGGGAAGGGTGGCTAACATTGTGTGTGATATCGAATCTGGGCTGTTTTTTCCCCCCAGGCCTACAGTGAAGCAGCTGAAGGAGAAGGTCTTCACCAGTTGCTCCTTCGTTGATCTTGATCTCCATCCACACTTGGTGAGAGTTATAGTTCACACTACTCTTGGTGCTCATTGCTGATGTCCTGCCTCTGTTTGACTTTATCCTGGCTTGTCTTTTTCTCTTTCTAAGGTATCAACTCTGAATAATGTCTTGAAGGTGACAAGCATGACAAGGTATGTTTCTGTCATTTTTGGACCTACTTGCCCTCTAAACACTAGACCGTAAGGGCACTTTTCCAGCACACCAGGTACTGAACCGAAAGTACGGTTCTTCTAGGTGCTGGTTTTCCACTGGCGTAAAAACTGGTACCAGCACTGAATGACATCACAACGAGGTGGGGTATCTTGTACTGAATTTGAAAATGGGTATATTATATTATAGGACTGGGCAACATGCAATATTAATACCAACATGGCATGTAATGCACATGCAATTTTGACACCGCTAGTCAGCTAAATTAAGGTCAGGTGTGTGTATGGACACAGTAGTGCAGGGGGTTTTGCCAAAACATTGTTACTATATGAGGAACAAAAATGTAGCAAGCCTTGCAATTTTAATGATTATTCCTTTTAAAGATTATCTAGCATATGTTTAAAGTTTACCTCTGTTGATTTTGTATGAGTGCTGTATGTGTTCTTCAAGACGATCATAATCATTTTCATTCTTGCATCGTGCCAATCTTTATTACAAACAAAATTACATTGTGATACTTTCCAGTACCATGCTGTCCTAGTATATTATACTAAATACTTAATTTTTTTTCTTGTCATGCTATCCTGATCTCGTATCTGTTCTTCTGACCAGATCACAACTTGAGCCACACATCTATTATTACTTTTTCTAACCCCATAAGTACCAGGAAAATATCCCAGATGGTTTGGTACTTTAGGTACTAGAACTTTTTGTACTGGTATTCGACTGGAAGTCAATGGAAAAGCAAAAGTACAAAAGTATGGTATTTGGTGCAGTGGAAAAGTGCCATAATATTTTAGTTTTGTTTAGTTATTGTGTATGTATGTATGTATGTATGTATGTATATGTATGTATATATAGATCTTGTAAGAAAGTAGTCAGATGTGCTTTGGTCACATAAACACATTAAATGGGAATATGGCCAGAACACCGTGCTTAGATGGCTCATGGAATGCTGCAGTTAGAAGATGAAACTGGTTCTGTGTTGACCCTCGTCCATGATGGTTCGCAGTGTTCAGAAGCAGACGATCCCCGTGCTGTTGGCAGGTCAGGATGCAGTGGTCCGCTCCCAGACGGGGTCAGGTGAGGGGTCTTGCTCTGTCTTTTTCTTAGGACGCCTTACTTTTGCATTTGCCATCTAATCTGCATGTAATTTAGAGTTAACAGTGCATTTCTTCTGCGTGCCGAACGCAGGTAAGACCCTGGCTTACGGGATTCCGCTGGTTCAGTCTCTGCAGGCGGTCCAACCGAAAATCAAGGTAAGCCAGTCACTCCGAGTCGATGGGGATTAAACTCAAAAAAATAATTCTGCCTAATACCATAAACAGACATTTGGCTTCCAGTTTTAAGTGGATTATAAAAGAAAGTCAATAGGTGTGTTCTGATTTTTTAAGTCTTTTTTTTGTTATTGTGATACAAGTCTTGCTATTTATACTCGAAATGTGAACCTGGTTCACAGTGAAGCTCTAAATGTTAGAACATTTGTGTTTGGGATAATGGCTACTGTAGTGCTTCCCAGACCAGTCCTTGGGCCACACTGGACAGATCCAGATTTTTGTTTCATCCCAGTTCCCAGAACACCTGACCCAGGCAATTGGGTGCTCTAAATACCTCACAGGTGTGCTGGGAACTGGGATGAAACAAAAATCTGGATATGCCCAGTGCTCAGCATGCCCTGAGGACTGGTTTAGGACACAGTGGTGTAGTGAGTATGACTTTACTTTGGCTGGTGTGTTTCGCAAGGATATGTTGTCTGGGCTTAATAATAGGTCTTCCTCAGTAGTGGGTCTTTGTGGTGTCCTTTCAGCTTCAGTTGTGAACGTGTTTGTCATAGACCAATGACAATTAACACATGGCTGATTTGTACCAGCGAACAAATGTGTCAGGCGATGATGAGTGACATCATCACCCTAAGACCAGAACGACAGTAGTTTTTAAGTGTCTCAGTGACTTTTTAAATCATTTTATAGACACAGCACTTTTGTTGCTAATTAGAGGGAATTTAAATCGGAGGGTAAAGTGATAGCAGCAGGGCTTTTAAAACAGGCTGTCTTCTGCTACCTAATTATCAGTTTGTGGGAAACCCCTCACTTCCTGGGAATTGTGTTAGACCCGCCAAACGCTGGCGTTCGTCCACCTGCAGGGATGCACAAATGGAAATGAGCATTATTCGCGACACAGGGAGCCAAAGGCAGCATACGAGACTGTTGGACTGTGACAGAAGTCCCCTTTGAGGGTACTGTCTGGAACAAAAACTTTTTTAGTAAACGACTGTGTCGCGAATCGGTGCTTATAAATTTGGTATAAAAATCTAAATATCCCCCTCCTCTTCCAAACTGATATCCAGCACTTCATTTAATTCACAGCTCGGGGAGTATGGTTCAGCGGTAAAGGAGAGAGTTTGGTATTTGAGGGGGGGGCTGAATGAAGTCAAATGAAATGGTTCATACATCCATTGTATCGTTATTTTTAAAAATGTAATTTCAATGAGTAAGTTGCTGTATTTAAACCCCCCCCCCTTGTCTCCAGGAGAGAGGCACTGGGTTTATCGTACTGGTCACCGGTACTGGCACCATCCAATACCTGTAGATGCCCAGACTGGGTGGCACAGCACAGGAGCGATGCCTTTAAAAGCTCGGTGTTGTTCACTTAAGCCTGTCTTTGTCTTTTTTTTTCTTTCTTCCCTAAATAGTGACAGAGCACCACTAAATAAAAGTAAATACCCAGTGGGGGCTGGATTAGCGGGGCTGTAATAAGGAGCCCTGACAGATTTGCTCCCGTCTCCTGAAGCAGCCGGTCCCCAGCGTAGCATCGCAAAAAACACTGACAGCTGTCTGGTCCACTGAAAGGCGGGCGCTGAGCCTTACCCCGAGCGCTGAAGCGGCCTTTCATGTCGGCGTGATTGCCATGATGCCGGAAAACAAATCGCAGCAAAATATGTATGAAAAATACTGTGTGTGCGTGTGCTGAATTCCTGTTATCCTTCCCCTGAGTGCTTTCGACCCCCTTCCCTCAATACTGCAGTTAATAAACACGCGGGGACTCAGTGGCTTTTAGCCCGGTTGACGACGCACGTCAGTTGAGAACCTTTCAGAAATGTACCGGCTGATGCTTCCCTCTCCTCTGTCCCGCAGAGGGAGGATGGTCCATTTGCGGTCGTGGTGGTCCCCACCAGAGAGGTACGTGGGGGGCCTCCCTTGTCGCGCGGCCACCTCTGCTTGCCCCTGCTCCTTCCTGATTCACGTCGAATCGTACTCTGCTAGCCTCTCTCGCCATTCTTCTATAAGCACTAAGCGATCGCTTAGCTGTCACTGTTGGGCTACAATCCAGCAGCTGTCCCCGCTGTCCATGCAACATGGCCACTATCTGTCTCCTCTCTTTACATTATTTATCGCCGTTCCTCCTCAGTTGGCACAGCAGAGCTTCCAGATCATCCAGAAGCTGCTGAAGGTGAGATCTGGCTGTGGACATCAGATTTCGCCCAGCACCATAAACATACTGAGAAATGTAACGTCTCCTCGCATCTGCTTCATTTTCCTGGGGTGTTTGTCAGCCCTTCACCTGGATTGTGCCCGGAGTCCTCATGGGAGGGGAGAAGAGGAAATCTGAAAAAGCCAGGTTAGGGCTTTTGCATTGTTTTGATGCTGTGTTGTCATTTGGTGTTCGCCATCTTTCCAGGGAAAAAAAATCACAGGCATCACATTGCTAGCTGTTAATATCACGGTGTCCCCCAAAATCCAGAAACTATACAGAGATTTCTTGTAGACCGACGTAGGTGTAACATAATTTACAGTGCAGAATGTTTACATAAGGTTTTAATGGTGAGGTGTAAGTTTAGCATTTCATACAGGAGGATATTCAATCCCAGAATCCTCTCCTGCATTGTTGGTATCCGGTGAGCCAGGTGTCCACTCACACTGACGCAATGTCGTCAGGGCGAATGGCGTGAAGGGCGTGCTTGTTTCGCGGAGCAGCTGTGCTGTCGGTCTCCACATCTCATTACCTCCTTTTGGTTCTGCACACAGATTTTTGGCTATTTTACCCTTTGTGAAACCAGGCTCTGTGTTTAACCGGGAAGCTGGAGCCCCAGCGAGCTGTTCATGAGGGCCCTTCAGCCAGGGCTGAGCACTCTGTTCTATCTAAGACCGGCTGGTGATTATTATGATGATCATGATCATGATGATTGCAATAATAATGCATAATAGCACTCAGAATATCTTCTTGCAGTTGAAATGCTGCTGATTTTGCAGGATTTTATTACCAGTCTTGTAATATACATTTTTTTATTTTTGGTTATAAAATGTGGACTTTTCTGAGATTTAAATTAAATGAGATGTATCAGGATGAAGGTAAGTGAACATTGTTTTGAATGGACATGCTTTGTAAGTTAGGTTTTATTCAAATTGAGCCTTATTATAAATGGTCTTAATTGCTGCACCGAATGAATGTTTTTCCCTAATTATCTCATCCAGGCTGCGTAAGGGCATCAATATCCTGATTGCCACTCCTGGCCGGCTGGTGGACCACATCAACAACACGCTGAGCATAGCTTTCAGCGCCGTGCGCTGGCTCATTCTGGATGAAGCTGACCGGTTTGTGGCCCCCCCCCCCCCCCCCCCCAGGCACTGGGATCTGCAATAAAGGAGAAATGCAGATGTGAGGTTTTGACTTGACCAGCATTATGATGCTTGATTCTAGGAGATAAATAGCCAGACACTGAACATTCTGTCCGGTCCGGTCCGGCATGTGCAGCGTCTCATCACAGCGCCTGTGTGTCCAAACAGGACTCTGGACCTGGGCTTTGAGAAGGACCTCACGGTGATCCTGAATGCCCTGAACGCCTCCGGCCCCCCCAGACAGAATGTGCTGCTGTCGGCCACCCTCACAGAAGGCAGGCTGTCTCGGGCTCGGCTGCGGGGGGTGGGGGGGTCCTCTGGGGGGTCTTTCGTCTTCGCATGGCCGCGTATTTAGTAGGTGGCCAGCGTGTCTGTGTGTTACTCGCTCCTTTGACGACGCAGGACTTCTTGCAGTTCTCGTAATTATTAGTGAGCGGACAGGTGATGTCATGGGCAGCCTCTTGCTGTGTACCCCAAATCTACCTCCCCCCCCCCCCCAAACCAGTGTTGGCGGAGCCCTTCAAAACACGATAGGCCAAGTGATCGCAAGTGATCGGAGCCCACGGAATGTGCTGGAAAGCGGCCGTCGGGTGTTTCTCTCGCCGTGTTCGGGGCCCCTTTAGCTACCAGCGTTGCTGCAGCAGATGGGAGATGTTCCCTCAGCCGGGAGATGGCAGGTTTTCATCGACTAGACACCTGGCTCTCAAGACCCCCCTTCGTGGTGTACTCTGAGGAGAAACACTCAACACTCACCCGCCTCGGTCATGTTATGCTTTGGAGGTTGGGGTCTTATGTTCTCATCCTTTCCTGTGTTGTGGGGGGCCTGTGTTGGGGGGGGGGGGGCAGGTGTTACTAGGCTTGTGGGGATCAGCTTGAAGGACCCGGTGAGCATCCACGCTTGCGAGGCCTCGGAGCAGAGGGGGGCTGAGGCGTCCGCAATGCTGCCCGACAGCTTCGCTGTCCCCGAGAAGCTTCAGCAGCATGTGGTCCTGGTGCCCAGCAAACTGCGGCTGGTCTGCCTGGCCGCCTTCATCCTGGCCAAGTGCAGGGTAGGACCAGGGGCCAGGGGCCAAGGGTGGGCATGGGAGCTTGGGGGTGGGGGGTAGCTGCTTTTTTGATTTGGTTTCGGCAGTTAAAAAAATAGTAATGTTGCATGTGATGGGGATGTAATTTTGTATGATCCCTGAGCGCGACAGGACCTGTGTGATGTTCCGTTCCCCCCCCCCTCCCCACCCAACTCCTTTCACCGCAGTTCGAAGGTGCCCACAAGATGGTTGTGTTCCTATCGAGCTGTGAAGCTGTGGGGTTCCTGCTGCGCCTCTTCACCACCGTGCTTGCTGAGCGGGGGGAGCCCTCAGCCTCCCCAGAGGAGGAGAAGGAGGAGGTGCGCCTGCGCTTCCTGCAGCTCCACGGCGGCATGGCCCAGGAGGTGAGCACACAGCCGTGCGTGCGCCTGTGTGTCTGTGCACGCGCGCATGTGTGTCTATGTGCGTGTGTGTGCTCGTGTGTGTGCGCGTGCGTGTGTGTTTATGTGCATGTGTGCGTGTGCCGCGGGCAGCTTGGCCGGCTTTAGCTCCGCTGAGCCCCCTGGTGATCCCACATGAGCCCCCGGCGCCTCTGGCTGGACCCCGCCGGGGCCCCCGCTCATCTCGGCTCACAGCTGCCGGTAAGCAGGCTGTGCCTGGCGGCGGGGCTCTGGGGGGGGTGGCAGGCGGCTCGTGTCCAGGCCTCGCCATCACCCCAGCCACAGGAGCACTAATGGACCTGGACCGGCCGTGTCCATATGGCACTTCTGGGAGCAGGGACCCGGGGGGCTGGCCTGCCCCCCCCCCATCCCCATTAGACATTAAAGAGCACACGTCCAAAGTAGGACTCGCATTATGGATGTGTTTGGTAATGGGGCCGTGCCAGCCGGCTTGGGCTCGTCTGCCTCGATGAGGAGGTCCACCGGAGACGAGCAGGAGATCGCCTCCTGTCCGCCTGCATCCGGCTCCCCAGTCCCCAGATTTCAGAGCCTACCTCTCGCCTGCTTCTCTGTTCTCGATCTCTGAAATAATCTGAATCCATCCATCCATCTCCTCCTGCTGACCCTGCTCAGGGTGGAGATGGTCCCTGGTGACCTGACCCTGGATAGGATGCTAATCCTGAAGCTGCTTGTTGTATTATAAGCTGTCGCGCCCCACTGTCTGAGCACAGCACTCTTCCTTCTACACTTTGACTTTAGTGTGTGATACAATTGCATTCTAAATGGCTGCAGTTCTTCCTGGACCTTCTGTAGGTAATTACTCTGTTCAAGTAATTGTTTAATAAGTTCCCGTTTTCGGGGTTAATCGGGTGTCCACTGACTGACCCCTGACGACTGCCGCTGTGTCCCTGACTCAGATGACGTACCAACGGAAAAAGCCACCTGATGCAGTACCCAGAATGCACTGCATTCAACTACAGCTTGACAGTTCAAAATTAAGCTCTTTGCTCAAGGGTACAAAAAAGATTTTAATTCCTGGATTCCTCAAACTCTGTTATTTAAACCCACTACAGCATGTGGCCCATTTTTTCTTAAGAAGAACAAAATCAGACATCAGCTTTCTGAAAATGTCAGAGGTAGAATGTCATTACCTGAGGTTTACTGCTCTTCTTTTCCTAACAATAGAGCAACAGTAACATCTGATTCTCTGATCAATCCCTCTCTTGTGGGGATTAAATGTCTTTATGGGCATCTAGCCTGTCCACATACAAATGTATTTTTTTCTGTATTGCAACTTTTGTAACATTTGCTATCCCTGACCCGAATATTTCATTAGAGGATGGTTGGATGGATGGATGGAATTTTACCATATTAACTGTGTAGAATGGTCACAGTGTTATTTGAGAGCAGGGTGTGTGTTTGTGTCAGAGTGCCCCTTTCCCACTGACCGGCTGTTGTTTCATCTCTGGCATCGCTTAGAGGTGTCTTTGCCTTCCTTGGACACCTTACAAAGAGTCGTGTATGAATAATGTTGGGTGTTGTAAGGGGAGCTTAGCATCTCCATGTCAACAAGTGAACCTTCTGTTAAAAAAAAAACCCTTCTGTGTGTCTGCCTGGGCAGGAGCGGACGGAGGTGTTTCAGGACTTCTCCGGGAGTACGTCGGGCATTCTCCTTTGCACGGTGAGTCTGTTTCGAGAGCAGGGGGAGTGGGAACTGTAACAAAACCACAACCAAGAGGACGTCCTTCTGCTGTAGGTCAAGGAAACGCTGGCTGCCAGAGTCCATCAGATGATGACTCCGTGTGAGGAGCAGCGTGGTCCTGCCGAAGGCGGTGGGGCGCGTGGGGGCACCCTGGCACTGGGCCCTGCTGGCTGCTCACCCAACCTGTGGGGTGGCGTGGGGGGTGGGGGATTTACGGCTCCCCACCCAGAGAACCTCGCCTTTTGGACAAAACTCCCACTCCGTCCCGCATGCGCCGATGCTTTTTGGGCAGGTGGATAAGCTCCAACCAGCCCCGGTACGTAGCGGGCGTGAGGAGGATGCAGGGAAGACCCGGACTCGGTGAGGGACAGGCGAGGCAAGATGCGGGGCTGGAGAACGGGGAGACGTGCGGGGGCTGGAGAACGGGGAGACGTGCGGGGGCTGGAGAACGGGGAGACGTGC
>JAABNY020000039.1:16511841-16526829 GCA_015164015.2 Brevimyrus niger
GATACAGAATGTTCCATATTGATAACTTCCTGTGTGGAGAGGAAGTAAGGAATCATGGGATATAGGAAGCTGTGTTAGCTCCCCCAGCTGGTTTAGCCTGACACCGCTGCATCAACCTTCCTGTCTTCCAGACTCCCCAGGAAGCCGAACCGGAAGGAACGAGTGGCGAGCCTCTTGTGCTCAGAGTACGCGAGTGGCCTGGACAGCCGCTCGACTCCCCGGAAGAAGAGGCCGCAGCAGATGGACTGAGGGAGCCGGAGGGTCGTTGAACAGTCAGCCAAGGCCCCGCGGCTGAGAGCCATGGTGCAGTCCCTGCCCTCGGCACCTGCGGCTAGGCCACGGGGGTCATGTGTCTTGCCATCCAGGTGCTCTAGGAAAGGCTGGGGGCCTCCTCACCTTGACCCCTTTGACACAACTTGGCCCCGCCTCTGCCCATCCCTGGCCCCGCCTCTGCCCATCCCTGGCCACGCCTCTGCCCATCCCTGGCCACGCCTCTGCCCATCCCTGGCCACGCCCCTTCCCCACCTTGGCCTCACCTGCATGGTGTTCCTCTTGTAACAGCACCTCAGTGTTTTCCCACTTCCCTCTGTGAGGAGTTTTATATAACCATATATATAAATTGGCTGTTATTTACTTTTATGGTTTGCTACTTCCCAAATGAAGCCGGTATTAAATACTAAACAAGCCAGCCCCTTTAACTTGTGACTCTGTGTGTGGTGTTTTCATTTGTTTTTTGAGGAATAATTTTTAGGGTAAGTGTTTGCTCCCTGCCTGTGGATGCAGCGCTCAGGGGATGGGGGGGGGGGGGGGCACAGTCTCAGTGGCAGCCACAGCGCTAGCTGGTACCAGCAGCACACAGAGGGTCTGTGGTGGAGCCCCCACCGCAGGGGGCCTGCCTGTGTTCGCTGACATTGATCAAGTGCAGGTTTCAGGGCCCCGCCCCCCCCCACCGCAATCGGAGTCTATGTGCACAGACTCATTAGCTGTTACCGAACGCTGCCCTACATTCAAATGACAGAAATGTATATTAACAAGTGTGTATATATATTTTTTTCGTCACATTTCTCACGGTCAGCGGGGCTGTGTTAATTAGCGGGCCACGCCGATATGACGGAGAGCGGGCTCGGCCTTGACGCTGTAAATAACGCGGGCGCGCTGACACCAGGGTCCAGGCCGCCGTCCGCTAGAGCACTGTAAATCAGTGCTGATTACACTGGCGTAAAGCTGTTTATTACGCTGTGTTTAATAGCCGTTGCAGTGACAGTCTATAAACCTCTACCCCTTAAAAAAAAAAAAAACACCCATTTCTCACGTGTGTTTAAAGCTCTTGAGAATTTGTGTGTCACATTTTTTTTTCTCACTCAGGACTAATTTGCATTTTTTTAAGCTAAGAATTCCTGTTGTTGATATGCAAGTACCACGTAATGAATTTCGACGTAAACCTAAAATTTCTATCTAAAGAAAGATTTGGAATTCGGGGGACTGCAAGTTCATTAGTGTAGTGATATATCTGTGCAGATCTGTGCTTACTCTTTCCCATCTAACTACTTATAAATAAATAAATATATATATAACTCGAGCTGTAAGGGAATATTGGACCTTATCGGGTGCTGTTCCCCAGAACTTAAAGTGACGTTAATATTTAAACGGTAGCGCTGGTCCATTGATCGTGACGGCAATGGTTATCTGCCTTTGCCTACTATCATGACCGCGACTACAGCATCCCCTAAAATGTCCATTTGTTTACTTGGGCAGCATAGATAGTATGTCATCTTATCTTTACCGTGATCATCTACATGGAGAGTAAACATGAACTGCTTTGCGGCGTCGACTTGACAGTTTGATGGTTACAGCACCAGATTAGAGTTTGCGCTCCTAAATCCAGAGGCCAAACTCTAGATGGATTGCACTGCCAAATGTGTCTTGCTTTAGCACCTAAATCCTAGTGGCAGGGAATGGCATTTCTTCAGAGCCCTCATTGCGCCTGTTAACGGAGATGTATGTGCCGCGTAATAGGTTTCCTGGGGTTGGAAGAGCGCTAACATTTTAAAAACGATTAGTGTCTAATTATCGAGCAGTGGACCTAATACTGCCGGAATAGCGCGCAAGTGTCTGCATTTTTTCCTAGGGTTACCCTGAGTTAACTTAAGACCTTAATAATCTATTTCACCTTCTCCTTACTAAATTCACGATACAGGCAGTTGTGTCGGCTGTAATGTGTTTTCTAGGCTGCCTTTATAATTCTTGACTAGTAAATGGAACACCAGCGTTTAGTTTATTCTTTTTCATTTGTGATCCAATATCACATCAAACGATTATCTGTGAAAGCAGAAAGTCTGTACTGTTTCGCTAGTGGTGGCCTTTGGAGATGTTTATATTAAGCAGGCTTTTGTTTGCCGCATATTTAGCGGAAAAAAGTTGAATTCGGTAATTTGTAATATACCGCAAGATCAAATCACGTCGCTTCTCTTTTCGGCGCACTGTGAAAGAACATCAGCATTTCTTCAACTGACAGGTTCACAGTCCGCAGTGCAAATTGGCCTTTGATTGACTCCTAATTTGATTTGAAGGCTGTTTTGTTTGGTTTTATTCTGAATGAGATTAATCAGAGTCACTGATCCTCTGGGTTTAAGTCTCTTCGTGTTGTGTTTTTGTTTGCTGGGAGCTCAGCAAGGCTCTATCCGCACTTCATTAAGCCTGAGCCGAGGACAATCCGCGGTATGATCTTGGGGTTTACCAGTATCTTTTCACATGCAAAAATCTGTGCGCCTTTCAACAAGACAACGTAGCTATTCAGTTAATCAGTTGCGCACTTCGCACGAATGAATCTTTTCATTAATATTGAGAGGCTATCTTCGTCATTCGGGCCGGACACAAATCCTCTTGATACTATTTGGTTGTATCATTTTCTTGGCGGCAGAAATAGAAAACTAGATACGCGTAATCTATTTTCACTCGGCAGTATTTTATACATTTGTGACTCCAACTAAAAGCGGGTTCCGTTTATAGACGTTTAAAGGGCGCACAGCAGACCGTGCACTCGAGAAAGTGGCAATTGCTAAAATCTGAATGAAGCGGTCTGTACTAGCGCGAGTCGACAGCACGAGGCAGAGCCCGCGATCAGGGGGCGGCGAGGCGCGCGCTGTAACATGTGCGGTGCGGATGCAGCAGCGGGGGACTGAGCGATCATATCGATGTATCGACTTCCGATTAAAACCATTAATGTCTTTTGTTTAATCGCTCGCAACCCTTTTATTCAGCTTTGTCAGCTTGAACTTCCCAACCCCCAGGTAGGAAAGGGACTTATATTTGGGCTTTTATAACAGGCTACAGGCGCACGGGGAGGAGGCGGGGGGGGTAGTCCTGCCGTACCGCTGACCAGCTGTCCGCTTGCCTGATCCGACGCACAGTCAGTCTCGCCCGGTCACCAGCTGTTGGAGCCGTTTGGCGAAGGCCAGACAACCAACACTTTTAAGAAAAAAAAGGTGGAAACAATCCATTTCCAAATAGGATCGTTTAAGACACTTAAACAATTACACACTTGGGGAGCTATTAATATTTCATCGAGTTAATGTTTATGAAAATGTAATAAAACGGAATAATCACGCTATATTCAGTTTTAAAACAATTCACTTGAGTGCATCTTTTGTTTCGCTTTAATGCGGTTGTCAGCCAGTGTTTTGTGTCACCGCTACTACTTAATTAAACCGAATGACCTGGACATATTTTGCCGAGACACACGGATATATATAAAACTAACCGCAGTATGTATGTATTAGTGTCAGTTTTTAAAATTTATCATGAAATCTTTTTCTTTCTAAATTTTGTTTAATACAGTGAAGCATGAAATGACATAAATTAAATTTGTTTTAACGTGCGTTGATTTCTTTTCATTTATTTTATCATATGTCACTCTATAAATATAGAAATTAATGTATACAATTATTTAGTCATGAAGAAAGGTGTTTTATCCGACAGCCAAATACGAGAATTTTACTTTAAAAGAATCATTTTGACGTTTGGGCTTCTAGTAACACTGTTGTCAAATTGGATAGATTGATTAAGGGGATCCT
This sequence comes from Brevimyrus niger, assembly GCA_015164015.2. Classification (NCBI taxonomy): domain Eukaryota; kingdom Metazoa; phylum Chordata; class Actinopteri; order Osteoglossiformes; family Mormyridae; genus Brevimyrus; species Brevimyrus niger. The sequence continues at coordinate 16,515,915 of JAABNY020000039.1, forward strand.
GTCCAAAAATTACAGATTTGATACTAATGGTTATTTAATATATTTAACCTAACTCAAGAAAATTAGTAGCTACAATATTTAGTCGACGCATACCTATAGGCTAGTATACAGTATAAAATAGTTTTTAAAATACCAAAAATCTTTTTAGATACATATAGAAAAGTTTTTTTTACTAATGTGTTTCGTGTTCTGTCAATTAGCATTAACAATTTTCTGTGATTTCCGGGAAACGCAAAACCCATCTAGTTAGCGATGTAATTTAGTTCGTCTATGTTCTGGCACGATGAAAATCCTCATGACCTATGCCTACTGCTGCACTATGGTTAGCTATTACCCAAGAAACAAGTACCGTATTCCAGAAACAAATTCTAAAATGCGCGTCGACGCTGCAGTCTATCTACTTAAAAACATTTTCGACGTCTGAAAACAAAACCCAGTTCGTTTGAGTCGGAATTACGGAGCTTGTCACAGCTGGTTTAATTCGACAATGCGTAACAGTTTTCTTGAGCACATGGGAAATATTTTTTCCAGCATACATATCTGACATATAGTGCTTTTGGTTTGTGTAAGAACTTTATTTCTACGTTTCCTAATAATTTTGGTCTTATTTTCAAACTGAGGAACCATCAAGGGGCAAGGGGAGGGGGCAATATCAAATAATACAACTACTTCACAATATGAGAAATCTCACATGTAGTTTTACTACACATTTTCTACCAAAAGGAGTTACAGTGTTGTCCTGTAGTGTTTGTATGACAAGAAGTATCTGCGCAATCTCGAGAAGAATACACCAGGTGCTTCTATTGGCTCTGGTCCCAGAAAAGCGAAAGGACAGACGCCATTCTTATTTCGTGTATTTTAATATGCCAACAATCTGTTGGTATCTAATCGCACTAATTATTTCTGATACCAATGCGAAGTTCATTTCAAATCACTACACCGTGAGAGGAACTCATGCTACCAATACTATTTCCAAATTCCCGAAAAATAAATTATAGTCGCCGACCGTGCTTCCGAAAAGTATAACTTTATTCTATATATATATATATAAGACCTATATATATATAGGTATACTCTTACACCATAAAAGAACATTAAATTGCATTGAGGGAAATGTAAAATAAAAATTTAATCCCCGAATATTACTGTCGTTTACCAACAAAATGTATCATTATGTATGCAACAATTAATTGCTATATGCGCAGTACTGCAGTCAAATTGTATTGTACATCATTTGCTTCTCTCAATTTTTGCAATTGACGAAGCAGGAGCAGAATGAGGGCACTATAGACAATAACATTGCTGACACCATTGCAAGTTTATTATGTAGGTAGAATACAGTTTGAAAACAGTCCAATGAAATTACCGTGTCTATACGATTCGTCATGGCCATTGCGTGTCACTTTCAGTCAATGGTCTGAATGAAAGAAAATGCATTACTCATAATGCTACTTAAAATCATGACGTTTCTTTGAATAAATGAATACTTTATTTACAGTGCATTATGTGTTTACTGTACATAAACAGTCCATACAAGTTTCATCATGTGAATCCATTCTTGGGCAGAAGATCGAATTAATGGCTTTTCATACGAAAAAAAAAACTTTTTTTATTTTTTCCCAAGTCATGTTCACTTTCCGCACGTTCCACATATAAACAGGGTCTGATGCATGATTCGAATTTGACAAGTGCTGCTGTCACGTAAGAATCTTCGTTTCCTGGAAGTAGTATTTCGAGAAACCATACAGGAAATCGAATAGCTTTTTTGCAGTTCTCCCGGAGAGACATAAAGAAATCATGTGAAATATTTCTAGTTCATTCTGACAGTTCCTCTAGCGAGGAAAACTGTTCGATATATAAATATATAAATAAATAAATAAAAGTGGCCTTTTATTCGTGTTAGATTCAAACAAGAGTTCATATACTGAAGATCCCAGTTCATTTTAAATAAAACAGTATTTACTGGTCACTCTCATTAAAATGCTCCGTTTCGTTCGCGTGCACGGAGGTTGGCGTCGTCGGGCTCAGAATCTGGAGGAGCGGCTCACCGTTGCTGGGTCGCCCGAGGTAGCACGCCGGACAGAGATGACATAGGCGGCGGCTCGTTTCCTCCTTGCAATCCGTGGAGAAGGATCCGTGGGACCAGGGGTCGTTGCAATGGCGGTGGTGGCGCGGATGGTCCCCTGTACAGATACAAGGCTGCTCCAGGGTCCAGATTGGAAACCAGGTTTTGTGGATAGAAATACGGTGAAGGAAACATTCTTTGCAAGGCAGAGTAATTTCCGGCTTCGGCAAGAAGTTCCAGTCCAACTGCGGTCTGCCTCTTCCACTTTGTCCTTTCCCGGGAAGAAGAATAGCACAATCAGTAGTATTTCATAGTAAAAACGAATGCCGAAAAGTTCAAAATGCTAGTAGTTTTCGTCAGAATATCTTCGTGTATGGCCACTAATTCATCAAAGTTTCAGTTTTACTATATTATATACAAATATTTTCGGTTTATTAGCCTTGTGAAAATTATTGCTCTAAACTAACGTGAAGCATTAGTTTTAAAATGCTTCTAACCCGTCGTTTGACGACGTTCTTCAGTTCAGAGTAAAAGTAATCGTTTACATTGTGCACATTTGTTTAGATAACAAAAAAGTTATAAATATATAAAACGTAAACTTGGAGCTGAGTTTAAAGCTGAATTGTTACACTTGTAGTAATTCAATTTCGCGCTGACAACCTATGAAAGGTTTTAAGTGTTTAATTTACTTTACTTTAGATAAAGCGTCGTTGAACTGTTTTAAAGCGGCCCTCATTCGTTATTCATTTTTAGTTACCAACCAGAGTTTCCTGGACAATAGGAAACCATTCTTATAGATAAATAATTTATAATGATAATAATTGTGTTCTTACAGTATTATGGGTAAATTATTTACATCTCTCTTAATTTATAATTTATCACCAAATGTGTTGCGCTGTATTTGTTGCTTATTTGAATAGCGTTCCTTTTAAAGTATCAACGTTAAAATATTATAGTGGAATCATAAATAACGAATTCGTATGCGATATAATTTGTTTAAGAAACGAATGGAAAGTAAAAACCCTAAAGGTCGGTTGCAGAACTGAAATTTGCATATAAAACCTTCACAGTGAGGGCAACGTAAACACAGATGCGGGCTTTTGTAGTTTCTATTTTGGTACGTGCAGGAAATGCATTTTCGACTTTTAATGCTCCGTGACCGTATAGATAAAGAATGAATTGGGACAGGCGACGCTCTTCATATTTGTTATACACATAAATATCTAAAAATATTATACTAATCAAAATGTATCAGAAGGAGGCATATTGATGTGTTAAATTTAAAAAAGAGTACTCTACATAATAATGTGGACTGCATGTTTTAGAAAATATACATTAATTTCTATTCGTATTAGATAAGTGTGTGTCTGTGTGTCTGGGTATACGTTAATTAATACATGTACCTGTACTCTATGGAAATGTGTTTTTACTAAATTTACACCCAACAATCCTGGGTTCTTGAAAAAGTTTTTAATAAGTCCATGGACTTTAGATTACGTACGTTAAATTACTAACAAGATTCTACAGGCCTATTTAAAAACTTGAAGGCAGATTCAAATTGCTAGATACTGAACCAACTGTTTTTATTGAACGTCGAAATGTAAGCGCACACAGAGCTTTGTTTGTTTATATTCTTGATCTCACCTCCTGTTCTGGTACCATGTCTTGACCTGGGTGTCGGTAAGGCTCAACGACGCCGCCAGTTCCATCCTGTCTTGCACACTCAGGTACTTCTGTCGTTCAAAGCTGCGCTCCAGCTGGGCTAGTTGATGGTCCGTGAACGCCGTCCGCGCCTTTCGGGGCTTCTTGAGCCGAACTGGTGGGCTGTCCCTACTGCTTGAAATCTCCCTGTCTCCCTCCTCTTTCACTGAAACCCCAAAAAAAAACACTGAACCGTTGGCAAACACTACAAATTAAAACACACACATATAATTGACGCTGGATGATAGAAACAAAGAAAAAGGCCGCAACTCCAAGGCTATATTTATATACTGAACTAAAGTAGCGATTGTTTTTGAGTTGTGTCCATATTGTTCCAACTAAAATATATATGATCATAAAATATATTTATGGAAATGCATGTGTATATTTTGTTTTTTATGTTGGCGAAATTTCTGTGTTGTATGATTAAAAATATATTAAATACTTAATAAATTACGTACCTGTGTCATACGTACATACAAACACACAGGTATACCGTACGCAAATTAAACAGACTATTTCGCAGCAAAGCCAGCGAAAATAATGGTATTATAAAAAATTATGTTTTTATTTTAAATCACTCTGATAAAATCCATGATTTCTTTTGTAAGTTTGATGTAAATAGGGCATTTAGAAGACTTGCATGGGTAACAACTTGATTGGACAGTCATGAAGCATAATAAACCGTCTAATTGGGCCACGCGAGATGAAAAACCTTTTGAGCATGACTGGCCAAACATCACATTGGTATGAAACCGTGAAATAAACACCTGATAACTCTGCGTCACAAATACGCAACTTACAAATATAACGAGAAAACTAAATTACTGTAAATATTGCACATAATATAGAGTTTGACATCTTATGTTTGACATTAAATATTTTAACTATATTTAGACCGGGTCTAAAAAATCTGACAAAATATAATAATCTTACAGTTTAAGGGCATTGCATTTTTTAAAAGATTTGTGACATCAGTTTAGAAATAATTATTTAAATCAGTGGGTAATATGCTATCATCTGGTGGTTATGTTCTACATATTAGTATTAATTGATATTTATTCTGTACTAGGTTTTGGTGTTGACCAGTGGATTATATTAATTGAATCAATAGCCGTCCAATTATATGTTCACTGATAACACATTTTTATTAAAGAACATATCGATCAAACAGCGCAGTTTTTAAGTTTTCGTAAACCGTTTCAGTCTAAATTTAAAATTTTATATAAAAGAAAAAAGCAAAGCAAATTAACGAGTACTGCGAATTTCGGTTGTTCCACTTATTATCGCAGGCTACGAAATTTCGACGTCTCGAATGAACTTTTCTGATTAGCTATTATCAACTACAATTACGGGGATCTCCGAATATAAAGCGCGAATTACTTTAAAACACTACTTGCTATCACAGAGGATAAAGACGCAATAAAAAGTAACAGTTTGTGTAGCTATAAGCCTTTTTTATTATTAAAACACATATATTAGTATATCTATACGTATGAATATGTAACAATAACTGCGCTTGCAAATAATTTTTTACAAAAACCCTACTGTAAATTCAACATAGAATATTGAATTATATACTTTTATTGATCATGCCAAGTGCCAAGGTAACGTTAACATTTATTATTATATTATTATCATCGCTGGTATTATTATTATTAATGTTACTAATAATAATAATAATAATAATAATAATAATAATAACAATAATAATGATGATAATAATACGTGTAGTCATAACATAATATTTTATTCTTACTCGATTTGATAGAAAATACACCTTCTCACATAAATCTTACCCTTATATTCGCTGTCCGAAGATGAATTGCTGTGGATTTTGTCTATAAAATCGTCTGACATTTTAGAGGCAAGTCTCTCAGTCTCCTGAGTTGGCTGTCCATTACTTGAGTATGGGGCACAGGCAGCGAGCGGTTTGCAGTCTGCAAGAATGTCTCGAATGAGGAAGGACGAAGTGACTGTCCGAGGCTGAGAACCGGCGGAAATCTGCCCGTGCTGTAGATGGGACTCCAGTCCGAGAGCATGACCTTGTCTCTGCACCGCTTCTTCGACGCAATCCCGCCGTGGAGAAGGGGGAGATGAACAGCCGCTTTCCAGGTCCGACCTCGGGCTTAACTCCAGAGGAGATCTGCATTCGCCCATCAAACTGTCTCCTTTCGAATTTATCGGACTTCCAGGTCTATGAGACAGTAAAGAGTCAATTCCAAAACTGGACCCGTTGCTGGACGCCTCCATTGCCATTAAATACAATACAGTGGCGTCTGTTTTATTTTAATTTACCATTTGTATTCTGCCAACTTTTACTTGAAGTGCGGTTTCAGAGCTGGAACGACTATCCAGGCGGAAAATCCAAACAAGATGCCCGGATACAGAATATTCCTTCTCTTTCTTCTAGTAGTTCTTCTTTTTTGGTACGGTTTTCGGTTTTCAGATATTTTTCGTGTTCTGCACGTTCGTCGACAGCGCAAAAAAATCTACCGGTACGTTAAATCTCCTGTCTAAAGTGCTGTGCTACACAAAAGTATTTCAAAGGTCCGGTGCTATTGATTTTTGGAATCCAACTATATGCAACCGAAATTTTATCCTTTATCCTTTTATACATGTACTTAAATCGTATTCATAGTATTGTTTTAAATATAAGTAACAATCATAATTCCCATCTTATCAAAATTACATAGCATAGCTCCAATCAGGAGGCCAAGTAATTTTCAGCACCACGGACAGACACGTTGATCAAAGCCAATGAAATTCATGACCTGCGCCTGACAGAGAAAGAAGCCAAAAAAAAATAAAAAATTAATGAGATTAAACGTAATTTGCTACAGTAGCGCGAACAAAGAGAAAGAGCTGTTTAAGAAAATCTTTCACGTGCCAGCCAAAAACGCAGCGTAAAAAAACCGCTGGACAGCTGAGAGAAGAATCCAGAGAGTGAGAGGTAAGTCAGGTTAAATGCAATCATCTGGTAACTAAAGCTTCCCAGTGACACTTTCACTAAAATAAACTTGTGTCATATCCTGGAACTAGTTTTTAAAGGTGTCTGTTCCACGTGCGTCCCCAGCCATACGATTTCATTGGCTGACTGGGCTTTTTGGGCGATGACTCGTGCACAAGGAGGCGGGAACTCCAGCTCCTGTCACGAGACTCCCTCCTCCCCTTTAGTTTGAAAAAAGACACGGGGCATTAATTAGCAGGCCCAGACCCAAATGTTTACAGTCAATAGCACTACTGTTGTGCTAATTACAGTATTTTGAATTTAATTACAGTATTTTAAGTTATCTGGTAAATGTTGGTGATCTTGCACTTCCCTTTTCAAATTGTGATTATTCAGGCGTGTTGTTCACTGTACTTGCATACATTTACAGTTTATCTGGGTGAAAAAAAACTGACTGATAAAAGGAATTAATGTCGGATGTTAATGAATAAAAATCTTACAAGTAAACATAGAAGTATATATAAACACAAACCAGTGTCATTCATCTTCATTTATCAGATTATTCCGATTTACATAGTATTAAGATAGTATAAACGGATACGGATGATGTCTATGTTATGGCTGAACAGAGAGAAAAGGCAGGCAATGTCACAAAATGGTGAGAGAAAACTTTACTGTGTAGTAAATAGGTCTCCTGTTTCACGTATCATTTACACGATTCGCAACATGTGAATTTTCGACAAGCCCTAACAACTGAAGGCAAGACTGGAGATGTGCACCTTGATCCCTGCTCCCACGGGGACCGGGTCTGATTGCGAGCTGCCACTGGGGGGATGCCACGCGGGTCGGGGGCAGAATGTGCCACACACACTGCAGCGCCAGGCTGTGCTCTGAGTCGCCGCAGCAAAGCACTGCCGCAAACCGCTCCACTGCTCTCGCGGAAACTCTGGTGGTAACGATCCATAGATGTTACTGCACGTAAATGTCACTGTTGTTAAGCTTTCCCAATTGGAAGCTGACTGGCTTAGTTGTTTATTTCTGTGTCTTGGGTAAGTGCTGATTTGCATATAATCAAGCTTACAAAGTTGTACTCTTGACATGTGTGGACCTTGTGATTGCTTGTGGTGCACTGCTTCCACATAACACTTACCAGTAAGTACAACAATGGATAAATCAGCTTAAATTTAAATTTATGATTACAGGTTTTGTCAAAGTTTCATTACACCTACTGGTACCAGTAGAATAATATGGCAAAAAAAACAAGGTGAATGTATATGTGTAGATTTTTATTCCTCCCCCTCCCCCACGTTCTCGCTCTCCCCCATCTTTTCCTGCCCTCGCAGTCTTTGCCTAGCCCGCTCTAGTTCACGTTGTAGGTGCCCTGGCCGAGCAGCCCTCGTCGCGCCGTCGACTCTGAGAAATGGGCACGGAAGGCTTTCTTCCGAGCTCCAGGGTCACGGAAGGTGTCTAAGGCAGGTCCCACCTGCAGTGAAGAAGGGACACAGCAAAAGCGTTTCAGGTCAGCCTGCTAGAAAGTATCCACCTATCACAGGAAGATGACAAAAGCACATCTAACTGGCCTGATGAATCATTAGGCATGGTATATTATGAGTTAGGCATTCTAATGCTTGGCCCAGTGCATGGCCAGCTGCCGTCTCCCTTCTCAGGTCTGAAGCTAACATTTTCGGAACAGGCAGCTAGTTTGGGGAACCGGACTTGATTCTGTTTTGACATATTTTTTAAGTGGGCCGGCATGTTCCCATAAAGAGCATTCAACATCAGTCTGATAGACACACGAGCACCTTCTGCACAGGCTACAGATGCGGGCGAGATGGTCCTGCAGGCGCGTGTCAGCTCTGAGGCGGGCCCAAGGGCCCGGAGGAAGTGAGCTCCTCAACCGTACGGGTCCAACACATCCCCGAGCCTCATTAACACCGCCGCCGCGACAGCAAGTAGCACGCGCCGCTATGCATTTGCGCACACACCTATAAATAGCATGAAGCCGACGGTCATGAGTAGCAGAAAGAGCAGAATGCATCCTTGTACGTTAAAAAGGGGGGATATTAGCAAAATAAAAAGCCCGGGATTACTTGGCACATGTCAGGCACGTGTTGTCAGATAAGGATATAGGTCCAAATACTTGTGTGCGCAATTTCGGGATTTCTGAGCGAATACAGTCAAAGGTAGAGCTGCCAAGATTCATGTGTGCCACCAATTCATTCTCACTCAAGTTTTCATTCTCCTTCAGGCATTTTGATTTGATACGATGTCTGGGAATCCTTCTTGACACAAAATCATAAAATGTGTTTTGTCACAAAACTAACTTATAAATATATATAAAAGTTTTAGCCCACAGAAATCTCTGTCAGCCACTCACTCCTGTGCGTGAGCTTGGCTGTTTATTTCCCCCCTAACATTTAACACGTAGCAAAGTGCTCTTAGGAGGATTCAAAGAGCAAGGAACCGCTTAGAACGGTTCACACCACCCCAGAACACTGAACGAAAAGGCACAATAGATTCTTGGCCTTTTATTTATTTATTAAGTAGTTTGTTAAATATATATTTTCTTTTGTAATAAGCACGTTGTCTTTGGAAGAATTTTGGCATCTCAATATCTTTTTGAAATAGAGAGGAAAAACATACGTTTCAACAAAGGGGAAAAAAACAGGGAGATAAAAAAAAAATGACTACACAAACAAACAATGATGAGAGAAATGAAAGAGGCCCACTCCGGAGAAGTCAGGGATGCAAATGTCTAACCTACAGCCATCAGATATGGTACTTGACAGAAAATAATGAGAATTGCTAAATCTTTTATAAGGTTAACATTCGCCTTTCACAGTCAGCTGTCATACAAGAAAGAATTTAGCACATGCATGCAGCCAAAATAAACCTTCATCATCTCATTAAAGTTGACAGGCTTGGACGGCAGGCCTTGACGGCGCTGTGCCATCCCGTTTTGTGTTGGTAATTTGCAGAGGAGAGACATGCAGGAAAAAAAAGGAGAGATGGGGGGAAAATGGAGCAGGAAAAAATGTGAGGGGAAGACAGCAGCATGCAGTGCGCGCGTGTGTGTGCGTGTGTGTGTGTGTGTGTGTGAGAGAGAGAGAGAGAGAGAGAGACAGAGAGAGAGAGAGAGAGGGAGGGGGGCAGTTGAGGGAGGAGGAAAGATCGTTAGCGCACCAGGAGTCTGATTCTCCCCTAATTGGAAGCGTTGGGCATTGTCAACTGAGGATTTTCTGCAGCTCACTGTCAGGTAGAGCCGTCAGGATGATAGCCCACTTGTCAGCGCAAAAGACCAATAAAAACAAACCGCTTTTGATTTAATTGGAGGCTTGTGCGAGCCATGGGGTGGAAGGGGGGAGAGAGAGAGAAAGAGAGAGAGAATAAGACAGTGATCGTTCAGAGAGACATAGGGATTGGGACGGAAATCATCACTCCGGTGGAGGGCCGTCCACCAGCATCTCCATCAGCTGCTGGCCTCACATCCCTCTGCATGTCTGTATGGATGCAGCAGTGAGTGAGCCTCAGAGCAGGACTTCAGGCCCTCAGCTGGGCCCTCAGGAGCCCAAGCCTCCTGATTACAGTTTCGGAAGCGGTGCGTGAGCTCGCTTAGCACCAGGAGGAACCCGAATGGGAGCTGCAGAGTGAGATCCTGGCTGCGTTAGGCTAATGATGCTGCCTAACTCAAGACTGACTGGCTTAGCGCCTCAGCACCGGCTTCCTCACCACTGCTGAGGCATCTCCAAGGACAGACACTTAACTGGGCACAGAAGGTTTTGGCTCAGAGGAGGAAAGATGGGTGACCGGGGATGGCATGATGAAGGGCATGCTGGGTGAAGGCGGGACCCCGGGTGAGGGATGTGGAGGACAGTGGTATAGAATTCCCCCCCCCCTCAAATGAGTATGAGCCTCGTGTCCCTGGACCCCTCCAAGTGCAAGGGTTTAGCTGCTCGCCGCCGCACGAGAGCCACTCAAGCACGGAGCCGTATTGATCGCTCAGCGGGAAGGAAACTTTTAATTTGTATGCCCTGCATCACGGGGCCCGAGCGTTAAGGTGCCCACAGGCCAGACCAAAACAGTCAGCTAACAATGTGGGCCGTGCGTGATAAGGGACAGGAACCCCCCCCCCCCCCCCCCCCCCCCCCCCACCCCCCCCCGCCCCCCCCCCCCCCCTCCCCCCCTCCCCCGAACCACCG
>JAABNY020000039.1:16577342-16595875 GCA_015164015.2 Brevimyrus niger
TGTATTATAACCAAACATTTAAATATATCCCAGCCTCTTGTCAACTAATGACCAAATATAAGTTCCAATCAAATTCAGACCCAAGAAAGAGAGTCCTGTTATACCCTTTTAAATGGACTCACCGCACCAAAGTCCAGGATGAAGCAGTCTCCTCTGTTGAAGCTGGCCCAGCTGAGAGGCACTTCTATTGCCCTGACAACACGGCGACCTTTCACCTGCAGCAAACGCTGAACTGCAGCTTCACTGGACACCGTGTGTCTGAACCCTGAAGCGACGCCACCATCCTGGGACAGGGGGAAGGTAAAAGCTTACTTCTGTTTTATAGGGATACATACATGTCATTATTGTAGTGGCTTTATGGAACAGGAATTATAACGAGTATCTCTACTTATCACCATGTATTTGAGTCCAGACTTGAAGTAGCCTAGAAATGTTTGTGACTCGTGGCCCTGGACCTCGCGGTACTGGACAGGTTTGCCTCCCAAATGATCATCCATTTGCACTGTAAAAATAGCAGCCGCTCCACACTCATCAGGAGAGCAGCAAGCTCCTGTAATAGCGAAATGGCAGGCAGGACATCTGAATAAATTATTAAACACCATTAAAAACCAAAGTTCAACGAGAAAAACTTTGGTAACACTTTACTTAAAGCAGTTGTAATGCATTATAATGCATTCATAAACTGTCATAAGCACAGCTAAAACTATTTATAAAAAGGCATAATACATTATAGCCATGATTATTATGCAATATGAATGTTCTATAAAGCTCTAATTAATAATATACTAGAAGTACCTTCATAATGCAGGACAAAGCATCCCTAAATCTTATACTAACTATTACGTGCATTATGAAGGTATCTATAGTGTGTTATAGGAGATACCCTCATAGAGCATTTATAATGCATAATGTGTTGCAACTTATTATAAATGATTAGCCTTGTTTATAATACTTATTGCTTACAATACTTATTAGTCATGTTCATGATACTTTATAAATGCATTATAAAATTTGATAGATAATTACAATCAAGGGACCGCTTTGTTAAACAGGACACGGATGACTACTTGGAGAGGATCTCCTCAGTCTGTGCCTTTCCTACCGAGCCAGAAGTGAAGGTCGTATTGCAGGTAGCCAGACTTCTGCTTGATGGTGTTGAGGATGAGGTAGGCGTCCCCAGTGTAAAAGTCTCCATGTAGATTCTCTGGTACTTCAGCCAAGCTCATGTTTTCGATCCTCCACACCTGGAGGCCTGGCTTCCGGCCGGCCTGTTCGAACTCCGTGTAGTACACCATGACGCCTAAAGGGCACCAACACATGCACTGTGTCAAACTACAAGCTTCAGTCTAGCACCTTAACATTGGCAGTGTTCTTTTCCTTGGGACAGTGCTACGCCTGGACGACACAGTGTTGGACTTGGAAAATATCTCCTGTGTCATGGGTATATCGACAAAGCAACATCGGTTGCAGATTTGCATAACGTCCTCTTCTTATGGTGAATTATGCCGGGTCTCGAGACTCTTGTGTCTTGAAATTTATTCTTCATTGCTGCAGGTTCAGCGGAAAAAAAAAAGACAGGCAACAACTGTCCTCATTGTGCACACGGGCCGAGACATCTGAGCAAAACAACAAGGGAACCCTTTCAGGTCCCCAGAAAGTCAGCCCACAACACAAAACAGCGAGTGACTCAGATCTGCTGAGCGGCTCAGTTCTCCCACCTCTGCAGGCTCAGCCTTGCAGACAAACAGTGACTGTCTGGACTGCTCTACTCTGTTTACAGCTAGCATACATTCAATAGAGAGGCGGTACAACCGAGGCAGAGGCACAGACTGGGCCCTTAACAGCGCTTAATTGTCCGGACACATCTACAAGCTCCTCTGTCACTGACCAGCAATCAAACACATTCAAAAGTCTGTAATCCATTAAATCAACAACTTCTCCTACTCTAGAGATGTGCTTTTATAGCGCGTTATGAATGAGTTATAAATAACTCATCTCATCCGAATGATAAAAGCCAGCCTGCCATTTCAGCATCGTATTTGAGTTCTGGGTTTCAGATGCAGGTATTTTCAGGATTTCAGAATCTGATGCACGGAAAAACAGCTAATTATGCAGTAGGTGTAATTAGCAGGTGCTCTCCACTTACAGAGTCATGATGCAGAAATACCACTCAAGTTGTTTACGAAGCTTTTCAGAGGCTCTCCAGAGCATATTGCCAAGTAATTATTTCAACTCCAAAGGGAATATTAACCACAGGTATTAGAAGGTACAAGTGGTGCAAATCCAGGCACATATCAACTTATCATATACATGTTACACTAATTTTCTAACACTAATGTTGCCGTCCCCTGAAATTCACACTGAGCATGCGCATTTAAAAGTTGTGAAAAGTTCAAATAAGATTCAAATATTACACAAAAATTATTTTACTAAGCTAGTTAAACAAATAAAGAAAATATAAATAATTACATTTAAACACATAAGCTGTTCAAGTAAAAGACAATGCTCAAATTGATTTCAGCAGTAAAGGGGTTTATAATAGTGCTACTAATGGGGAGTTCCAGAATGCTCTGGCTCCACGCCTTCTATCACAAGGCTAAAACGATGCATCATATTATGATACAACTATGAGCAAAGAACTATTTTCCCACAAATGTTAAAAATCCATAATTCACTCAAAGTAACATATGCTGCCATCTACTATTGCTATTTTTTGATACAGATGTCTTTATATCTAAAAGCATTTCTTGATAATTTTCTAATTGTTCCCATCTCAATTCTTTGAAAATAATTGCCTATATTATTGTTTAATAGTTTAAAAAAAAAAAAAAAATTCAATTAGAAATTATTTCAGACATTAATTGCACCGATGCATCTGAAGCACTCCTCTCTTAATTAATACACGAGTTGAAACGGCACCTACGTCTGTATTACGGTCCATCAACTCACTCAAGCTAATGATGAGATCGGCTAATGGAAACCTGCAGATGCAGCAGCCTCCGAGGACCAGGACTGGAAGCCCTTCTCCCAACACCCAGAGGCTTTGAAGACTAACAATATCCGTGCAGAGCAGAAATGGGCTCTGGCTGAGGCCCCCAAACCAAAATGTCTTTTTGGCAAAGATGAAGCCTAGTACGGTAACATTCATTTTTTAACGTGTGCATAAAATAAAAAGTTCAATTAAGGAGTAAATGACATTTGAAGACACAATACAAACCATCTGAAGCGTTTACATTTTACGAATCTTCAGAACAAAGTGGCCATTAGTTGATCAATCTTCCTACGCCACATTGGCAGGTCATATACAGTTCAGAGATTTGTTCCAATGTTCTAAATAAAGATACAGAAGAGAGAACAGCTACATACATCATGGTTCCAGAAAACATTTATCAATGGTCATTTCTGGGTCAAAGTTCCAGGGAAAGAAGATCGGGTGACACAGTAGATCGTATGTCCATCTGTTTAGCATCAGTAATCACTCTGGACAAAGAAAAAAAGAAACTGATACCAGTGAATATCAAAAATACAGCCTGCTTACAGAGTGCCGAGATGCATACCAGCTACAAGCCAGAAGCAAATTGTGCACAGATGAATAAAGTCTTACTTAAATGCATATTAATGATGCCACTTTACATACCCAATAAGTGTACGTGTATAGAGACAGTACCAAAGTGACAAGTGTTATTTAATTTAATAGTCCTCTAGGTCACACCAGAATTTCTTCCTCTAGAAGTGTCAGATTTGCTCAGGATCCTGCTACTTAAGAAATGAAAATATTACCAAATGCATTTATAGAAATGAATTAACAGAAGTAGAACAATGAAGCCGGTGCAGTTGTGATAAGAGGCCATTAACCCCATAGATGTAGGACATACATTGTTTATTGACACACTTAATGCACTTAAAGTTGACAAAAGAATTAAATGATTAAAGATGAAGTCAGAATCACACATACAATATCAGTTCACATTATTTGCCTAACATAGAGAAAGGAGAAATGTTCGTTCTACCATATATTACATATACAGACATGGACAAATTTGTTGGTGCCCTTCCACCAAAAACAACTCTCTGAAATAACTTGAAACTGAAAAATTTAATGCCATCCCTTATTGTTTATTCCACAATTAACACAAATCAGACTTCGCTTTTGATTATTGGTTCAGTTGAATATTTTATACAATTAAACAAAATGAAAATGGCACAGACAAAAAGATAGTACCCTTAATTTAACATTTTGTGACGCCACCTTTTGCACCAATCACTGCACAGTACTTCACAGTACAGATGCCAATCAGTAGTCTGGCCAACTCTTCCGGAGCAAACTGCTTAAGCTGTCTCGGGTTTGAAGGGTGGCATCTCCACATTGCAATTTTAGAGATCTTTTTGTAGATGTTCAATAGGAGTAAGATCTGGACTCATGGAGGGCCATTAAAGAATAATCCAGTCTTTTTTTTTGTTTTTTTGTTTTTTATCTCAGCTATTCTTGAGCGCTTTCAGCTGTATGTTTTGGGACATTATCCTATTGGAGGATCCATGACCTGCGACTGAGGCTGAACCGTCTGACACTGGGCTGTATGTTTCACTCCAGGATGCCTTGGTAGTCTTGAGACTCCATTGCAAAGCAGACCCAAGACAAAATCCCTCCATGTTTCACAGTAGGTATGGTGTTCTTTTCTTTTAAATCTTCATTTTTCCTTCTGTAAACATAGAGTTGATGCGACTGGCCAAAAAGCTGGAGTTGTGTTTCATTAGTCAGTCCAAAGGACATTCTCTCAGGCTAGTCAATATGCTAATTCCATTAATAAAATATGGCTAATTTCATTTCGGCTTTTTTAATATTTATCTGTCAATATTTGAGTCCTGTAAGGATAACAAAATTTTGTCCACGTCTGTATATATACTTACAATCTATTTTCTTCTATAAGAAAATGCAAAATAAAATATTTCAACAAGTAACTAATGTAAGCGCAATTCCCGATGACATAGAAATCCCACGATTTATAAAGGACTTTTAGGCGAAAATTTACAAATCCACGTCATGCAGCAGCGTCACCAAATTGCTAATTGGATTAGAGAGTGAACAGTAACACATCATTTGCTAAATGGGGGACATTCGATCGGAGTAAAGATATCTTTAAAATCTGATTTATACATATACTCTGCTGTCTACTCCGCATGAGAAAGTGTTTCAGGAAGCAAAATCATGAACCACACATAAAGCATGTTACCAATTTTAAATTACTGAGTTAATGCGCGCACAAACACCAAGCGCAGAGATTACGGTATGATGGTGAGTTTTGTAAGAACAAACAAGACAAGACCAGTGACAAAATGGTGTTGAGTTTATCTACCTACCTTAGTAGTAATCGGCTGCTTGTCGCTCGAGCAGAACGACCGGCCTGTCCAGCGTGCGTCTCTGACTGCGCAGCACTGCGTCCTTATAGACGGCAGGTTTTACGTTAATCATGGGCAACTCCCCTAAGAAACGGATTGACAGGCAGAGGGCGCGGATCCTGCTGCACTAGCAGAAAAAAACGCTGGACAGCGACTCCAGCCGCCCTCCTTCCGTGACAAACACGGAACTGCACGATCCGTCCCATTGGATATGCGATGTGTGTTCTTATTGCATTTCGCTGTCATTGTTTCTCGCCTGTACATTCATTTATTTTTACGTTTTAAATCAGTATTAAATAAATCCATATATTAAATTAGTTAAAGTATTTAGGACCATTCGAAACTTTTGCTCCAGAAAATACAGCTGTTTTGAAAATAAGCTTATTGGGCATTTGATATTAATCTCATACTTTATATTTCCCACAAACATCGAAAATGTATATTTAATTTACTTAGAATATCATAGGATAAATCTATGACTTACTTAAAAGTCGCGTTTTATATACAGTGGTACCTCGGTTCTCGAACTTAATGCGTTCCGGACTCCGGATCGAATCCTAAAAAGTTCGAGTACAGATCGAATTTTTCCCATAATAAATAATGGAAAAACAATTAATTGTCACGACCTCACATACTGTATGGGTTAAAGGCAGTGGACACATTTCATTGTGTGTTGTGCTGTGTCACCACTGATCACTAAGTCCTTTTTTTAAAAAAAAAAAAAAACTCAACAAACGGACAGCTATAGCCAGGAATCAAACCCATAAACCAGGAATTGAGAAGCTGCCTTACTGTATCCCTCTCATCCATCTCTCAGCCTGTTAATGTAGTTGCAGGGGGCGTGGACCAAGCAAGGGAGGACACAAGGCAGATGTACAGGTAGATGTGAGCTAGTCACCACATCACAGGCCACATATACACACAGTCATACCCTGTGGGCAATTAAGAGAGACCAGTTATATACAACATCAAATGAGAGATTATACTATCAGTTCATGTCCTTCATATCTCCTAGTCTTCTCAGCTAGTTAATGTTACATTTTATGCAAGCTGCCTCAGCCATCTGTTCGGTTACAGTGTCACCCAGCACTCTGCCTCTGATTCTCATCATATTCTTCTTTTCCTCAGCCTTTTCTACTTTGATCAATGCCCCTGTGTGGGAGATTAAGGTTACTGTTCCAGTGTCTGACCTCAAAACATGGAAGAAAGAATGAATGAACAAATGTTCTCTGATTGTAAGGAATTGCGAGTCTAAGATCAATGCCCAGATGTCCAAAGATTTTCGCTGTGACCTTTCAGCATCTCAGTAGACTCTCATTTACTGATGCTACATTTACATGACTACTATCCTCATGTAATTCTTTCATCAGCAGGATACAGCACTGAAGGCAGGAAGCTCAGTGACTGTTATTTTTAAAGTTACCCTAACAGAAAGAACAATCTCAGCTCTGTGAAACCCAGTGATTTCTGTTCCAGGGTTCAGGTCCAGGGTTCCTGAGTACACCTTTCCTCCAAAGAACATTAGATTGAAACCTTTGATTGCTTCTTAGTTTAACAATGGCTTCCCTCCAGTTCTGAGCATCAGTATCATATGAATTAATTGAAGAAACTTATAAATTTCACAGTCAGTCAGAGAAACACACAGACTCAGACCCACACACACACACACTATACGGGAGAATACAAGGATATTTTAAAATACAGCTTGTGCATTAATACTGAGGTCACTGCTGGGATTGCTCCTGATATCTTGTGAGTAATATTAAATTATTTTTCACTGGCTCCAAATGTTTCCATTGAAATACTACTACTACTACTACTACTACTACTACTACTACTACTACTACTGCTGCTACTACTACGACAATAATAATAATAATAATAATAATAATAATAATAATAATAACAATAATAGTAATAATAATAATATAACATTCATACTTACATACATACATACAACATAGATATGTCCGTGTAAACACGTGTATTTTCAAAGGCGTATTGTCGTCTACTTATATATAATTTCCATTAGATATGCATGTTTTAAATTGAACAGGCAATAAGTTTTCAGGTGATCTGTGGCTTTTAATGTATTTGCGGCATGTCGGCGTGCGCGTGCCCTTTGTCCGACGCTCCAGACGGCGGAAGACGCTCAGCGAAGGCCGCCATCTTGGATTGAACGCGTACCTCAGCTAGGATATTCCTCAGATTCGCCTGTAAACCCGGAGGGAAACGTTGCTGGAAAAGCCAAGCCGAGGTGAGTAAACACACGTACGTGCCGTGCCTGCTATAGGAGAAGGTTGTTTAATTCATGAATGATGTGTAAGTGCAAGCGATCTCAAGCTAGTGAGACAGTTTATCGAGTTTGCTAGCTTTCAGCAGCTAGCCATCTAGCTGCATCGGGAAGGCAGTAAACCGGTGGCTGGTTAATAACGTGAAAGGTGGAAGTGGCTACACCCGCCTCTTAAACGTGACGACTCGTATATTAACCGTGTATCTCTAGGATATGTAGGGCTTTTGTTTCCCGTGAACGGCGCGTCTGTCGTTCTGTTGTTATCTACCTCGGTGGCAATGGCGCAAATGGTGTTATCCGCAGCTGTGTGATGACAGGAGAGGCAGACAAAGCCGATGTCGCCCTGACCTCTCTTGTGTATCGTGTGCTGGGGTAAACGTCAAAGTAACCTTCAGGGTACCGGGAAAAGGGGCCCCGATTTAAAGAGCCCGTTTCGGCCTGCCGGCCATACAACTCCTGTGCATCTTTCGGAAACTGACCACACTGGTTAATAGCTAAGTGGATGTCTGGTCAGTTCGCAGCATGTTTGTTAAATCCGCCCAGGGTGTAGTGCGCCTGTTCTGCGGTGGCGACGGTGCGCTTGGCTGGGAGTAGCGGTGACATGACACGGTGGCTGGGAGTAGCGGTGACATGACACGGTGGCTGGGAGTAGGCCACTAGCAAAGTGCTTTTGTGACAGGTCGTCACCTGTTTGCTGCTGTAATCACTCAACCAAAATATTCACCGATTGCCTTGTAAGTGCTTAGTTTGCCAGCACGGTCCATTTTGCAGCTAGGGCGATATGTCGATAGGTAGCTGTGACCGGCTGCTTCTATGTCAGTGTGGCTGTAGGTACATCAGCAAAGCACTGGGCAGTCATTTCCATCTTATTTACCCGCTACCCACTAAAGCTCATCAGCAACTAGCTTGTAAGCCGGTTGAAATACCTCAGCTAGCGAGCCATGAACTGTAGTTGGTTGTTTAACTTATTTGAGCCTTTCGTTTACGATATCAAAGTCAGTTTGTTATTTTTTATTAATAAAATACCTTTTTTGTGTCGTTATTTTAATATCAAATGGATAGGTTGCTGGTAACTACCCGTCTTCTGTGGGTTATCCGGTTAGCTAGCTGACTAGCTGATGCCATGTGACACCTGGGTGGAACTGAGCAGCTCAGTTAAAAGATTTAGCGACCCGGTCCAGCCGAGCAGCTAGTAAAATCAGAGAAGGAAAGAACACGTTTTCTAAGTAACATGCTTTTGGTCTATAATATGGAACAGGTATGGGGGTAAAGACAACATGCTGGTTGTGGGGTAACTGGATGAGACAGCATCTGTACAGGCCTGTCTCAGCAAGGTACAATCTTCTTAGGATAGACCAGTGCTACAACTTTCTATTCACGTAACTTATGTCTACATATTTAAGAGATTTCACTGCTGATTATAAGCTTAAATACACAAAGAAATCATCTGGCCATTGGGCATATGTAGGCAGTTATAGTGCAGTGTAATTATTTCTATGTCGCCGGTCTTTAACAACACACTGTGAAATATGTTTTTGCTTGAAAATATGTCTGCCAGTATAATGAAGGCAAAGTACATTTGAATGAAACTGTATTTTTCCATTTATGTATTTTTAATTTTCACGTATCCTATCTTGCTTTCTTGTGTGACATGCTTGTGAGTGCAGGGTCGTTTATGCGTCACTCTTGGAGCTTTTGTGTTAAGTGCACAACAATGATGTGACTGTTATTCAAGGGTCCCACAGTGATGTGATCACTCTGCTGGCCATGGGATTTGAACCAGTACCATTCTAACACACAGATCCAGACGCCACTCTGTTGTTGGATAAACTCACAATTTCCTATGTAAATTATTGTAATTTATTTCCATCAAGCACTATAAAAATATGTTATTTACCACAGTATATGCCTTTACCAACTGTTTACACATATTGAGGGAATGTCTGTTCCGATCACGGTTTAAGCGTTTCCACCTCAACATTGTCTCCATCACCTGCATACAGTATATTTTCATCTTTGGCAAAAATGGGAAAATAAAATTGATCCGTTTTTATTTTCCCTTTTAAATGAGTGAGTGTATTACAGGTTTTTATCCTCCATGCTCATCTGTACAGGGCAAAACGGGAAGCTATGGCAGCAACTCTGCCAAACTGCAGACAGGTGTAGCCCTGTGTCTCCCCAGTGTGTTTGGTGTTCGGCAGTGTAAGGGCAAGTACTTAATATATGGTAATGTCATTTAAACTGAAACTCATAGAAAGGTCTAAGGCAAATGTTAAAATGGTTTTAGTACTGCAGGATTTTGAAGAGAATTACACAAAGAATAAATATACTGAAATGCTGAGCCTATACATGTCACGCATCGCAAACCTTATCTGCTTGTTGCAGTTTTCATCTGTTTTGTCTCCATCTGTTGACAAAGGGATGGGTTGAGGAGAGGCAGCTCCCTGGTGCTGTGGCTGTTCATTGCTTATGCAGCTTTTCAGGAGAGCCAGATTCATAATAGTAGCATTTAGACAATGAAATGCTGAAGGAAATAGAAATGGCTGGGGCAGTGTGAAAACGTGCGAAAAGATGTGCTGTAATGTGAATTAAATGTTAATATGGTTACATATATTCATCATGAAATGTAATAATGGGAAAATTGTTTTCATTTTGAGTTTTTGTTCTGTTTGTTTTAAGCCTGCTTTTAAAGGAGATTCCCTTAGATCCTGGGTAAATCTCAGTACCAAGAACGCAAAGACCATACTTGCGGTCTTGGAAAGACTGGTCTTGCCACCTTGCCTTTCAAGATCGATCTCGCAAGATCATGAGCACAAAGAATGCACCAGTAGCGGGTTGAGACAGACGTGTACTTGTGTACCTGCTGTTCTACTATACTCGGCCCAGCAGATTATTCCAGCCATAATTTTATTACAGTATTAAATAAATTACGCAAAATCTAAATGTTCAGTCTAAATGACTGGTCTGATTACTTGTTTTTTTTTTTCCCCCACAAATAAAGTTTAAAGTTAAAATATACTCAGGTGTTAACCATTCCAGTTCAGCAGTCTCACAAGCCAAAAATGAGAAAAGCAGCAAGAAAATACTTTCTGACAGGAGTGTTACTCCAACTATGGGAACTCCGATTAAAGTAGTATAGTTATGATTCATACTTTCTTCCTTCGCCATCGCGACAGCACACAATTAATCATAGGATTTTTCATGTTCGGCAGGGATGCACCCGATGATCCTTGGGTGAAGCGAGACCAACATCCGGGGGTTTTTATCGTCCTTCGATCTTGTTGTCTTGGTATTGGAACTGGTTTTCGGCAATGACAGATGATGTAAAATGAGTATACGAGAACACGAGTATGGTTAAGTACGCATATCAATTCTTTATTTGTCATATACAGCGTATGGAAGAGGCTTCTGTACAATCTGGTATTTAACTGGGGACTTAACTGGCTACAAGGTTCATAATCTGCAAAAAAAAAAACACAAAATAGGAGTATTTGATCCTCTCACTGTGGTATTGATAAGTCATCAGTTTGGTGTCTGTCTTTGATTTCAGGGATATTTTTCTAATTCTTTTGCTTTGAATTGCTCACTGTTTCTTAGCATCTTCTAATACAAATTTCGTATCCGCTCTTTCATGTGGTGACTGTACTGAGAGAACCAGCATTTTGGCGGCTGTCATTATGTGACCCAGTGCTTTGACAATTATGAGAAGACCTATGGTAGAATACTTTCACATCACCTTTCTATGATAACAAAGACTTCTCAGTGGGCTGCTGTTGTAGTACATACTAAACAAAACCTGACATTCTGTTATGGTCATTTAAACTTGTTAATGTAGTTAAAGAATGACAAACACTTTCATTGCATTCCAGCAGAATTCACATTGCGAGCAAAAGGTTCATTTTTAATCATGTATTACAAATACACACATTGTTCTTTAGGCTAGAGTGAGATCTGTCTTTTCTGGTTTTATTTACAATTTTTAAATATGGTGAGTTTTTGGTTGCTTTTCAGCATTTAAAGTTCTTAGTTCTTTTGAAATGTATACCGATATCTAATCCGGCGTCATGCAATGCAAAATGAGTGCAAAATGGATGGAGTTTATCAATTTACATTAGGCACAAAGCCAGCTCCTCACCAGCTGTGGATTTTGGCATTGCACTGTCACAAGTCATGGCTCCTGTTTCTTGTCTGGGTATCATTTAACAGGCTAATGAGGACTTCACGATTAAACCCTATAGTGTAAACACCATCCAGATGAGTTGAATAGCTGGTGTGAGCTAACATGTAGTAGATTGAAATATACAGTACTTAAGACTTTAAATTAGTTTTGTCTGTGTGTTTATTTTGCCAGTACATGATGATTTATTTAATTATGTATTTGTGAAATGTGTAATCCATAGGTAGTTATAAAATCAATTTGCCTTAAATGTTGGTAGCTTTAAGATAGTATCGTTGATTTTCCAACTTGGTTTTTAATGCCCATTTATCATGTGTATTGTGATCTAGCTTGGTCAGTCTTCTTTCTTGGCTTTCCCTTTAACTTTATATCTTATTTTATACATCGCATCACCTGATCTTCTCCACCTTCATTTTCTTGAGTTTTAGTTTCTTTGCTACTTACTCTCCCCCCAAAATGGTGCCACTCAGCCTTTTTCTGACACAGTAACTGATTTAAAAATGTCAGTTTATTGCTTTATCTCCTCTTTTGATACAGGTACAGCAGCTGTAAATGGCATCTTTAAATAGCATGTATCTGAATACCAGTCGTTAGATCATTTGTAGGTAATTGGTACTCAGATTTCTTATTAGTGTCCTATATAAAACGATAGCTGTGCCTGTTAAAACACCAATAATTTCTTTGGGGAGAGAGGGAAAATATTGCATGACCAGCCCATAATTTTGCTTCTTTTGCAAAATTTGCGTCAAATTTTTAAATGATTTTTAGTTAAGTGTCCGAAACAGGATGTGAATTAGCTAATATTTTGAACTCGGGCAGGTGATTCTTCTTTTTTCTGCATAAAGATGGCGTATCACTCTTTTATTCTGATGGTTTGCAATGAGATGAAATGGTGCTTCAGCAGTTAATCAAATGAACTGATTTAGCCCTCTGACATAATTTTCCCCTCCCTATAGCATTGCATCACCATCCCAGCCCAGTTTCTGATTGCAATAGTAGGAAAACACAAGTCTAGGTTTCACCCTTGTTTGGCCTAGTTCTTGTCTGGCTTGAAGGCAAGGACAAAAAACAATTACTTCCTGGGTTTAATGCTGACTCTGAATGTATATTAGGTCTGTGCGATGTTAATATCCACAACACATTATCCAAATGCAGTTGTTATGTTGCAGGGACTGCAATAGTCAGCTGGGTTGAGATTATCGAATTTTTCATATTGTCCAAACCGTACTGCGTGGTGCTTTGAAGGTATTTTAAAATCTCATCTAGTGAAATCCAAAAATCCGAAATCCAAGATATCACTGTTTATTGTAACACTACCCAAGCCTAGTTATAGATCAGCGTTTCACTAAAACATTTTTTACTGTTTCATAGGAAATAAAGCTTTGCCATTTTAACGATGTTTATTTAAATGGTTTGCATTTATATGGCGGTTTTCTACTCATATGAGTACCAAAGTGCTTTACAATCTATGCCTCACATCACCCATCCACACTCACACTCTGATGACCAAGGCTGCCATGCCAGGTGTCAGCCTGCTAACCAGGAGCAGTTTGGGGTTCAGTGTCTTGCTCAAGGACACTTCGATGGGGTCAGGAGGAACCAGGGGCTCGAACCCGCAACCCTCTAGTTGCCGAAAGATAGCACTGCCTCCTGCGCCACCCTCTTCCCCAATGTTCTTTTTCGAGGTCTGAGGTATGTTAAAAATCAATGTAAAGTGAATCAAGCCTCTTTTTGCATAAGGTCTGTCCGCACTCTGCATGCCAATCATAATCACCTTCAACCTTTCTGTCGGACTTGCTAATTGACAGCGAGGCACATTCATGAGAAATGTGACAAAGATGAGTGAGAAGGAGAAACAAGATCTGGTCAAATGCTCGTATGGAAATGGTCTGGATTCTACAGAGATCATACTGAGCAAAAGCAGGTGTTTTGCAGCCATAAGTCACAGCAACAACACCAACCCATTTTACAGACACTCTTTGTAGATAATAAGTAGTTTTGTTTTACTATTGTCGATGTTGATTTGGAGCCATATTGTTTGCATACTGTTGTATAAAAGTACAGTCTGGTTAAGAAACCTTTTATGTTGGAGTTTCAATAGTCACTTCAGTTTCTTGTCTGGTCAAACAGTGTAATGTGTGGGAGTTCTTTTACTTCCTCTAGTGAGGTTACACATTGATTTCTGGATATTGTTCATTTTGTGATACTATCAGTACCTTCTGTTGCTAGCAGAAAAAGCAATATAGTGCAATTTCATAAGCATAGCACCATAAGAATTTATAACAATGTTTTTTTTCTTTTTTTTGTGTCACATTTTTGATTTAAGAGCTATATTTAGTAATTGGAAGTGGTCGCTTTTAACTGTGTTTAACTTCAGGTGACTCTCTTTAAATCTTTGACTGAAAGCTGAAGGTGCACACGCTTTAGCAATTCACTCTTTTTGGTGTAAGCTATGGTATTCATTTTGTATTTTCTCACAACCTTGTAGATTTCTACCAGTAACACAGCAGTGTTACTAGGTGTGACTTAATTTTAGCATAATCCCATTAAGATATTTGCAGCAATTTCTCCAGTTTAGTATATCAAAGATGTTTCCCTTGGTTCTATAACATATTTTTTTTCTTATTCCCGCAGAGCCACAATGGCCACAGCTCCCTACAACTATTCCTACATTTTCAAGTATATCATAATCGGTAAGTGTGGATGTCTGAAGTGTCTGTGGATCACCAGATTTGCTTATCAGGCACCGGGGCCTGGAATTTGTGGCCTATTAAAATATAGCGTTAATCATGACAAAAGTTGATCTGGAATCCATTCCCTCCACAGGTGATATGGGTGTAGGAAAGTCCTGTTTGCTTCATCAGTTTACAGAAAAGAAATGTAAGTGAATTAGCTTTAGATACTTGAATCCTGCAGATACTTGAATCATCCGTCATAAGTGAATCTGTATTTGTGTTAATTTGACTCTTTGTGTAATGTTTTGGGGTAGATTGGATATACTTAACCACATTCAGCACACACTGGGTAATTTAGAAGCTTTATATTTATAGCAAACACCAGCTTGCAAGACTAGCCATTTGTTGGGTTACCTCCTTTTTGGAAATTGTCCAGCTCCCTTAAATCATTACTGTAAATGTGGGAGGTTCCTGCTTTACATTGGGCCCATCTGTGATTACTCCTGTAGGTGTGTGGGCCGAACGGAGTCGTATGTGATCAGTCTTTTTTTGTGAACTGTCTATATGTATAATAATCCAAAGGGATTACAAAGTGTTTTTGAGTTGACTTCAGCAAGTCGGTTATCTGTGAAACAAACTGCATTTAAGGCTTCCACTGGTATGTTGTGAGGATGCCGGTTTATCAGATGGCCCTGTTAAATTATTAGGCAGTCAGGCATTAGTTGGACCTGGGCTGTCTCATAAGCAGCTCTCATTGATATCCCAGTTTACGCTAAGATTGCGGTTATTTTAAGCGGACTCTCTGAATTTCTGCCTGTAAAAACATGTTTCAAGTTCATCTAAAATCGATTTGTTCACTTTCCTTGTCAGTTATGGCCGACTGTCCCCACACTATTGGTGTAGAGTTTGGTACGAGAATAATTGAGGTGAGCGGTCAAAAGATCAAGTTACAGATCTGGGATACGGCAGGACAAGAGCGCTTCCGGGCTGTGACACGCAGCTACTACAGGGGGGCCGCTGGAGCGCTCATGGTCTATGACATCACCCGGTAAGTCACGGACTCCTCCCCTCGCCCCTCGTCGTTGTGCACACGCTGATGGACTCGTTCTTTAATCGTGCGGTGTGGTAAATGTTTATGTTGGCATGCCAGTTTAAGAGATTGTGGTCTCAACTTAAAAAGTACAAATATCAACACTAGAAAGTCTTGAAATATGAGGGTACTGTTATCCAAGCAGTTGAGATGAGGTCATTAGTTTTTTTCCCCACAGCTTCTCTCTCTCTCATCCCAGCTCCTTTTGATGTAAGAGATAGAAGTTGAGCTCTGACTGATCTGACGATTATCTGTATGTTTCATTTTGTGCTTCTAGGAGAAGCACATACAACCACCTCAGCAGCTGGCTGACAGATGCCAGGAACCTTACTAATCCCAACACTGTAAGTGACCCTCTGCTCTGTGATTCTTCCAGGCAGATGATGGGTAGCTGTGACTAATGACCGTTTAAGGGCTGCGTTCATTATCACATTACGAGTCACTGTAAGTCAGTCTACTGAGACGTTGGAGCTCTGCACACTGGCTGGTGTGGGTGGGGGGCGTGTGGGGGTCTTTGCTTGTATTTTTTGCCGGTTAATTAGTGCTGTGCTTTTAAGAAGCAACTTGCCGTCCACCTTCACCAACACTGCTATCATCACAGAAAAATCAGCTTCAGGTTGCTGTAACTCATGTTACTAAATAGTTTTTTTTCTCCGTGGTATATTGGCTTCATAGGTTGTTTTGTGAAGCATATAGATGTAAATAACTGGCATATATAAGGATGGCTATGTGCTTTGTGGTCTTCTTAATGGAATGCTGTGATGTGTGTACTGTGCATACAAGTGGGACCTTTGAAAGCAGTTTCTTCTGTCTCGTTCCCCCCAGGTGATCATTCTTATAGGTAACAAGGCCGACCTGGAGGCCCAGCGGGATGTGACGTATGAAGAGGCCAAGCAGTTTGCAGAAGAAAATGGTGAGACGTTACTGAGGTTAAAAATGAGTCGTTGTCCAGGCTTCCCTCCCTGCTGTTATCATGTGAAGTAAAGGAGCTTTTTGTTCACCTTGAAGACAGAGCAAGTTCTTTGTATGGACATGTCTCTCCAGATATGTGTATTGAACAGAGAGCAAATAGAGCTTATATAGTTTTGGAGAAAATGTTCGAGAGCCATATTATCTGTATTTCTGGATGAATGGTTGTAATCTAATAGTGGTGGGATCTGCTCATTGGGTGCAAGCTAAAGGTATTGGGTGTTGTTGGTTTTGAGTATTATCAATACAATAGAATGCGATGTAAGTGTAGCGCAATAGTAATTTATAATGTTTATATATATATATATATAGTTATAAAAAATGTGCTGTTTTTGTTGCTTTTTCCTATAAGTGGCTGTAATGCTGACTATATATATATTAGGCCTGCACTCATCTTTCAGTCCATATATATTTTCGGGATGCCTTGCTTGATCACCTTGCTCCGAGTTTTTTTCGATCACCTCAGTGGGATTGAGGTCGAGAGCCTGGGTTGGCCATTCTAGAATACAGGATTCCTTCTGTTTGAGCCTCTTCATTGTTGGTTTACTCCAGATCACAAACAATCTGCCGTTCTGTTGTAGAATTCCCTGGTACAGCTTGGAATTCTCTGCCATCAATAATTGTAAGCCATCCAGGCCCTAAGTTTGCAAAGCAGCCACAATACCATTATTCTCCCTTCACTGTGCTTCACAGTTGGGATGAAGTTATGGTGTTGATGTGCATTTTCTTTTTTACTTTAAAGATAATGCTGTGTGCATTTCTGACGAAGCTCAGTTTTGTGTCACCCATCTGCTGGGCTTGCATTATTCCTGCAATTTTGGTACTAGAATTTCTGGTACTAGTACTCGACCGGAGGTCAATGAGAAAGCGAAAGTACCAAAAGGATAGTACTTAGTGTGGTGGAAAAGTGCCGCAAGAGATGCCTGCAGACCCTTCACTGTCACACTAGGCTTTCTTGTCACTCATTTAAAGTACTGCAGTGTATCCTCCAACTGATCTTTGTACGCTACCCACTCCTTGGGATAAAAATAATGGTGCTGAATTTCCTCAATTTGTAAACTGTCTGCCTGATTTTGAAAATTATTTAACATTTTATATGAGTCTCATGAGGTTCAATAAGTCTTCGTCCCTGTTGGTCCCTTTGTCTCATCATCCAGTGTCCTTTTAAAGGGTGGGGTCCTGCAGGGGTCTATTCTTGGCCCAGTTTTATTTTCAATATACATGGTTCCTGTAGGTTCTATTTTCAGAAGGCATAGCATTTCATTTGTTATGCGGACAGTACACAGATTTATCTACTGGCAGATGAGAACTCTATGAACCTTTTAATTAGTGTTGTCTCAAGGACACTATGCCACAAAATTTTCTTGCCCTTAATATAAGTAAAATGGGAAACACAACAGACACAAATTACTTTCATTGTTAGTAGTCTTGGCACATTCGTTGCTCACTCTAAATTTCATGCCAAAAGTCTTAGTGTTATTTTTGATAGCAGTCTTAAGCTTGAATGTTTCTTTATATATGTAATTGCATAGGTCTGCTGTTTCTTGCTATTATTATTTACTCCAGCTTATTTTTATGTTTGGCTCTTTGGTGTACACTCTGGTATTGTTTAAAAGTGCTTTGTAAATAAAATTGATTGAACATAATTTTACTGGGAAGATATATATATATTAAGTACATTTGGTATTAGCGCTGATCCAGACCTACCTGACAGATCGGGTATTGGGCTTACATGACCAATCAATGTCCAATACATACTTGCTTAGTTTTTGCTAATCTCTGAGCAGAAAGCTCCTATTTCGTATTAAATCTAGTTATACAATCATTGTAGATGTGTTTTTTGTGGCAGTGACTAATGTCTGCTGCGATATCATGTGCATACCCTTTGCAGGAAGAGAAGCGTAAAAACAGCAGATAAGGGGGTGACAATCT
>JAABNY020000039.1:16607952-16621321 GCA_015164015.2 Brevimyrus niger
AACAATGTTTGAGAGAAATGGTAATATTGTGTATCTGGAATGAATTTTAGATCTTTAAGTCCATCTCATGAAAAATTCAGAAACAAAGGTGTTGCGTTTATAGTTTTGTTGAGTGTAGTTCCTGAACATGCACTATGGCCAGAACAGTTCATTTCCAGTTGTTTTCTTTTTTATTGTTATTTCTTAACTTATCTTTACCTCCTCATAATTGGCACAGTGGCACCAGAGAAACGACATCTCTTGGTAGCCACGTATCTGTGCACAAAGTGCATTGGAGTGGGAGGGTGTTGTAAGAAGCAGGATTTTTCAACAGTTACCTTAAGCTAGAAGTCATGATTGTCCAATAGGAAAACTCTCATCGGACAATCCTGACTTCTAGCTTAAATTAACCCAGCTAACTGAGAAATTATGCCGTGTGAAACACCCCCAGGTGTTCAGAAGGTGATCCATTCGTTACAGATGAAGTTTACAACCTGCACATGATGGTCCTCACATGATGACTGATTCATACCAGATGAACACAGAACTGGCTATGGTAAGTGCAGGCAGGATATCCAGATACAGGAATGTCTTGGTAGACCATAATATAAATTAATATCAGCATAATCAGGCTGAAAATAATCATTATATGCACCATCTATATTACATTGATGCTATTCTTCACTTTCTTGAGGTGGGGGCAATATTTCTTTGAACTGATTATGTCTGTCCAGCACATCGAAGAGTTGGGGAATTTGGAGATTAGGTAAAGACCATTCCTGTTGTCACGCTGACCATGTCACGCCCACTCCTGACGTCAACAGAAGATGGGACTCCCTATATAGCCCCACACCGGCAACAGGTCAGTGCAAGGTATTGTTGGCATGCCACTACTAAGCACTCTTAATCTTTGTCTTTCCCGCAGTTGCGTTCTGTCCGTCTGGCCCTCGACTCCTGCCTGCCCTCCTTCCCGTCCGCCCTCCCTGTGACCCACACCTCCTTCTTGCCCTCCTTCCCGTCCGCCCTCCAGTGACTCTCCTCGTGGAATTCTCCCCTTTGTGTGTCTGCGTCCTTGGACTGACTCCCGGCTATTCGACCCTTGGACTCCCTTTCAACCACAGCATTGGAACACGTTTTGGCTTCAGATGACACTCACGGACGGACTCCGGGAAAGACCCCACTTAAGCCTCTGACTTCTCTCTGCCTATTCCCTAATAAACTTGGTAGCTCGGACTCCCCTGTCCTGCTCTTGTGATTCGGAGCCCCTGTATAATTTTTGTAGTGTAGAAAGGCACATTATCCTGCAGAAAGTGATCGCCGCCGTGAAGGAGTGTACTTGGTCTGCAACAATTACACACATGCGCCTGGCTCACCACATAAGGTGACAGAAAACGTGACTCATCAGACCAGGCCACCTTCTTCCATTGCTCTACGGTCCAATTCTGACGCTCACATGCCCATCGTACTGTGGGTGTTTTTGTCTGACAAGTCTTGCCACGGACACATTTGTCCATGTACGAACAGGTTTAGGATCCCTATTCCAGTTGCTTTCATTTAAGTGACATTTCTGTCATTTAAGAACACTCCAGTACTACAATAATGAACAAGTATTATTATAGCATTTTTTTTTTTTTTTATGAATAATTGATCTCACTCCATGGGATGTGGTACAGTCAAAAGAAATGCTATTCCAAAACTATAATTATGTCTATTAAGTTGTCTTCCAACCACTCATCCAATAAAATGTGTATAAAGAGACAACTATTTAAAATAATTTTTCATTTTATTTGCTCAGGAGAAACATTTATACTATATATATACACACATTTATACATGCCCATTTGTTTTCAATAGTATGATAAATGCCAAGTAGATCACAGACTCTGCACTTAGGATAGAGGCCCTGCTAGGGATTTTGGGCCCCCGATCCAGACCAATAAAATTTTGTTTCAAATTTCTTAGGGCTTCTGGCCCTTAAAATCTTCCTAACTAGATCACCCCCCACAGGGCCCCTGACACAGGGTGTTCATTACAAGTCATGGGCAGCCCATGAGAAGGAAGTTCTCTGAAAAGTCCTCCAGGACATTCAGAAAACTGGAGCAGGAGCTGTCCTCGCAGTCACTTGAAGGCCACCACTCTACCCATGCCTGGGAGTCAAGGGGGAACTTGTACCTGTAACAAGTAGTTCTGTTTAACTCCAAGAAAAATGTGCACAAATGCATAAGCAAATACATACTAAGTTTTCAGGATAAAAAGTAATCTAAAATAAGGATGGAATACTCCTCCTAGACCAGAGTGGCCAATGTTATCTGCAAATGGTCAGTGTTTAAGAAGGTTTCTGGGAGAACTCTTCAGCCAATCAGTCCTCTAATTAGCGATGCCGCGAAAACCCAAATAAACAATGGCCCTTTCTGGATAAGATTGGCCATCCCTGTCCTAGACTAAGGAAGACTGCACAAGTGCAGAGAGAACATGCAAACTGCACATACACTCAACAGGGGTGGAATTTGAACCCCTGACCCTGGTGGTGTGAGGCTCCTGAGTCCCAGTCCCATTCCATTATATAAATATAACAAGCACTCACTGATATATCCGCCTGACCACTCTCTCCATTCCCTCGGCCCCCATGATTAGATAATAGTTCCCTTCTTGCAGGTTCACATCCATGCATGTTGCCTTCTTCACAAACATTACCTCACTGTTTCTCTGCACATTTTCAGTACCTGCCAGAGATAATACACACAAACAAAGAAAAAGTTTATCTGGTCTAATATTCTTCATGCTCAGACAAAGGTTGGAATATAATTATTTCCCATGGCTTTTTTTGTACTTACGATGACATGCAGAGTGTCAACTTACCCTTTTTAAAAATGTCTTCTATTTTGGCAACATAATTCACAAAATCTCCTTCTTCCAATGAGGACTCGATTTTCACTTTAAAGGCTTAAGAAAAGCACACAGGAAAAGTATTAGTCCTGCAGCTTTTGCCACATGAGATCACGTCCTGCTGACTGAGGGTAATTTTTCTCTATTGTCCTGCCCAGAAGCAAACTGAAAATTTCCATAAAATCAAGTTTAGTTTGAATCATTTCATAGCACTGTTTATTAAGAGGTAAGGTGTACTATGAAAAGGAATCTAGACAGTTACCATATTTTATTTTGTCTTCGCAAGCTGCATCTAATCGCATTTGGGCAGTGATGGAGAGATCCATGCTGCCTTTGAAGTTGCTGCATTCAGCTAGGGCCATAAAGGAAGACAAGAGTCATATATTTTGCACAGGCAGGAGCCCATAACCTTGACAGTTGCATGCAAAAAGAACATAATGCAACACATGCTTTTTTCTGGCACTTAGCCTGACACAATATCATCAAAAGTGTTGAGGAAATTACTCACAAAAGTAATCCATCACACACAGAGGTGGAAATCCAAGTCCAGAAAATACAAATCCAGACCAAGGTTTTGTTTCCAACCAATCAGTTGATTATAAAGAGTCACAGTTCTCAACTGGTTGGTTGAAACAAAACCTTGGTGGTGATTTGTATTTTCTGGACCTGAACTTTCCGCATCCGTCCGGGATGTAACTTCCCCAACACTGATCATCAGGCTGACCGACTAGATTTTTGAGGCCTACCTGCCATGCACTGGCACTCGTCCCCGTCACACAGTCTCAGAAATCTACGGTCCACATATGGGTAGTAAAGCTTGGAACACTGGCTGTCTGTGAGAAATGGGGAAGGGTACTGATGTTCTGCTTATGGAGTCAATCCCAATGGCAAAAAGCAAATTGCAGAGTACTGGGACCTGGTATACAGGAATGAGCACAGGCAAGTGAGAAGCATGGGTACCTGGGTCACGGTATTCATATACTTTAAATAGGGAGGAGCTTGACATGCCAATACGGAAGAGTTCTTGTATCCGAAATCCCAAACACAAGAATGCCGCTGAAGGAATCTGCCAAAATGGGAGAAATCAACACAAACACAAATAGACATAAACACATATAAACAAGGGACATTATACATGGCTGCTTGTGACGTGTCCAAGTCAAGTCACAGAAAGAGGCAGGTCCCATACTTACAGAGTCCAGCTGGAGAATGACCTGGTCTCCCTTAATTTCGTAATGGGACACTAGAGAATCTAGTGAATTCTGCATCTGTAGTGAACCACAGCCGGGAAACACCTCATCAGTGCATGAAGCGCTGAATGTATCCGACTTGCAGTGTACCGCACAGCTTCAAGAATTTAGATAAATATTTTCAATGTGTCTATGCAAACGCAGATCTTGCAGTGTTAACTTGTTTTTAATTACCATGTAATTTAATTTCTCATGGGGTCCAGCTACAAGTAAATTTAGCAACCGGCACTATACTGCTGCTCAGTACAGTACTCGACATCAAATCTGCCACTCTGATCCTCAGTTATTCACAATGAACATGGCATTACTTGATATTACCCCACATTTGTACAAATAAAAGGTAGGCTTTTGTCAGTGCAAAACAGGATCACCATATTCCAGTAATCTCACAATTCATCAACTGATTTTTTGAAGTTCTGTGAATGCTGTTTGTTTAATGTAGTACAGCAGGAAATGCAACAAAATTCACTTAGCTTGCATTGCTGCAAAGCATGCTACCTGTAGACATTAAAATGGGAATATTGTCAGGCTTATCAAAAATGGTGTGTGCCTTGTATACAGCCGTAAAATAATGTTTTAGGTGCTTGGTAGTTGTAATTTCGGTAAATTCTTGGTAGTAATTTAACAGTAAAATACATAACTTCTGCATAAAGTCTTTTTCCACAATAATGAATTTTTTTTTTGACTCCCCTTATATTCAGACAAATATGGTAGTTCCAAACATTACACTTGCAATTGCCACCAAATGCGAAATTCAGATTTGGCATTAATCTACTGAAAACTGTATATAGCAGTCAACTTTTATAAAGCCCTAGAACTTCAAAATAGGTTATGATTTTATGATGCATGTAAAAATTCAGGACAGCCCATTTATTTTAGAGGACATGTGGAGTTTTTTTTTTACATGTTTTCCACGACCCCTGATTTTCTCATTGAAGCCATATGAACACTTGAACTAATTAGAATGTGGCTTGTTCATACCATATCCAGGTCCTCCTGTAAGGGTTGGATACCTGTAGGCAAATGGATCTCAATGACGGTGTGTGCAGACTCCATAAACACTTCATTCCCCGGAGGTTTGTACCTGGGCGGTACACACAGACCCACACATGTTATATAATACATTATAAATAATATCTCTTATCTGGTTTGCTACAACATTAATGTAAAAGGCAGTTGCTGTATATTGTTCTTGGACTTTATATATTCAGCAATATTGTAAACAGATGGCATAAAATGAACAGTGCTGAAAGTTGGATATTTATTGTTAAAATAAACACATAAACTTGAACTTACTTGGCACAGGCAATAAGGCGGGGTAACAAGAACATAATATCTGGGGAAAATGCGGGACCACTGTTAAGTACTGGGTAAGTTACACCATTGTTAGAAACTCATCTGGCAAAAAACATTCTTTGTGCTGCTCTACCTGTGGAGCCCTGAACAGCGGGCTGAATTTCAATGGTCAGGTCAAAGTGACAGTTGTCATTAGATTCTGCCATACTGTAGTATACAGTTTTCAACTGCAATGAAAGATGTGTGCAAATCATACGTTTGAAACTTATCATACATAAGAAACTTACGAATGAGACCATTCGGCCCATCAAGCTCGTTTGGGAATTAAAACTTTAAACCATTTTAAAAACACGGCATGGCAAGAATGCATAAAAAACATGTATAAATTATATCTCATATGTGTTCGCAACTTACATTTGCAACTGACACTCCAGTACTACTTCCCGTGGTTAAGATGACATCATCTGTTTGCTCAACCTGTGAAAACAACTTATAGGTATTTGATTACACATATACAACAAAGATATACAATTGTGTGTACAGATACTCTTATTTGTAAGTGCTTTTGTAAAGGTAACTAATAATACTGAAGATTTAAACAATTAGAGGCTGAGAATATTCACAAATTGATTCAGAAAAAAAGAAGCTGGGTGTTATGGGTGTACAGAAGTGGCATAAGAGTAACCTGACCAGGAATTTTCTGCTCAGTCGAGTCGGCAACGTTAGGTAGGTGTACAAATCTGCACCAAATGTCAGGTGACCACACAATGAAGACTCATCTCACCTACAGTTTATCCCTTACACCCAAAAGTATGGCAGGGGCCACATGAGGGCAATGAGAGGAAAGGGGTGCAGGAAGCTGACTTGCCTGTATTGATCGGCTCACATGGTGATAATCTGAGAGCCTTAAAATGTCCAAATCGCCCTTATTTCTGTAGCTGGCGCGGATCTCCATATCGAGCTTGGAATGCTGAACCAGTTGGCTGTATTCTTTCAAGGCTTCCAGAGTAAGAATGGTGTCCTAGAATGTGGAGGGTAGAGCGTAAGCACTGGATTATGGACACTCTACTCTGCCACTTGGCTTGGATGCACGATGATTAAGATCATTGCCATGTAATTATCAGCAGGCTCTCAAGTTCATTAGATTAGCATTTTTTGTGGCAGTCTGCTGGGCACTTCTCAGATATGTTCAGGATTGTATTGCATGATTGGCGATGCTCGGAAACCTGTGTTGAATGTAATCCTCCTCCGTAGCGCTGATCCTGGGTCAGCCACCTGAGGATGGGGGTGGCATATTCTTTATGCCCATAGAGCAATGCAGTGAGCATGACATAGACCGTGGTCTCCACCGACTGTGTGGAGATCCTGTTGGGCGTCGAAGGGTTGAGAGGCTCCTTTTCCTCCTGCCAGAAGCGAATCAGAGGTGGATTTCCTGCGCCGCCACAAATTAGACATTTGAATGTTAATTTAGCATTCGTCAATGGCAAATGGGTGCAATCTAACAGTGCTTGATATGCTTTGCGTTTAAGAAGCGAAGCAATAAAGCCGGGTTGCCAACTCTCACACATCAGGTGTGACACTCGCACTTTCAGACTCTCACGTTCACATAAGAAACCTTACGTCAAATCTATATTATTCCATAATAAACCTAAAACTGGCTACATCAAAAGCATTGCGTAGTTTGCAAAGCCTACAGACTATTTACAAGATAATAAAACTCTTAGACACATGTACTGTGAATGAGCATGCAGACTTGTCTCAAATTGAAAATCTCATGCCATCCAGCTGACCAAAGTTTGCAGCACTGCTGAAGATGAGTGAGACATTGCTACACATACTGAGGTATGGTGTGTTTAGCTATAATACCCTTAATGGTCATAAATAGTTTGTTCTAAAGGTTTCGGGTTCTTCTGTCTGAAACATGGGTTCTCCGCAGTACCTTTGACTTGGGCATAATTCTGCAGTCTCTCATACAGTTCACGTGCGGGCATGCTGCCCTGGTCCACCAAGGCCAAGGCATAAGCGGTGATCGCTCGCACATACAAACTCTTCAGAGACTTGAAGTTGTCAGAGAGGTATGTTGCGGCACGTCCAAGGGCAATCTTAAATTCCTGAGTACAACATACAATGAGAATGTCACTACACCATTCATTTTGGGGAAAAAAGAAGAATCATACAAATAAAACACAAGACGTTTCTAAGTGGACCTGTCCGCTGGAGCACACACACAGACACGGAGGTCAGATAAGTAATTAGACACATCTTGGGCATAAGTGCAGAGCAGCCTGTACTGTACACCAGCAACACATATGGCAATGAGGCTATCGGAGGACTTGAATGCCTAAGTGTGGACCATGGAATGCATATGAACCGGACCATGAGACCATGGGGGTTGGAGGTACAGGGGTAAATATTATGTAAGGGGGCAAAGTCAGGGCCACTTGTCTGTTTGCTTTCGAAAGTCTCAGATGTGACCCTCCGTCTCATCATGCTCATTTTAAATCCATTCGATTTTAGATATCAAATTGCAACACCTAATGAGTTATCAAAACTCGTTGGCTTCATCTCGTAGTATTTCTGTTTTTAAAAAGACATGGATATAATTCAAGTTTTTATTAATAAAGTGGAACCCCCTCCCCCCAGCCCCCCAGCCCAGCTCTCAGTTCATGGTGTGTTCTCTGTGATGGACAGACATCTGATGCAGAGGGGGGGGGGGGCTTCTTTGTGTCCCCTGCTACTAGGGATTAACTCCAAGCCTGCTCATGGCCCCACACTGCAGAAGTGGTGGATATGTTAAATATGTCACGATGGACACATCTGATACTAGATGAAAACATTTTGCATTCCATGTGTAAGCACATATAAGTGAGTCAGGTCATACCATCAAGTTGCATGCTGGGACTGTCATTGCAGTCTTGATACCAATGATGGCGATAGAGGTGATGAAGGCAGTCTGCTCCTGCACGTTTGCTCCTGCACCCTGTGACACCAAAGGCAACCAAAAAGCAAAAAAGAAAAATACTTTGGATCAGGTTTCCACACTCATTATATAAAGCACACATTTTATTTCATGGAATTCCCATTCTTACTTAAACGTGCTCTTTACAGAGATCATTACCATGAGTTTAACTGGCTTGTAGTCAGAAAGCTCTTTGAAGGAGCCATCCCTATTCTGACGGGTAGACTCCAGCCAAAAGACGGAATTGCAAAGTGACTTCTCATCCACAGTGACGTATCTGTTCACCTGTCCAAGAGTCTTCAACACTAGAGCAGTCAACCTACAAAAGAGGGTAGATGACAAAGATATCATGCGGTGCCACCGTGAAGTGAAGACGCCCAGATCTACCAACCGCCATTTCCCAAGCAGACTAACCATGTGCTGGCTTCTCTGTCCTTCCACATGCTGTAGCCATTGTCATTTTTTTTCTTGAATGACATGAGGCTGGTCACCCCTATATTGGCCATAATATGGGGGGAACAGTAACGGAAAACCTGTTAGTCAGGGCAATATGTAGCTGAAGCAGCACCCGGTCCACGTGCCACCATGACCGGTGGTCCTGTGATACACACACCTTCTCTCAGCTTGGCCACGAGCTCCGCACGGCTTTTGCCTTTGTCAGGACCCAGCAGCTCCCACCTGTCTGTCTGCTCCAGGAATTGGAAGACGTAATAGACGGGGAGGATGCTCATGATCTCCGCTTCAGCAGAGCCCCGCGGCAGGCCGGTCAGCTGCTGCAGGCCGTTCGGATCATTCGCAAAGGCCAGCACCTCTCCGAAGAGCTCACCTGCACGCAAGTTGCGGGAACAAGACAAATATTGCAGACGGTCAAGGTACAGAACAAGGTACAAAATAACCTCATGTAGCTTGGTCAAATACAGCGGTGCAAAATGCATTGAGTATTTCAGTGTAACTGTATGTATTGTTTTATGAAGGTATCTATGCATAAAGGTCTCACACCGCTGATGGTAAGAACACGCTCCACACTGGACTTCGGTACCAGCTTGGCAGGGGCACTGTTCTTGAATTCCAGCCTCTTTCTCAAAGTCCCTGCAACACAGACGTTTTGGTGAAAATGCAACAGTTGCAGTTCTGCATACTGAACATGGCGGGACACTTTGCAGAGGTGTTGCAAAAACTAACAGCTACAGGCCATGTGCACTAGAAACATCCTGATTGGAATTGCTGCATATAAAAATATGCACCGTAGACGGCCTGTGGATCCAGAGTTCCTGCGACGTTCAGTTCTGTCTTGATGCCCTCAGGCTGTAACAGAGACCATTTGTAATGCTCAGAACGATATTGGCGTAGAAAAAAATACATGATATTAAAATACCACTTATTAATATTAGGCTGTGAAGGTAACGGAGAGTCATCCTTATGTGTTTACCACCACACGGAGGGTCTTGATTACAGTTTCGGAGCCTAGAGGACTCTGTAGAGTAAATTTAAGTGAGTGAGACCCCGCCTCCAGGGCCATGAGAGTGAAGGAAACCCTGCTGACAGAGGTACTCTTCAGGTCTTTCTTGTTGCATGGGGTCCTTTGTGCCCCGTCCTGTCCCATCACTGGCTGACCGTGAACCAGGCAAATCTCCTTGGGTGCTGTGAGTGTCACGCAATACTAGCCATGGAAGGAGAGGAACAGAGCGGGAGTCAGAAAAGTTGGTACATGCATCAAAACACGCAGAGCACAAATGAAGATGGGAAGAAAAACAGATTCATGTGTTAAGGCAGCGTTTCCCAGGCCGGTCCTTGGGGACCCCCAGATGGTCCACATTTCGTTGCTCCCCCCCCCAACTCCCAGCTGTATTACAGATTTCGTGAACATTCTATGATGTATCTTTGAACATTTTAGGATGGTTCTTTGACATTGCACGGCACAGCTAACTGGCTATACAGTGATAAGTGCACTGTTATGGTTAAAAATAGCATTTCAATCTAGGACCAAAACCAGTCCTATGGTGGCTAACAGCACCACTCACCCATGAATCTTTACTAAGTTGGTTATAGACAGAACCAAGCAGCTCCAAGTGCTCTCCACGGACCATAGAGTAAGGCAGAGGTATGTCCAGGCTCACTTGCTTGGTCACCTGAATCCTCAGTGGATCTGACACACATATTCCTGCAGGCACAGAAATATCTGTATTTGCAAAGGGTTTTTTCTAACTTTGTAACAGGTAAGAGACACAAGCATCCTGGTGTCTGTGCAGGACCTGCTGGCTTCTCAGTATAGCGGGTCCTGCTGCTTCTGCTTACCCTCGCTGAACATCCCCACAGCTCTCATCTCCCAGGTGGTGAGAGAGTCTGGTAACTTTTTGCTCACGGTAATCAGCCCTGACCTAAGAAACACATTGCATTGCACTTAAAACTACTGTACCATAAAATTCACACCAAGGCAGACCTTACAGTGGAAAAAAGGAATAATGTTACTTTAACACAAACGGTACTCAGAGCACAGGATATAAAGTAGATGCTTTCACCAAAGTTCTGATACTCCGAATGCCGTGAGATGGAAGGTATCAAATCTTGTGTATGAATGTTTGCATGCATCAAAGTTTGTGAATGGTATTTTCCTGAGCAGAGCAACCCCCCCCACCAGTCCCAAACATCCCTTAACACAGGGGGGCCCATCTCCAGTCCTGGGAGGCCGGAGCCCTGTACATTTTTGGGTTTCCCCTCATTTAACACACCTGATTCAACTCCTTGTGCTAATTGCCACACAGCTCATTTATGATAGAACAGGGAAAGAACTAAGCTACTCAGGGCTCCGCTTCCCCCAGGACTAGAGTTGGGCACCCCTGCCTTAACAGATTAGTGTGGTTTCATCTGTAATAAAATGAATAGATTGTATATCGTTCCTTTAACATGGCACTCACTGAAAAGCCTGTGTAACATTTTCCCTGTATTAAATGCATTTTTGAATTTCAGGGGCCACCAATCAGCTCTGATTCTTTCTGTCATGACGTTATGTGTACTGTTGCCCAAACACACTTCATACTCTAAATCTGGCCCTACCTGAGGCATAGCATTCACGTTAAAGAGAAAAGGAGATTTTAGCACATTAATTACCTCTAATTCTAGAGACAAAACTAAAGTGGAATTAAACATTTAATTACAGATTTAAACTACGTAACATTTATTGTCCTAATAAGCCATAATTGATGTCATAGGACAGAAGTTCTCAAGTAACATCAGGCTCAAAATACCATAGACTCACTAAATAAAGGTCCTCTTAACTATAACAGTCAGCAGCATTTTTCAGGGAATAACTTAGTTAGTTAGATGGATCACTTGATAATAGTGACATAAGCGAGTAATTAGATGGCTGTTTGATGTCTGTGCTCTCACCCATCAGTGACGCGATGAGTCTCCCAGAGCCAGCTCTCTGGGAAATAAGTCCGCACCTGTGAGGAGACCCATCCCAGGTAAACTTCGATCTCTGAAAGCGGCGATCAGGGAAGTCAATACGCATTGACATACGCAGGGAAGTCAAAATACGCATCTCGTACATCCGAAACAGACCCCAAACCAGGGCGCTGTTACATTTACATATTCTCCTGCTGCTTATTGAAATGCAGACTCATACACCGTACATAGTATACACTTCAGACGCTTCAGACATGTTTGCTCACCCATACGTGCAAGAATCTGATCGTTGGCCTGTGTTCCTTGAAGTTTATTGCGAAACTCGCAGCATTCTATGAAGATCTCCTTGCATGTTTGCTTGTTGTACTTGTTTCCGAGCCGATCAGCCCTGGACTTGCAGGTCTCCAAGAAAGGACTTGCTTTTATTCCCAGCATGCAGCATATCCGCTTTTCATCTTTATATGACTTAACTGGAAGTAAAGAGAAACTGCAGGTGAACAAATATCTACCCCCATAAGTCCTCTGATGCCTACACCATCATGCATACCCTACTTCGTTCCAGTCCTCTGCATCATCTTGCTAAAACACCCTGGGTGACAAGACATGCACAGCATCTAAACCATCTACACATCTAAGCACAGAACTAGGTTCAATGCCCCCAACTTCACAAAACTTTTTGCCTACTCAGTAAACTCACCTTTCAGCATAATTTCTGGAGGTATGCGGCTATGTCTCTTTGGTCGTACCAGTGCTGAGCAAGTTTCACCTGCAGGACAAAGGCCACCCTCAGTCAGAATGCATTGTAAGTACATCTAGACCAGGGTTATTCATATCATGGTCCGAGCGCTGCTGGTTTTCCAGCCTTCCTTTACCTGTAAACCTGGTGTGAAGCCTCTGGCCAATTGGAATCTGTAATCCTTAAACTAACTGCATGGGAGAACTGAAAACAAGGCCTGGATTTGGAATGGAGGGCCAGATTGGAAGAGCCCTGATCTAGACTGTTTATCTGCAGTGTTGTCATTAGTAATGTAACTTGATCATACAGCTAACTGCAGACAAAAATATAGCTAAGAGGGAAAAACATGTTCCTTTAAGTATATGGACAAGTTTCTCCTTAAAAACAGTTTCAGAAAACTATCAGCCATACAGCACTTAAAGGCTATCAATGTGTCAAAGTAATTTAGTGAAATCTGACAAAGAGCACCTTCAAGCTGGGTGGCCTGAGCGTTGGCGTTGGTCATGAACGTCAAGCCAGCCAGACGAAAAACATCAGAGTTATCTCTCCCTCCTCCACCCCCACAGCCTTGGTCACTCTTCTCAAAGTGATGCAGAACCTGTGGTGAAGGGAACGATTTTTATGCAAATGCAAAGGAGTCATACATAGATGGTAAAAACACACTCATTCTTTTATTTAATGAGGCCTTTCAAGCTACAGGTGCAAGACAGGGAACATAATGGGACACCCCATTGCAGGGCACACACACACATGTAGGGTCAACATATCCTTATGGGGACCACTCATTCATTTCAATGGGAAAAATGCTAATGCTAACTATGGCAACCTTAACCCCTACCCTGCCCTAACCATAACCAT
>JAABNY020000039.1:16629402-16644767 GCA_015164015.2 Brevimyrus niger
CACAGTGCCTTTCCTGTCCATCTACCCAGCTCTAACCCCACCCCAGCAGGCCTGCCAGTCTGAGGGCACAGTGCCTTCTCTGTCGATCTACCCAGCTCTAACCCCACCCCAGCAGGCCTGCCAGTCTGAGGGCACAGTGCCTTCTCTGTCGATCTACCCAGCTCTAACCTAACTCTATGATCACCC
The DNA here is from genome assembly GCA_015164015.2 of Brevimyrus niger. Classification (NCBI taxonomy): domain Eukaryota; kingdom Metazoa; phylum Chordata; class Actinopteri; order Osteoglossiformes; family Mormyridae; genus Brevimyrus; species Brevimyrus niger. The sequence continues at coordinate 16,629,589 of JAABNY020000039.1, forward strand.
AGCTGTTTTAATTAATTTGTAAAAGGGTGTATCACCAGCAATGTCCAGCAAACATACACATAAATGCAATTTAATCTGTATTACAGTCTATAAGTATGTGACAGTCCATCCAGGAGCCATTGGTGAAGTTATCTGAAAGCTAATATGAATTTGCGTGCCCTGCATTCATATATTCCAGAAGCATATTTTCAGAACAATGAGTGTCATACTTACGTTCCACTCTGTGCCACGGTTTTCCTGCAAAAGAACAAGAGCCAGAAGAGCGGCAGGATCGTCATCTTGTAGTGCAGCTTTCTGTGTTTCACAGAAGTGCAGAAAGGCCCCATCTCCCCAAAGCACCTATAATGGTAAACCTGGTCTTATCCACTTAGCTAGAACAACCACTCTGTTTATTTACAGTTAATTATTACCCCCCCCTCCCCAGCTCAAACTGGTGTTAACATTTCATGAACACATCACATGGGGAAGTATCTGTTTTGAATAGTGGATTGTGTTACTAATTTAAAATGAAGAGAATGCAACTACTGATACAGTATTATAATAAGTATTTTCTTGTAATGAAGATTTAAGATATAGCCAGCAACAGTAAACAATATGCTATTGTGCATGGTAGACATGCCCAGTGATGGGGCTCCATCCTAAGAACTGTATTCACAGATTTCATATGGAAGTATTTGACAGCAGGACCTATACAGACGCATCATAAAGCAGCACACAATAAATGTAATCCAGAATTTATTGTGAAATTTTTAAGTTACTAAATGCCAAGGAAAAAAACTACAGAACTCACATTTGATTTCAGTGGAAAAACTCCTATTATTTACCAAAAAACTTGACAAATGATAGATCCTGTAAAACATTTACTCCTCAGTCAAAGATGTGCAACAAGTCAAATATTACTGTGGAAACTCCAGAGCTAGCAAATTTAAGAATCTTTGCACTGATATGTGAAAAGAAGGCCAAAAGTCTAAATTTGAGCAAGCATTGGACTTTGATTCCTTAACTATGCTAGTTAAAAGGACGATCAATATATTATTTCAGTAAGTCACATGACATGCTTTATCCAAAAGGGCAGTGAAGATTACAGGGGCAAGCAGGCATAGAAGATGGATGGATGGAGGGTAATCATCCTTGGTTAATTGGATATTTAAAGGGGCCATATTATGCTCATTTTCACTCCATAGATAGGCCCTTGCAGGTCGGTGGCCTATAAGGATTATGTTATGAGGTGACTTCACCATGTCACAGAAGTAAGGGCTGGAATTCCAATGAGGTGTTTCAGGCAGATTAGAGAAGAGTGGTTTCTGTGGTGAGAGTTACTCCCTTTGGTGTATACCTTGGGTCTTAAGACTTTAGACCTTTTACATACACATACAGCTACATAGCACACTAAAAGAAAAGGAAAAAACAGGAAAAACCCTTTAAAATGCCATTTTCAAACACTATTGCTCAAGATCAGCTTTGGTCACCACACAAAAATATTTTCAAAATATAATTTATAGCACCTAGTCTATAGAATTACAACTATTTATATTTATTTTACAGTTAGTATGTGAATGGAAGCATACTGTATAGTGAGCTCTGTATGTAGATTTACCAACATCCTGTTTACCTCAGACTTCTGGCTACCAGAATACCTCTTGTGATGGAGCTCTTCAAATTTTGCCCCAACTCTAATTTGCAGAATCTGTTTTGAATGTGTTGGGTTCTTTCCACAGTACAAAGTCACATGCAGTTCGGCTAAAATTGGCCATAGTGGGTGATACATCCTTGATCCCTACAATGGACTGGTATCCTGTCCAGGATGTACCCTAGCTAGAGTTGGGTACTTCAGGTCCAGAAAGTAAGTCCAGACCAAGATTTTGTTTCAACCAACCAGCTGAGTACTCTGTGACTGTGACTTTATGAAGGCTGAATTGCACCAATATGGTTTAACCTTTAAACTGGATTAAATCAAGATGTATCTACTAATCCTGTTGCACCAAAGTTTAAATATAGTTTCAATTTAGTTTACAATTAATCTTGTTAGGTTAAATATAAACCTTTGTTAATCTTAATTTAATTTCCATTCAAACCTAGATTAAATTCAAGTCTGTCGCACCAGTGAATTTAAATCAAGTATAAAGCTGGAATAGCAGTTATATTTAAACCACCCCTGTGGTTTATGTTCGGTCTGTTTTAGTTTCATTGAAAACATGACTGCATTTCTTTGTTGGGTGGGATCAGAAGAAAGAATCTAATGTAGGAAAATTCGAGACAGGATAAACCCAATTGATTTTTTAAAACAAAAGTGAGGTGTCCATGCGGTATCGACGAAGAAATGTATCATATATCTCTTAGTCATGGGCGTCGCCGCTATTTATTCTGAGGGGGAGGTGCCCCCCTCACATTTCATAATTAATTGTTTGGACGCCCCCCCTCCACATAAAATTTTCGTTTTATTCCCATAACATTACACCATTTTTTTATTCTCTGTAAAACAAAAGATTGATGGGGAAATCTAATTTGAATCACGAATGTGGCGCAGGTCATGTAAGTAAAATAGGGTTAACACTTACTGTAACAATACCAGTAAAAAATAACAGATTTTTTTTTTTTACAAGTCATTTGCATCAACTTTATCTAGGACCATATTTATTCAGCCTGGGATGCATCATGCATTTGTTCACATTTCCTCGGAATCAATACGATTTTAATAATAGTTTAAACTGGTTTATCTAATCCAGAGTTAAATTTCAGACGTGCAACTGATCTCCGATTAATTAAAAACAAGTTAAACCTAGATTTACTAGCCCGGTCTGGACTTTTACTCTCTACACCTGAATTACAAACTCTGACCCCAGCCTTGTGTCCTGTGCTACCTGAGAGGCCTCAGTGACTCCAGCAAGTGTGTGGAAGATGTAGAGATGGATTATGGGAAAGGACCCTGCATTTGACTTGACTGACTTTTCCTGGATATAGGAATCACTTGCCAACTTACTATTATTTTCATATGCAGAAAGACAGTGATTAAACTTTTCCTCCATGACAACTGCAGATGCAGCACAGCATACCTTCACAAGCTTTGTAGCTACACAAAACCTTACACCATCTTCATTAATAAAGAGACTGAACATCTTTTGTGGTTAATGGAGATGATATTTATGCAGTCTTACTTGAATATGTCTTACTGAATTCTGGGGAAGGTGTACATTTCCTTTTATATCCCCTAATTGTGCAAAAGATAAGTGCTTCTTGGGGACATCATTTTGCAGCTAACTATTAATGAAAGTTTCTGACTCACAACATCGGTTAACAGCTTGTTGTCATAGCATCCTCCTTCACTGGTATCAGATTTACTTAACTCTTGATGGTGCTTAAGACATCTGTCATGTTCTTCAGCAGATTTACTCATTTTAATGGGTTTCTATCAAAATTGGACATCAGTTTCTTATAAAGGGAAGCAAAGCCCGCACCTTTGTATTCTTACCTTTTGTATGTTGCTTATGGCAAAAAAACTCCATGAAATGGTATTAATGTCATAGGGCACAATAGAGAAGCACCCTGGACCTCCAGCTTTAAAGGAACCATCACTTCCATGCAGGAAAGACGGAATGTTAAAGTAGCAGCTTTAGTAGTGGGTCCATCGCTCATCTTCCTTAACATTTCCTGCGTGAAAAGGAAAAACTTTTGGCTTAATGGAGAAATGATGCAGTGTGATACACAGAATGATGCAGTATGTTACAAAGAATGATGCAGTGTGTTACACAGAATGATGCAGTGTGTTACACAGAATGATGCAGTGTGTTACACAGGCTGCCAGCACCAAGACCAAGGTTGTAATAAAATCTTGGGTTGAATGGATTCCAGTTCTTTAATCATTTCGCACAAACCACAGTTGGTGTCAAGCCTTGTACTGTATAAATAATAAAAAACTACCGATTTAAATGACATAATTATATGTTCAAATATTTATGAGTAGAAATTAATAATTCCTTTAATTGGTCTGTGTTATCTGACCTAAATAAAAAGTCAGCAAAACATAATTTCCTTATAGTAAAGCTACATAATTATTAACATTACTGAGCACATCAATTCACACTGTGACGTCACTTGGCATTTTCTGTTTGTTCTTAACCTTTTTCTGTCCACAAAGCAGTGAATGAAAAGTCACGCATCAGACTGGATAACAAACCCTGGACTTGGGTATGTCTGATGCTCTTAATTGCCTTGAATAACTATTTGAAGAGTTCTGTCCTATAGGAGAGCTTTGCACGTGGTCTGGAAAGTGCATAATTGTCTTGTTAGGCCCTTTCTTCTCATCACCATCACATAAAAGATCCAAGTAAAAAGAATGCCTATTATATGGATGTGAAAGTCAGCTTTGACGTACGAACAGGCAATACCCCAGATTATAGGCCATTGTCTGACTATATAACTACAACTACTGGCAGTTTCTGGTGTGAATCTGGAGCCAACGGAAAATTTGCAGAAATTGTACTGCTGTCAACCCAAAGACCAAGGTAAGCCAACATTTTTAAATGTTATTACTTAACGTTTACATAAAGAAATGTGAAAGCTTGTTCAGATTGTGCCGATTATTGCATTAAACGACACAGCATAACAGCCTTAGCATATCTTTCACCAAAATCCCCACCTTTGGGGTTTAATGTGACTTAAATAAAAATGCTGTGGGAATAACCAAAATTCGCTCCTGTGAAAATAAAACAGATAATAGTTTTTGGGTAATTTGTGCATTGGGCAATTTAAAGACGTGCATCTCATTCGAAATTTCTGTTTATGCAGATGAAATCTACTTCTCCCCTGTATGTACTGCTTCTCCTAGAGGTGGGGAATTTTTTGCAAGTGGATGGAGCACTCAAGGACAGAATCAACTTTAGACAGGCCATATGGAGCAGCCCAAAGATCCGGGAGGTACGGCAGCCGGTGAGGTCATCTGGAGGAACTTTCCGTGAGGCTGAATTGGACTATCCCAATGTGTTAATAGATACGTTAAAGGACTTCGGTGACAGTTATAGGGATCACGCCGGATTTCGGTTTCTTGTAGGACCGGGTTATGTGGTGGAAAAGTCCTTGAAAGGGATGTTTGGCAAACATGGTAAGATGAGAAGAGCGTCTCCTCAAACAGAAAAACGAACTGATGACCTGGAGAACCTTGCTGAAGGTCTAAATGGTTACAGGAGCAAAGGGGGGTTTACCTTCAGGTTTGGATGAACTTCATTTCCATTTCCCCTCCCCTTTGTTGACGGTCGGATGACTCTAATGAATGAGTCAGTTTATCAGCAGATATTTAATTTCACCTTTATTTACACTCACATGTGTATTTTTTATCTTATCATTGTATTAGGCCTCACTGTGATGAACAAATAACCTTGTAGATAAAGTAATCCCTTTGAGCTGTAACTTATTTTTCTGTTATTCATGCTGTAAACTAAAGCAGATCCCTTATTAATACATGATAACATTACTTTTTGAACCATTCTATATCAGGGGTGCAGATGGTTGGAAGGGGGGGGGCGCACATCCCCCCAGTTATACAGGGTCCCTGACCCTGCCTCCCCCCAAAAATTCAATAAGCATCATTCCTGAATAGAGTTGGATGCCTAGATACCTGACTTACTCCCAGCATGAAGGTTCATATGTGCTTTGCTCTCTCACACACACAGGCTCTGCGTCTCCCTGTTCTCCTCATGTGCACGTAGACAAAGTGCACGGCTTCCTCCCAGCCTGTAGGCGCCTTTAAAATGTTCCGCTTCCTGGATGATCTACTGATTTAACGGAAGATAAATAACTCAAACACGGAAAGTCATTTTCTAAAAACGCTTAGTGTATTAGACCATTCGCCCAAATCACGCCAAACGCCTCAAGCATGGCTTGGCTCAGCTTAAAAAATTAGACCTTTTGCTCACTGTTTGGTTCCCCTTCTTCTAAAATCTCTCCTATGTCCCTGTTCTATATAGTAGGTTTACGTTTCTATTAAAGTATAACATGTTCAATCCTGATATCGCAATTTGATACCATTTGTGTAAGCACAGGTGGTGCTACAGTGCTACAACCATAAATTCAGAGAAATTTATTAGTGAACAGGACACCCCAGCACATTATTTTCTGTGGTCTTTAGCGGAACTGATAAAAAAAAAAAAAAAAAAAAGTTTTTGAGCTCCTCCAACCAAAGTGCACAAGAATATAGATTCGGTGGAGTAACAATGAATCAACCACATAGTGAATATGGTTTTCATTCTGCAGTGAACAACTTAACTATCAAAGATTTAATTACACTACCAAGGAGTGTTAATGCTTTTACACAATCACTGCATTACTCCTAACTGTCTTTATCATCAATATCACATTATGGCTCTTGTCACATATATTTACTATATACTTGCTCAGTTATGAAAGCTGCCATTCTATCTTTTTTGCAATTACCAGTTCAAACGGCATGCTGTCAGAACAACTATATATTCGCTACACTTGCCCATCACCCATTTCATCTGCCTACTACTCCAACACTCCCCAAACTCTACAATCTCTAACCTCAACACACTCTCCCCACCTCTCCAAAAATCTTTATGAAAAGGCCAACTTTGTGTGATTTGTCTCAATGTAAATTCATCAGATGTGCACCATGTGCCACCATTAAGTGACAATGCTCAAATTTTGGTGAGATTTATGTAAAATATTTAGAAATGTATGGTAGAGTGGTGACTCTAAGGGTAGGGCTCTGTGCTGGCAATTGGAAGGTTGCCAGTTCAAATCCTAAGAAATGCCAGGAGTGGTTCTAATCTGTTGGGCCATTGAAGAAGGTCCTTAACTTGCAACTGCTTCATCTTTGGTATGAGGTTAACCTACATCCAAGCCCTACAAAGCAGGTCCTAACTATATCATTTAACTCTGTCACAATGGAAAATTCCCCATATCATCACCTATACAATGTTCCTGGGAAGTTTAAAAAAACATCCAGCAAATACTTTTTGAGGTATTGCATGAGTGTCTACATGGAACCAGTCCCAAATATATACACATTCCACATGCAGGGAATATAATTACTTATTAAAGTACTTATGGTGAGTTCATTAAAAGATTTAAATTGTGTTTGGGATGAGCATTTTGATATGATAATGAAAACCCACTGGGTGAAGAACTTGATCTTTTTTAAACCACAGGTAACTGTCATTACAATACAAAACATGCTGCAGAGACTGCATGCCAATGAGTATCTATACATAAGGGTTTAAGACTGCACCATTTACATAAAAACATTAAAGTAGTTGTAAGATTAATTTAGCTCGTTAAACCATTGTTCTCTTGCAACAACTGCAGGAACTTTATTAAAACCTTATGGGATCTAATTTAGTGAGTCCTTTGACTTTTACCATTATTACCGAATTATTTGGAATGTGTCTGTTTAGTCATTAACACACCACACAATGGCTGCTGAAACAAGATCATTTTCTAGAACGACCGGATGGAACAGCTGCTGATTACACACACTGTTACACAGATTTTTGAAGAAAGGCCAAACTGTTCATCAGTTTCACAGATCTGGTTAGAGACATTCTGGAGTTGATCTATCCATTTTTTTCCACAGAAAAACCTCTGGTGGTCAATCTTATCAAAACTATGAATCATTTTTGTGTGTTAAATATTTTTACAGGCACATGAAAATAAGATTGAATCACAGAGTAAAAACTACTTCAAGTGATAAATCACTGTATTCATATCAAACATAATGCACCACAGGGTTTACTGTGAAGATATTAAGAGAACAAAGATATTTACAAAGTGAAAAAATCAACTGCAAATCTACATAAAAAAGAGAAGGAAAAAAATAGTGGCATTATGACTACAGGAAATAAAAATTAAATAACATTTTAAAGGTGAAGACAGTACCTTAGTGTGACAAAGGTATAATTAGGTAGAGTGTGACATCTTGTCACTGCAGTCAGAGAGGGCAAGGCACTGAAAAGTACACATAAATGCAGAGAACACATATTTAAAGTATCAAGAAGAGGATAATGAGTATTTGGATTGGTATATAATAAATGATCAGTTCTGATCAGGTTTACTTCAGGCAAAAACAAAAAAGTTTTCTAAAACATTGTAAAATGCATGAAACAAAAGGTGCAGTCCCATTATGTTTTGTTTTAGATTCATAATGCATCATTATTGTGTATCTCCAATAAAGCTGGCAAATGCTGCCTTCTTGCAAGCCCTTGCAGAACCCTCTGAGCGTTCTGGGAATACCTGCCTTGTTTAGCGCACGTTTTTTTTACACACCCCTACTTAACACCCTGTTGACAGGAAGGCAGACATTCTATCTGTAACTCTGTGGTCAGTCACCTCTAATGTGTTGTCCTCTGCTACAGGCCAAAGGAAAGCAATAACAGAACAACACACTATTAATCTGTTAAGACATGCAGCTGTATGCTAAGAATAATGTTCATTAACGAAGATATCTTGGTACATAAGATTTATATGACTGGTACTGCAATCCCTGCAATACTCGACAATTCGAAACCTACATTTGTCTTAAAATGATAAATGTACAAAAAAATATAGATCGGTGAACAGAAAATAAAAATTCAAGTGATGCAGAAATAGGTCCATGGTTTTGCACCGGCTGTGCGCTGCTGCATTTGCATTTTTAAATGAAATTAAGAATGTAGTGAAGTAATGTCTTTTGATTCTTGTGCACCAAGTTTTATTCTATGCACACGTGTCCTTCCCACTGCAGTGAGGATGGGAAGGACCAGGCTGTGGACATAAAGCTGAGGTCCTCTTTACTCCGGTCTCTTAAGGAATTTGACATTGTTTCTAAACTGCATTCACTGTTCACTGTTAAAGACATTAGGGTTCCTTTGCTAGTCTGCTACCTCTGAACAATGTCGCTGATCTCCTTGACAGAGGAGAGCAGCTTTGTGAAGTCCTGCTGGGAGGTGGCGCCCCCTGTAGCCGACGGGCAGATCTGCAGCTCCCGTAGACTGCTCTCCAGTTTGTTGATGGCTTCCCGAAATGCGAACTTGTTCCTCATCTGTTGGATGGATTCCACGTAGCTGACGCAATATTTGGACAGATTCTTCCCGGCCTCGAGCACGGCACTGTGGCTGCCCGTCTGCTCGGAGCTCCTTCCGATCGCGCCTCGTAGCTGCTCCGTGCTCCCGAGGACCATCTCTTTGGTGACGGCTGAGTTGGGGTGCCTCTCCTGCGGCTGTCGGGTCTTGCGCAAGGATTGGCGTGTCGTAATGAGGGGGATGAAGGCTGTGGCAGAGGTCTGCTCACTGATGGAGGATATGGATGGTGTCCCCGAGGACGGTTGTCCGGGGGCAGACATCGGCGGTGAGGCCTTAGTCGGCAGTTTAGTGGAATTGGTAATAATAGGTCTCTTGGCGCCCTCCACTGACCCAAGGGGCTTCCCTTGTTCCGTTGAAGGCTGGCTAACTGGGGGCGAGTCAGAGGTCTGTGGAAAGACTTTTGTTTTGGAATCCGAAGGAGGGTCTGGGGGAGGACTACGGGAGATCTTTCCAGACTTCGAGGATGAAGGGAGAGGTGGAGCTGGTTTCGCTTTCTGAAGCTTCCCCTTCTCTTTGGCTGCCAGGGGCTCCATGCCGCTCTTCTGCCGACGCACATGGCAATCCCCCCCGCCCGGCCCCGGCGGCGCGGCGCCCTTGTGATGCTCAGCCTGTGGCCCGCCGTTCTTGCCTAACTCTCCGTGTGCTTGGCGGCTCAGCTTTGGTGTTAGATTTTTGGGGCTGGACCCGGGGCTGGACTCGGTGTCCTTGAAAACGTCGTCCGCGTCCTCCGTCTTTTTGGGAAGCCTTGGAGGTGGCGTCAGCGTCCCGGCACGGGGGGTGCATTCGGGCTTGTGCTCATTGGCCCTCTTGCGGGGCAGGGCAGGTCTATCGCGCCGACCTCCGAAGGTGCCGGAATCGAACTGATGCCCCGAGGACTGTGGATTACGAGGCAGGGTCACGGACCTCCACTCGGTCCGGTCCGGCATGCTGGAGGCTGAGGCAGAGCGGTGGAAGCGTTTTGAGTTAGACGCAGAGTCCTCATCGCTGGGCGGGGTGGCGACTGGCCGCGTGGCGGTGCCAGACCCCAGGGGGCTGCCTTTCTTCCTGCCACACGAAGCCCCCGCGGAACCCGGCATCCCGTTTGTGACGCTTCCCACGCCGTTGTTGTTGGCACCCGGAAGCTTGCTGGGTTCAAAGCTGTTAGCGGCTTCGTTGAAGAACGAGGCACTGATGTCCTCCCTGAGCTCGTCCCGGGCGCGACCCGCCGCTCCCCGCCAGCGCTCCGCGTGCCCATCCTCCCTGAAGGAGCTGCTCCGTATAGGCGGCGTTGGGGCTGTGGTCTTCTTTTTCATTTTGATGAGGCTACTGATGAATATGCTGGTCTTGGATCTGTCTTTGGGAAGAAGTCGGTCATCCTCATTCAGGTTGCTGTCTAGGTAAGGCCTCTCCTTTTTCGGGAGTTTGGGTGACACTGCTAAAGGGTCCATTGCATCTAAATCAAACAAGAGAAGCGTACACTAAGAGCTCGCTTTCCGTAATAGCGCTACCTTGATTCATTCAAAAAAAAAAGACTGAAATCCCAGTCAGAGAAACACATTTTTGGTTGCCTCGGAAACCGACACGGCCTGCATAAGCGCCAACACTTACTTGCACAGTCTCCGTCCTTTGGGTCCACGTTTCTGCGGAGGCTCCTAATCTTGGTGGGCAGCTCGGGGGCCTGCAGCATTGGGCACATGCTTAACTTCTTGCCTTTCTTCCCCAGTTCCTTCTCCACCTCTGCAGGAGAGAGAGAGAGCAGCGCGGAAATAAGCATCACCGCTAACGGATACGAGCACAGACCGGCTAGACATAACCTGTCTCCAAAGCCACTTCAAAAAGTACATCCCAGGATGTCAAATGTCAAACAATTATAACTGCGAGGAGCTTCCTGCAAGGTCAGAGATTTTACAGGAAATATTACACACTGTTTAGGTAAAAGCCAATCAGAAAGCAGAAACGATTTTGAGCACTAATAAGGTGAAAGAGCTCACTGTGCTTCAGGCTTTCATGCCAGCAGGCTGCACTCACCATCCGAGATGCTGGATTCCTGGAACATAGTTTCAAATGCTTGATGGATTTCGGCAAATGATGGACGTTCTACAGGGACCCACTTCCAGCCTGGATGGGGCGGGGGGGTGGGGGGTGGAATTAACATCAGAAATCTTGTAATATACAAAAAAAATAAAATAAAAAAACGAAATCTGAAATGTCACATTTACGTAAATATTCAGCCCTTTATTTGAAACTTGGTTGACACACAGAAATTAGTTTCATACATTAATGTATGTCTGTTACGTAACATAATATGGAAAAAAATGCAGTCGTCTGAATAGTAATGGAATGCACCCTATAGATTTTCTCACTGTTCAATGCAGAAAGAGCCACGGATGCCCTCTGTAACGGGCACTCATACACAGCTACACACTGAGAAGGGGCCACAAAGAGGATGGAGTATTCAAACTGAAGGGTGAAATAAGAGACGACGGTTACTGAGCAGGCAGGGAGGCAGAACCCGGTGAGGCAGCTTAACAGGAGTGGAGAACTTACAGGCTCTCATAAGCTGGTAGACCTTCTCGGGGCAGCCCTCGGGCCGGTCCATGCGGTAGTCCTTCTCTAGCAGCTCATACACCTGGGACAGATCAATACCCGGGTAGGGGGAGAGACCATAGGTCGCAATCTCCCACAGCAGAACTCCAAAGGCTGGAAGTTTGACAAACAAGGAAGAAATTACAAATACTAATACTCAGCATTAATCTTGGATAGTTATACTGATAACATGCACAGGATGTTTTCTGCCCCTGACAGAGAGCTTTTTAAATCATACCATGCTACAGCTGGCTCACAAGCCACACCTACCCCAGACATCTGATTTAATGGAGAACTTGTTGTAGGCCAAGCTTTCAGGTGCCGTCCACTTAATGGGAAACTTGGCCCCAGCATGGGCTGTGTATGTGTCTCCTGTCATCAGACGACTCAAGCCAAAATCCGCCACTTTCACCAAGTGGTTCTCTCCAACCAAGCAGTTACGGGCAGCCAGGTCCCTGAGAAGGGCAGAAGGCCATGAGGGAGGAGCTTCTCGCCTACCAAGGTACCTCAGACAGCGGCACACCGACACCACATTCTGCTGTTAGACCTCGAAGCTAATCACCTATGGATGAAGTTCTTCTTCTCCAGGTACTCCATAGCAGAGGAGATCTGCGTGGCCATATAGAGCAGCACCACGGCGTTAACTTCCTCACGGTTGCACTCGCGCAGGTAGTCCAGCAGGTTCCCGTGGGTCATGAACTCCGTGATGATGTAGAAGGGTGGCTCTCGCGTGCACACGCCTGCCGGGACCAGCGGGCCGATCAGTCGGACAAGCAGGGAAAGACAAGCACACTAATCGAGTGGGTCTTACAGCAACACCAATGAAGAAGAAGCAGAGGTGACAGTGCTGCAGAGCAGCGGAAAGGAGGCTGTTACAGCAACATGCACTTCTGCTGTCATATGGGTCTTTCTACCCTCGTAAAATTACGCGTCCTTGCTCACAAAAACTAACCCAAGAGCTGCACCAAGTTGGGGTGCTTGATTTCTTTCATGACTGCTGCCTCTTTCAGGAATTCCTCCACTTCCATGGTGTCCTCCTGTGGGAACGGAGCGGGGACAGCGGTCAGTTACTCTTGGAAGAGGGGTCCTGACAGGAAAGTCTATAGGCTTGTTAGGAGGTTTTTACTGAAAAATTATTCAAAAAGCGATGACAGTAATGTTGGTGTTTGGAGTTGCTGCTCAGCACTACCTACCCTAACGTCCAGAGACCAGTACAAAAAAACCCATCAGAACCTCACACAGTACCCCGCCTCATGCCCCGGGATAGGCTCCGGACCCCCCGTGACCCAGAAGGATAAGCGGTTTGGAAAATGGATGGATCTCACACAGTATCCACATGAAGTAAACTGACATTTGTAATTGCAGGAATGCAGCACTAGATGGCAGCGCAGCACCAATGACTCTCATGAGAGAGAAGCTCCTGCGGCGATGAAGAGGTGACTTTCAAAGATAATTTCAAAAACTCTAGCACTAGAAGGCTTTACTGCAGCAGTCTCTCATAATAAAAGTCTATTTCAGAATAATAACTACATTATAATTACCTCATCAAAACAGATGTGAAGCAATTATTGCTTCAATCATGTGACAGTTGAGGCAGAATTAAAAGCTTGTATACACATTGGAGTGGACTGGGCTGAGACCAAGTGGGGCCGCTCGATTATGGTATAAATCATAATCACTGTTATTTTGAGTCAATATTGAAATTACAATTATTTAACACAATTACTCATTGACTTTGGAAAAATCATGCATTTAATGAACTTAAAAATTGTATTTTCGACAGCAGATTACCTTGAATAAATTTAATTCAACCGAGAAACAAACAAAAATCGTCTGGAAAGCGGCGCCTTGTGTTTATAGCAAGTGGAAATGGGGCCATCATTGTGAAACGAAATGCGGCACAATAATTGTTTTATATATTTTGTTGTGATGATTGTTGGAAGCTAAAACGGTAACTGAAATTACAGTTCGATTGATTGCCTGGTCCTGAGCCCCCGAGACCAAGCATCCAGCACATCTGCCAGTACATGGAGGTCCAGCCACATGCAGGTGCCTCACAGAGAGGAGCGTCGCTGACACACTCGCCTTGAGGGTTTTGACCGCCACCGTCAGGCTGTACTTCTTCCAGACCCCCTCGTAGACCTCCCCGTACTGGCCGCCGCCCAGCTTGTGCTTCATGGTGATGTCCGTCCGCTCCATCTCCCACTTGTCGTAGTTGGGCGACACGCCGTAGACGGTGGGCTTGTTGCGTTTCGGTGCGGGGTAGTGCAGTGTGGTGATCAGCCCATCCGCCACTATGGAATGGTGATGTACCAGCTCAGCCAGCGTGTTGAACCGGGACTCTGATGACACATACAGCTTTTGGTGGGGGGAGGGGGGGGGTTAGCACAGACAAAGGCAGACAGGGGAGAGAGAAAAACATTTAGGCTCTTCACGAAACATTTCCCCCAATGTGCATGTCTACCTGAAAATTACACGGAACGTGTAGAGAGTATTCAGAAACGCAAACAGCAAAAACTTTTCCTGAGTCTCTACAGGTGTCACTTAGTCAAGTGAGCAGATCCGATTGAACTCCATTAATGTTTCTCGGCCCAACATTAACAATGCGATCCAGGTCCACACCTCTCATGCTGCCCGTGTGCTACAGACCAGAGAGGCAGCCCAGATGTGACACTGGAGCACACAACCATCAGGCGCCTTACTTGGAGATAGATGGAATTACTGTCCTTTTTACTTTATTAGGGAAAAACAACTTGGCAAGCTTTGCTATGGTGGTGCAATGGTTAGCACTGTCGCCTCACACCTCTGGGACCTGGGTTCGAGTGTCCGCCTGGGTTAGATGTGTATGGAGTTTGCAGGTTCTCTCCATGTTGTCATGGGGTTTCCATTGGATGCTCTGGTTTCCTCCCACAGTCCAAAGACATGCTGAGGTTAACTGGAGTTACTAAACTCATAGGTGCCCATAGGTGTGAGTGACTGGCGTGTGAGTGTGCTCTGCGATGGGCTGCCCCCCCATCCCTGGCTGGTGCCCGTAGCTTCTGTGATAGGCCCTAGATCCCCCGCAACCCACAAAAAAGGATAAACCGTTTGGAAGGTGAATGAATGGATGCACAATACCAAACAATTATAAACAAACAAACAAAATTTGTAAAATGGTTTCCATGTCTTCTCTCAAAGCGTCAACAACATGTGCTCTCTGCAAACCAGCTGATGTTTGGTGGTCAAGTTAAACGACCACGCTGCACAATAAACAGCTAACGACGCAAAAAGTCGTCACAAAATTGCAAATGAAATGTCAGGGATAAGGGGGAAGGGGTGGGAATGGATGGGGAAAAGAAAGTAAGTGATAGCAGGGAAAACAACTGCAGTCAAATGATCTCACTTGGACTGAATGTCAGCATTCCTCAAACATGCAATCACATACCCCCCCCCCCCCCCCCCCCCAGAAGAAACCCCAAACAACGGGAATTTTTTTAAAAAAGTGGGAATTTAATTCTCCCCCCCAAAAAAAAAAATTATAATGAAAAGGGACTTTGTTCAGCA
>JAABNY020000039.1:16661481-16672643 GCA_015164015.2 Brevimyrus niger
GTAGGCTTTACTATTCCCTGTGTAGGCTTTACTATTCCCTGTGTAGGCTTTACTATTCCCTGTGCAGACTTTACTATTCCCTGTGCAGACTTTACTATCCCCTGTGTAGGCTTTACTATCCCCTGTGTAGGCTTTACTATCCCCTGTGCAGGCTTTACTATCCCCTGTATAATAGAACCAGGAAAATCCAAAAAACACCAACACATGGAAAACAGACATTATGCACAGATATGAGTCACTTGCTGCCAGCTGGTCCCTTATACCAAGTCAGAGAGTACAGAGGTACAGATTTCAATACAAACATATAGCGAGCAAACAGACTAATATAGTGAGCACATGCATTGAAAAAATGACTCATCGATGCATTAGGATGTTACTTTACTGAGGAGGAAACCATGTTCTAGCTACTGTAGTAATTTGTGTTTTGTTTCCTGCTAGACATGGTCAGAGAAAACCACCATGGCGTGTGGAATGTAAGAATAATTACATTAATTAAATCACATTGATAATGTGCACAAAATTAAACTCACTTTAAATATAACCTGACAGAAATGTTCTTCTGGTGATGTCAAAGAACAACATTTTTTAGAAGGTTCAATGTTTGGATTACATGTAACTCGCTTTCCAAAAAGTATACACTCTAAACAAAATGAAGTTATCAGTCTTGAGTGGAATTACCGTCTCTGTCTGCACCACATCAGCCCCCTCTCTCCCCAGCGGCCTCTCAGAGCCCTAACCTTCCCACAGACACACTGGAGATTCTCACTTCCGCTAAAGCCGCTCTTTACCTAACTCCGGTCCCCCATTTCCAGGTATTGTTTACAGGGATTCCCTACGGCTGCGGTGGGAGTCCCAGGTCATTATGCACTCTTGGGCTAAACATCCTGTGTACCTCACAAGAGCCTCTATAAATAACACTGTCCAAAGCATTGAGGAAGAAGCTATTTAAGTGCACAGTGAAACGTAACAACACGATCAAACATACACCATTATATATAGAAACAATGACTATATCAATCTTCTGTTTATGTTACAAACCTGACCACAAAACCAACTCCAGCAGAAAGGAAAGAACCATTTCTCCACATTTTATTATAGACCATGGATGCAAAGCACATTTAAGCTATGTCATTTTCATTAAATCAATTTCGATCCAACTTGAATATTAACAAATAGTTTTAAAAGTTAAAATTTCGGACCAGATAACGTTAACACTTAGTAATAAAGACCAGGATATGAATTTGATGGCAAATATTTCAGTTTGAAATGATAACGTGTGTTTGGGTGAAATCTATGACAGGTGGATAGCAGGAGGTGACAGATAGTGATGGAGGACTTCTGTAAAACCCTGTAAAGTTTACTGGTCCAGCTCCTCCGCCACAGGCACTTTCGCGTTAGTACAATAACTCGAAAAGTATTTCAAACTTTGCAGATGTACTGTATGGGTGAACAATTGGAACTGATCACATTTTGAAACAAAGTGCTAACAAACTGGAACAACGTCGCACAGCGGCACCAAAGGAAAGAGCGACTGCTGATGAAATTTGATGCGACAAGTCAAAAAATATCTGACAAGTCTACTAATGCTCCAGAAAAACACTACAGTGGTACCTCAGTTCTCGAACACATTAGACCTTGAATTTCTTAAAAGTCGAACCAACTAGTTCGAAAAAAATGTACCTAGAGCTCGATCTGAATCTCAGAAGTCAAACAGTGAACGTCAACCTATGATAAAATGTATGCATGGGGGAATGAGTCACACCCATGTCTCTCGGCGGAAACAAAGGGTAACACTTCAGTCTCGTCCTCGCATGCACTGTGATAGCACCTTGCATGTTTAGACTAGCTGAATACATATATTTAGACAGTAGAAATACATTTAGACAATGATAGTCAGTAACAGTAATTATTATTATATAATAAAATACATTTAAAAATAAAGATTTCTCACTAATTATTTTAATATTAATAATAAACCATTAATACATTTAATTCTAATAATATTGTTATGCTGAGCGGGGAAGAAACGGAGACAAAGGCGCAGACGTCAGGGTATCGGGGAATACAGGGTTTAATTACAGGCAAAGGAAGGGAAGGAACACACTTATGAACAAAGTAATTCAAAATATCTGAGCAATGCCTTACGCCCATTGGAGACACACTGTAAATGTGAAGATCTGGATCGGTACTCACCAAATTTAGAAACTGGACTTAAACTGAAGCAGCACCTGCATAATGATAGGACGGATGAGGCCAGCCTCAGATACTTGATCATCAGGATGCTAAGTTTTGAGTTATTTGCCGGAACTTTGCAAACACATTGTATGAGTAAAGATCTAGACCTGATGAAGTTTTGAGATATATCACATCAAAATTGAACCAGTTCAGCTTAGCAGGACCAACGGAAAGGATGACTGCAGAAAATACTTGTACCTCTGAATAGGATAACTGTACTTACCGAATTTAACCTTCACTTGATCCTATTACTGCCTCATCTCCATCTCTCATGTTGAATTACTTGAAACATCATTGAAATAAAATAAAAACTTCTGTTTATCCAAACCGACCTACATTTTTTACCCTCATTACCCAATCGTTTTCCCTAAAATGAGAGGTGTGAATGGCCCCTTACATATAGTGGTAGTTTTTGCAATGTTTGCCCAATTTAGCTTGTTTTGTGGACAAGGAATGACAACTGGACAGTTTTGAGTGGTGGGTCCTTTCTATACAAGTAAATAAACCGGACGGCATATTTTGCTTGCCAGCCTTATTAGCATTATTATTTGTACATTATTTTGACTGGAAAATGGTTCAAAGTTGTTTGAAAGTTTAACATTTTTATGGCAATTTTTCAAAAAATCTTCCATTAAAAATTAAGCAATTACGTTTAGCATGCTGCATACGAAAACGGCAACTCCCAGCTTGCCAGAGGACTGGTGCTTAACATGTAATAAGTAAAATTTGTTTAGAATATGTTCTTAGTGTTCGGGGAAGATGTATTCGGTAAAAGTCTGCACAGTTACAGTTACAGTATGTGTGGCCTGACTTGTACTATAGGCATCTACACAAGAGTTCTTAAAAAAATGCACATAAATGCACTAAAAGGGTTCAGTTCTCTTGACAGATATTGTATGCAGTTTAACTATTAAAAATGTTTCTAAAAAGGAAATGAGTTTTTCCATTTTAAAATACCCGTGTTTTTTCCTCTTTTGAATACTTACTATTGCTCTTTAATAACACAAAAGTATTTCTTATTCTATCACTCGATTAATTGATGGAATAATCGATAAAAGTACCCGATTACTAAAATAATCGATAGCTGCAGCCCTACACCAGATTCAACTCGGAGACAAATCACATGGTAATTGAAGCAGTAGTGTTAGGAGGCTGCAATTATTTTTTGAGTATCTTGTGAGGATATTTCTGCAACCTTCCCAGGAAGATGGTACAAGTCAGCGGTCCTCAAACTGTTGGGCTTGAGATTATTTTAAAATATTCCGAAAATCAAGTTAACATATTGCCAAATATTTGTGGGAAAACAATACTAGATAGGATGATGATTTGAAATATTTGATACTGTCCAAGCCTAGTGAAGAGGCTGGTGCTTGGGGGGTGTGGGGGAGCCGTCCAGGAAATATGTCGTCATTTTTTATCTGCTTCTTTGCCAATTGCATACATGCTCACCCTCCCTTCTCAATAACAAGTCTAGTGTTATGTTTATTCCGAAAGTAAAAACGCTAAAAATCACTTTCTTTGTTAGTGTTTAAGTTTCCCAAATTAGCGATCTGGTTCCTAACTGAAGCGTGTGCGTCTGCAGTCAAAAACAAATGCAGCAGTAACAGCTGATCTCAGAAAAAAATCACAATGGTGTCTGTGTGTGTATGACATCACATGGTACTTATAGCACTTTTCCAGTGACATATAGGAACCAGATCCAGCTCGCTTCAAATTTTTTATTATTCGATTATTTGTACGGTGAACACCATGATTTACTATGTGCTAACTTCCACTAGTATGCCTATATAATCTCCATGTTATGACAGCATCGAATGCTAGCGGAATTACCATTAGCTTGCTTAAATGTGCATTATGAATGCATTCCGTTCTGCTGTTGTATTGTACATTGCCAAGTAGGAATGCTAATCCATGCATATAGGCGCAGTGCATTTCAACCAATCAGATGGTGGCGATACAGCCAGCTTGGTTTAGTAATGCTTTGTACAGTAAGCGCAGGTGCAGGTTGGGTACAGTTCACATAATTTACAATGGAAAACAGTCCCTTTGCAGTACGGCTCGCCTTTGAGTGGCTTCTAGGCGGCAGTGCCTTTAGTTATACCATTGGTGTGTGTCACAGTTTTTCCTCTAATGTCATGGAAAATACTGGTCATGGTGCAAATATAAAATAAATAAATAAACAGCTTTTCTGAAATAAATAGAATATAAATGTATTTAGACATATAAATAAGTAGTATAAATAACATTTTATGATATGGACATTAAAACATACATAAATACAGTTAACCACCTATCTGGTGGGAAAGTTCATACAAATTGGCATGTAACTGGAATACGCAATTACTGAATCGGTTTTGTTTGAGAGCTACGTGTCAGAACTACGACTTAGAGGATTCAAGTATAAAGACCCTTATTGAGGTTCATATTATCGGTTATCGGTTGGGTAAATGGTAGCGGTTGGGAGAGGGATTAGGCAGGAGGAGCTGACTGGTCTATCGAGGTGGGGGGTTTACTGTTGTCATCCCAGCAGCATCTTTTGTCATTTTAGCATTTGAATGTTGACATACTTCAGGTCAATGAAAGTGACGATGCTCAGCTAGGTCAGTAGCCTGTGAGCAAAACATTTCCATCTACTGAGACTGAATAATCGTTCATTAGAATAGAACACAACAGAATATCTTTGTCATTGAACACATACAACAAATTGTGCGCTTATTCCATTCATGTTACATATTTATTTACTTAAGTTATGTCAAAAATAACAGGGCCCTGAATTAGTTTGTGACCTCAGAGTTCAAAAAACCTTACCCTCAAAAAAAGAAAACTAAGAATTCACTAGAAACCAAGACGATTTAAAAACAGTGCAGTTCTGTTATGTACATTAACAAAAGCAAGAAAAGCTTTAGAAAAAAAATCTTTAAATTTAATTATTATGTCAGAACAGTAAGAACTCAGAAGATGCAAGGCTACAGGACAACAGATGTACAAAACTGAGACAATAGAAGAGGAAATGGCTTTATTATAAAACGTTCACTTTTTTTAAACTGTAGAGGATGCAAATAAAACCACAAAAACCAGGGATTCGTATTCTGTGTGTTATATCAGAACATCTAAAAACAGTATACTGCAGGGCTTAACTACATGTAGCAACATACCAGGAACTGAATGTTATAGTCACTTCAGTACCTGCTGATAGGAGTCTATTCATCTTCATAGATCACTACTCGTGGATTAGAAAATAGCTAATGTTACGCCAATCCATAAAGAAAAGGGATGGGACCAATCCTACTAATTATAAAACAATTACAGCAATTGTCTCTGTCATTTAACTAAATTCAGCAAACTAATTACCGAATACTAACCTTTGAAGATGAAGATTATTTCTGGCAGATTGGCAGACGTTACAGAGTGATATTACACAAAAGTATTTTAATGCATTAATTTAACATATTAAAATCTACTGAGAGCCTGAAAGTTTTTTTCCCAGAACCATTCGATAACATTCCACCTGACAGATCCATCTAGAAGGAGCTGGAATCCTTGGCTGTAAACAAGCAGAGATACTCATTTTGGTTTCTGAAGGTGCCATTGTGTCATTCTGAAAGGCCGGCAGAGTGAAGTGCACGCAGGGGAACCCCACTGAGCCTGGAGCAAGGCCCAATACTCTTTGAGGTCAGGCTAACTCTGTCTGCTGTCACAAACATTAAGTATGCCAAAGTGCCACAAAACAACTAAATTATGGAGTGAGTATATGGCAAGGAATTCTCTAAGCGCACAAAAAAAATTAAACCAAAACATACATTTAAAACAAAAGAAAACTTGCAAGTTCAAGCTATGAAAGCCACAGATGAGGCCACCAACTGCCTCTATCCAGGGCGTTTATATAATAGATCTCTACTGCCACCTATAAGGAAATCCCAAAAAGACAGGCAGCCTTATCCCAAAGATATCTGGAAGCAGCGCTACACACACCTACCTGCAGTCAGTTAGCAGAAGCAGCCCTGCGAGTCACTGCTTCACCACTGCAGCGAATGACAACTGCAAGGGAGACTTTCCAATAGTCATACTCCAGTTTGCTATGGATGTCAAAGCCAAGAAACCACATTAAAGGGGGAATTTCACCCATAAATGTTACTTTTACTTCGCCGACTTCGGGGTCACTAGGCATATAAAAACAAACCGTAAAACACGTACAAACTGGCCCTTCCTTTAATGAAAAATGAATCAGGAGGTTCTTTACTATCCATAGAGAGAGCAAACTGACATCGATCTCAAAAGCAACCCTAGCAGCCTTGTCTGAAAAACAAAGCTGGCTTCACAGAATGGTGCCCTGCACCTTTGTGATGTCACCAAAGAGCCAAATGCAAACATTTTCAAGGATTACAATCGTCTCCCCTCCTTTCAGTTTGGCTTCCTGTCTGTACTGTGCATTACACTCTAGCTACTTGTTACAACACATTTCTTAACATGGAAAAAAAAAATAAAACTTCAAACCTTCAGAGGCTACTGACTTCCTGACTTCTACTTACCATCTTTGTGATCCCACATCTAAACTTCTGCAACTTTAATTTGGCTAAACGCTAATTTCACGGAAAAGGCCAACTGACCTACTAATATGTCAAGATGTTTCACTAAGTGCCTGTGGCCCAGGACAGACTTTTGTCAATCTGTTAACATTCCTAAATTCACAACCAGAGACTCGCTGGACACACAGTGTTCGTAGCTCAGTTCCAGTGCCTGCAGATTAAGGGCCCAGAACACTATTGAACTAAAGGGAATTCTTATAAAGGCCTTACATTAGTGCATTCTTACAAAGGCTTTGCCATCTCTGCTAAAATATACGTAGGACGTCCAACTGAGCTTTTACTGCTCCAGTATAATCAGGGCTTTGAGTTTAACTGCCCCCAGTAACCAGGTCAAAATGATGTGGGAAATGCGCAGGGCCAAAGACACATGCTAGAAGCACAAAGCCTGCTGCCGGAAGCAGCCGACTCAGGAAATGTCTGTGGTAAAGTGAAGAGGCACAGCCAAGCCCTGGCCTGTCCTGGGCTGCTGCGGTGCTGGAAACGGCACAGACGCATTCTGGCTACCTGGGGCTGTTTAAGTACAGCTGACAGAGATAATGCGATGCTTCCTGAAAATCAGCGCCTCTGCGGTTTTTACAGAAAACGATCAGCTTAGATCACACTTACTACAGTGTTACCAACTTAATTTCAGTGGCATTAAATTTAAAAAGCTAGACTGCCGCAATCCCAGTAATCTTCTTAAACACATGGTTACACATTAATTTATTAGCACAACCCAATTATGTGATTATAGAAGAGAATGAAGGGTTCTCTGGCATGTCAATTCATCTTAAACGCTCAGAAGTGAGATATGTATGAAATACATATTTTAAAAACATTTTTAAATTGTGAGGCAACCCCTGAACTGAACTGCAATATGGAAGAAGCAGATTAAAGCCCATTTTGTGAGTCGTGGAGGTATTCAGCAAACACAGAACCACATAATGATGGCATGCTGGATATTCGCAAAATTCAAGGTTGCAAATGAAAGCCCTGTGCATCAAATGAGCAAACAACACAGTGACTTTCAGCTTCAAAACAAACGGTCATCGGGGATACATTGTCTCCACTGAACTGCTAGAATAGAATGTCTCTTATCGGCCACATACAGGCAACATCACAGGGGGAAATTTTTTTTTAAAAAAAATCAATGTTACATATCTCACTTGATCTTTTCCCACACACGTGTAGACCTGAAAGTGAGCCTTGTGGTCAGAGAAGGGCTGGGCGATAATGCCAACAATGTTATCACAATAAAAATGTTTAGATCAGCCGGTATAGATAATTATCACAATTGTGTCAAATCATTATTTATTTCCGATTAAAGGCTGATCCAGAAAATCAAAGAAACCGATGGTTAATTAGGGAAAAAGTATTCAGTATCGTCAGAATGCGACAAACACCCAGCAAACAGCATTTTGCATCACAAATTTGCATTAGCTTTTCTGAAATCTGTGGACCACTGCTATGTGGATTTCTCCTGGACTGACCTTAACCGTGGACTAATCAGCCGGATTACCCTTATTATAAGGGTTACTTTGGACTTGCCCACTTTCCTGGTGAGTTGCCCAGTTGTTTTGACTGTGACTCTTTTGTCTGCCTGTCTGACCTATTATATTCTCTTATTTTTCAATAAATCCCCTATTTGTGTTTTTACATCTGGGTCTGTGCTTGAGCTGCATAGGACGTTATGACAAGCAGTCACAGAAAACGTAACGTTTTTTCATTGTGATGCAAAATATGCCACACTGCCACACACTGGTTCTTAGATTATATTGAACTTTTATCTTTTGTATTGAAGGATGAAAATTATATCACAGTAATTAATGATATCATTTTAGCGTCCAGCCCTAGGTGAGAGGATAGGGTCAGTTGTTTACCTAACACCCCTGGAGTTAAGTGTTCACAGTTAAGGACCTTGCTAGATAATGGTTTGAATCAGCAACCTTCTGGTCACTGGCACAAAGTCCTGACCCTCACAGTCACACACCACCCCAATGCTATATGGCAGGGTTTTCCAATCCGGTCATGAGGACCCACAGGCAGTCTACATTTTTGCTCCCTCCCAGCGAGTGAGCAAAAACGTTAACTGTATGACGGGGAGCTCAGAGGGAGGAAAACATTGGACTGACAGTGGGTCCAGAGGACCGTATGGGGAAGCACTGCTCTATGGTCAACTTACATTAAACACCAAGACCGATGGTAGCTCCGGCCCACCGAGACAGACCTGAGCACACAAACAGAGGAAGCAGCAAGACCGCGTTCTTCCTGTCAGACTTTACACAAAACATCACATGAATGACACACTAAATATAGAGGGGGAATAATTCATGAGCAGACTCAATACTTCTACTGCATAATCATTACAAATGATTAAAAAACAGGTAGCATTCATTTTGCCATACATCAAAGAAAGCAAGCATGGGCCTGTATCTGACGAGATGTACGAAACGTGTTGTGTTCACTCTGGGCACGACTGCCTCAGAAAATGGACAGTCACGGAGGAAAGAACCTGAAGCACTAAGGTTTATCAAGACAAACGTTACAGAAATAATTTAAACTAATTTTTAAAAATACACAGAAAGTAAACATGCATCAGGAATAATACAGGACTTAAATTTTGATGAACACTATATGTCTATTGTGCAAATTGTGTTAAGGAATTCATTTTAAAGTAGGTTTTAAAAATCACATAATACTTTTTAAGCTAGTTTAAGAATCACTTAGCTTATATAGATCAAAAAGCTTGAGACATAAGCATTCCTATACAAATACTGTTTAAATAATTTGCTTACAGTAATCAAGCAATCCACTTACTGTGTTTATTTCGGGTCTTTTTAAACATGACAACATATGGGAAAAAATTAAACCGAGATTAATCTTTTTGGTTGGTGGTGACCCGTCTGCATCTGGCCAGCTAAGCTACCTGAGGCGGGAAAAAGTCATTTTATCTCAGTGACAAATACATACTCAAAAAATTTTACGACAAAGTGCCAAAAACGAGCCATTGAGATTCAGCAAGGAAACAACAATAAGCATTTTGAGATAATGTAGCGTAGTGAACATGCACTGTGTAAATGAAGTAAATTGTACATTATGTACAGTAGTGTATTATAGCGCACTTCACTTATACACAGTTCAGTAATTTAATTTGTAACAAATTGTAATTTAAAAAGCATTTGAAAGAGCTATACTGTATTTTGAAATTGGCAATAAAATTAAGTAAATAGTGACACTGTTTTAATACCTTATATTCATGCAATAAATATACAAATGTCAATTAGATTGCAATCTGACAGACATAAAGAAAAAGGAAAAAACCTGTCATAATGATCCACTTATACTGATGAATTTCACCCAGACAGATTTGATCACTATAAGTGCTTTCCACTGTATCTGAAATATTATGTTTTTCTATTGCAGGGTCCTTCAAATCTGGACCTCGATTCCAAATCCAGGTCTTGTTTTCAGTTCTCCCATGTAGTAGGTTTAATAATTACTGATTCTGATTGGTCAAATGCTTCACACCTGACTGACAGCTAAAGGAATGCTGGAAAACCAGCAGTGCTAGGACCTCAAGGACCATGATTTGAATAACCCTGACCTATTGGTTTGAACTCGAAATAAGGAAATATGGGTGTTTGGCATTATAATCTCCTACTTTTAACTGAGGTGGGCTTATTATACCTTCTGTTCAGGCTAAAATCAGAGGTTCCCTGAACTCCCAGGACTCCCTCTGTTCTCCTTATTTTGTGTTTTTGCCTGAATGCTGATTGTCCTTGTCGGGTTATGTAGGTCTGAAAGGTTAATTATTCATTTAGTGCACACTTTACAGAATCTTTCCCCAACAATTAGGTGGTTACTTGTAAACCTGTCAACTTTGAAGAATGTCATCTTATGTCAAAAAAAAAATTCAGCTCATGCACGTATTGTATATAATAGTATACAATATATACTACATATTATTATTTTATTATTATTATTATTATTATTATTATCATTATTCGTATTGAGTAACTGCTTATGTTTAGTTTTATATTGATTGACTGGCTGTCCGGGGCCTTAAACTCCTGTTAGTGAGAACGAGTCCCACTAAAACCCCCCTTTTTTGGAAGCAGTAAAAACATTCATTAAACACTTTTTGACTTATGACATTCACAACGTCAAACATTGCCCACTTTCACCTATCCTTTTGCTGTCATTACAGTGGATTCACTTCCTATTTGGAGAGATCCGTCTCAAAATTTAACAAGTTCCATTCCGCCGCCCCCGCCCCCCCCCCCCCCCCCCGCCCCCGCCACCCCCCCCCCCCCCAAACCGCAAATGAAAGCAAAAAAAAACATTAACGACAATCTTGTTTTT
>JAABNY020000039.1:16672653-16684954 GCA_015164015.2 Brevimyrus niger
CTGTCATTGACATGGTTTACCCTCCTGTGTGGAAAAGCCCCTCTAAAAATTTTAAAATTTCCCTACCCCCGCCCCCCCCCCCCCCCCACAATGTCCGCAGTTAATCCCGTTAAGACAATAAAGTGTGAATAAACATGAATAAAGTGTCACAGCTGCCCTTTTTTGGATATCACGTTATGGCGCTCCTTCAGTTTTGAGGCAATCTGCCCTAGGATTGAAGCACTTTTAGCTCCTCCCCCTGCACCCTGAAATATACGAGAACAGCAGGAGGCAGCGTCCTTGTTCCACTTCCTCCCTTTTATTCCTTGTCTGGAGAAGTGGCAATGGGATGAGGAAGAGAAGGGTCATGACCTCACAGACAGTCCTGTTTATACACATCCGCTCAGATGAATCATTCTCCCCAAAACTCCAACCTGACTCTACAAGACTCTACAAGACCTTTGACGGTCTCCTGTGGTATCTGGCACCAAGACATCAGCAGCAGATCCTTTAAGTCCTGTAAGCTGTCAGGTGGAGCCTCCATGGATCAGACTTGTCTGTCCAGCACGTCCCACAGATGCTCGATCAGATTGAGATCTGGGGTATTTAAAGGTCAAGTCAACACCTTCAACTCTGTTTCATGTCCCTCAAACCATTCCTGAAGAATTTTCAGTGTGGCAAAGGCATGTCATCCTGCTGAAAGTGACAAGTGTCATGAAGAAATGTACTTAGTTGGCAAACACGTTTAGGTAAGTGTTACGTGTCAAAGTAATACCCACATAAATGCCCCAAGGCTGATTGACGTGCCTGGGGAGGCCGTTACCATGGGGATTAGCCATTACTTTGGTCTCCTCTCCCCTAAATACTATTTGTGAATTATCTTTTTTTCATTAAATTATT
Organism: Brevimyrus niger; assembly: GCA_015164015.2. Classification (NCBI taxonomy): domain Eukaryota; kingdom Metazoa; phylum Chordata; class Actinopteri; order Osteoglossiformes; family Mormyridae; genus Brevimyrus; species Brevimyrus niger. Next base: position 16,673,533 of record JAABNY020000039.1, read on the forward strand.
TCATAATAGTGAATAACAGCACATCCTTGATTTTTTTATATTGTAATACGGTTCCTGGTACTTAACTTCTAAAAATGTGTAATGCAAATGCATTAATCCATTTTGCCCATATAGTGTATAAGAGTTCAAAATAGCAAAAAAAGAAAGAAAAACTACTGGGTGGACAGTATTAAGATTTTGCACAACTTTATGACAAAAATAGGTAAGTTTTATAGAATTTCTTTATGAAAGTCCATGACATGACCAGCAGGGCTCTGGGTGAGTTGGAGAGGAACTCCCCTTTGTTCCTTGTCAAAGTCACTAAGATCCTTACACTTACCCATTTTCCTCCTTCCAACACATCAACTTCAAGAACTAACTGTTCAGTTGCCTAATATATAATGGCACCCCGGACAATACCAAGTTATTTACTTCACCTGTCAGTGATTTTAATGTTCTGGCTGAACAATGTCTATGGGTAATACTTCAATGTGCCCAGTAGGACACTGCAGACTGACATCACTAATGGCTTGCATCACCCTACTGCTTTCCTCACCATCTCCCCTCCTTTTTTCACTTTTAGGGATTGATGAAAACAGTGATGCATACCCTGAAATCATAAAACCGCCCGTGCTTGTTTCCGTTCCTACCAAATTCAATTAGAGTTTATTCAAACGTGTTTCCCCAAACATTCAGCAAATTTCGAAAGCATTGAACAAAATCATCAAAATATTTGTGCTAGAGTAGCTTGACGCCATTACTAGGCAATTAGACATTACAACACACCACATAAGAAACCAGACATTTTATTCCAAGTAATATCATCAGTAATGACAGAAAAAAAAAATCACAGCTAGGCCTTGTTTCGTTTATACTATGCTCAGGGAACCAAGGAGGTCACTAAACAGTTTTTGAAAGGAATCAGTAGCAGTCAAGCCAGGAAATTGCATAAAGGAAGCATTTATCAATGAGATATTGAATGATAAATGTACACTCTCCATTCAGGTAGCTGCTCATCCATTTGCACACCACAGCATAGAATACTAGCCTTCTCTACCAAACAGCGGAATTCAGAGAACACACACTTGACACCCAATCGATGAGCAGTAGACTCAAAACTCTTCTGAAATCTTCCAAAAATGTCCTCAATCGGCATTCGCAATACACTCAGCAACAAACCAAAGGGCTTCCTTATGGTCCCATAACCATGAACTCCTCCAGAGGTGTAAAATGACGCCAGGAGGATGACAATGAAAGTGAAGCAGCGCTTCAAAAAGCAGCGGGTGATGCACCTACCGTGCTCCTCGAAGACGTTGCAGTGCTGCAGTCCCAGCCGCGGCTCCTTCTTCGCCCCTTTGATGAAGGGCAGCGGCGGCAGGCTCGATTTCCTCTGGTCGCCAGCGCTCTTCCCTGGCTGCTGCCCCATAAAGGCAGTATGCTGGCCACGGATGGGTCACACGCACCGCGATACGGGCCGGGACCCCGATACGGGCCAGGGCTGATGCCTAGCAACAGGACCGCCCCCACACGCCGTCCGTCGTTTCGCCGTTAGAGCGCATGAGAGCTTAAGATCGCATCCTATACTTAACCCTGACTAAGATTTGTGCTGCCCAGATGCGACAACAGACAGAGTGTAAGGTCAGTACTTACACCACGTTTACATCATATATTAAATCTCCTAGTGTGTCTATGATATGGCCTTATTTAAGTCATTAGAAAAAAAAGACAATCAAAAATGGTCTCCAAAACTGCAGCGTTTCAGGAGGTAGAAGGCACTGATATACACCAAAAGGCACTTAGTCAAGTATCTTCCAAAAATCATCTGTATATTTTTTGGCCGGATTTGAAGTTTTCATTATATTAACATAAAATAATCAAGAACCATACAAAAGCAAGCATGGAAATAATATTTACCTATGCATACAGAGCACACTGAGCTGATGAGGATGTGTTTGAAAGTGACATTCCCCAGGGCTAAAGAAAGGCACTGTTTGGGCACATTATGTGGAAACAAATCACTGTAATAATAACTTAAATCAGTAGTGTAAGCAGTTACGCAAAGTTCACTACAATAAAGCGGTTTAAAGGACTAACTATAGCTATGCCTTTAGTTTTCACCACTGAACATCCAGGGTTCTATTAAAGATGTACTCACAGTAAAAATCCTGTCTATTTGGAAGGAAAGGATAAAGATTCTTGATTATAATAACGCTTGAAATATTTTCTTTCATGGAAGCAGTAAATACATAATTATAAACCTATGCTCTTCTGATAAGCAAATAAATATCCAGTCGATCTCTTATAGTAAGCGTACACACTTACGTTAACTTTATAAAAAGATCATTCACATACACGTGTGCGTTCTGGAGTCACAGTACCGTTCCTCGAAGTGGTTTTGACCCAGCAGTATCGGATCCTCCAACCTCGTACTCAACCCAAAACGATCATTTCGTTACCATCTACCATCTAGCTTCCAGAAATTCACGACGGTGTCCGCTCGTCTTTCCCGTGAAATCCTGGGTTTAGGCTCATTTCTGACGAGCATTATGAAAGCCATCATACCGCGTAGTACACAAGGCGCACCTACACTGGCGTGCACAAACCTGCGCTACCAGCTTGCTTAACTCGCCGATCAAGTAAAGATAAACGCAATCTACCACCTGAAAAGCTGATCCAAGTGTGTCCGAGCGTGGGCTGTAAAGTCACTCTAAGCATAGTTCATTTAGATAGCTGACAACAACATCAGAGAAATCCTGCCCTCTGCGTGGATAAAGCATATAGGTACCTGTGCACCTCGCCCACTTCAGACGCTGCATTATAGCTAGGTAAGGACTACGTGTAAAGAGGCATACTCCTCAACTGCTTCCCTCCAAAAAAACGGCAAAGACTCTTCTACCAAGACAAAATCGGTGTCTGTAACACGGGGACAAGACGCGATTTTCGTCTGAAAAAAGTTTAAAGAATCAAGAAGAATCCAGTGTTTCAGACCCAAACGTGCAGGGCCTGAGGATTTGGAGTCAGCTCCACCCCCTCGAGCACTTGTGATTCTCTTCAGATGTCTTATGTGGCCAGTCCTCCCGTATTCCGCATTACCTGGACCTGCAGCGCTCTTCCGAGATTGTGCAACTGCGTATCTCTTTATCTGCTGTCTAACTTTGCATCAGAAAGTTGTGCCACTTCTTGTGAATGGGCCGATGGACAGATCGCACGTGTCTTTTTTTCGTTGTTCATTTCTAAACCTTTAAAAGTAAAGGCACCGGAGGCTCGTTTGACTCGCAGGGCTGCGAACCACCATGTTCCCGTCGAATAAACATCAGGCAGCGTGACGTCCGACGTCAGCCAACGCGTTTGGCGCATGCGCCGAACAAACATCGTCACGTGGATTTGTGTGACAGCCGACAGTAGCGCTCGGCACCCAAAGATTTTTTAAATATTACAAGGATCGATTTGAGTAGGAGTCTTAAGAAATAGTAAATTATTTATTGTATTCTTATTTATCTATCTATCTATCTATTTATCTATCTATCTATCTATCTATCTATCTATCTATCATCTATTATTTATTCATATTTATTTATTTTTGTTACTGGCTGTATATGTGGTGTAATATTTATGATGAATTGTTATGTATTGCTATGTATGTAGATAATATAAAGTATAAAATAGAAAATAATTTATCTCTGGTATTGTTTGTTGTAATGTATTTTTTTCTGACGTATTTAAATTATTCGCAATAAAAAAAGGGTAGCGCTCGGCTTTTAAGAATGCTTTATTCTGATTATATATAAGGAGAACATAAACAAATTTACGATATGTTTTGCAGAAATTTGGCATACACAGCCTAAATCAGTCTACTGAATGGGTATATTTTAAAAGTTTCAGTCATGGATAAAATATTAAGCGTGAACCCAATTTTTTTTTTAATGAACACCATAGTTTCAATAACTTAATAGTATAAATAAAATGATTTAAATAAAGCAATGTCGTTGTGAAGAGTAATTATGACTATTATCTGAGTTTAATATGCACTTACAGAATCTTTAGCACCCTAAATAACTGGATCAACCCACTTCAAATTTTGTGCCTCACCGAAGCGACAACTCGACGAAGTACTCATTCACGGGTAACTAGCCCCACCTCGTGGACAGAATCTTAACTAATGCTGATACCATGGCAAATGCGCTAAGCCAGTGGTCCCCTTCTCATGACCCAGGTTATTCATGGGTAACAACAACAACAATAATAATAATAAACATCATAATGCAGGTGCTTTGAAGTCTTAATGCCTTTGATCACATAAACTTTAATTGCATTCATTTTGATACCTCAAGTGAATAATAGTATGAGCTGTAGTAAAGATTATCATGCAGACAACAAAATCTTTTATAATATTAATAGATCAATAAAAAATATCGACACCTCTATTAATCTTTTCTCGTCTTAAAATCTGGTATGCAGGGCTCTATGTTGTCTGGTCTGCAGAGCTCTAGGTGGTCTGGTTTGATCTGCAGGGCTCTACGTGGTCTGGTCTGGTCTGCAGGGCTCTAGGTGGTCTGGTTTGCAGGGCTCTAGGTGGTCTGGTTTGCAGGGCTTTAGGTGGTCTGGTCTGGTCTGCAGGGCTCTAGGTGGTCTGGTCTGATCTGCAGGGTTCTAGGTGGTCAGGTCTGGTCTGCAGGGTTCTAGGTGGTCTGTTCTGTTCTGCAGGGTTCTAGGTGGTCAGGTCTGGTCTTCAGGACTCTAGGTGGTCTGGTCTGGTCTGCAGGGTTCTAGGTGGCCAGGTCTGGTCTGTAGGGCTCTAGGTGGTCTGGTCTGATCTGCGGGGTTCTAGGTGGCCAGGTTTGGTCTGTAGGGCTCTATGTGGTCTGGTCTGGTCTGCAGGGCTCTAGGTGGTCTGGTCTGATCTGCAGTGTTCTAGGTGGTCTGGTCTGATCTGCAGGGTTCTAGGTGGTCTGGTCTGATCTTCAGGGCTCTAGGTGGTCTGGTCTGATCTGCATGGTTCTAAGTGGTCAGGTCTGGTCTACAGGGCTCTAGGTGGTCTGGTCTGATCTGCAGGGTTCTAGGTGGCCTGATCTGATCTGCAGGTTTCTAGGTGGTCTGGTCTGCAGGGCTCTAGGTGGTCTAGTCTGATCTGCAGGGTTCTATGTGGTCTGATCTGATCTGCAGGGTTCTAGGTGGTCTGGTCTTGTCTGCAGGGTTCTAGGTGGCCTGATCTGATCTGCAGGTTTCTAGGTGGTCTGGTCTGCAGGGCTCTAGGTGGTCTAGTCTGATCTGCAGGGTTCTATGTGGTCTGATCTGATCTGCAGGGTTCTAGGTGGTCTGGTCGGCAGGGTTCTAGGTGGTCTGGTCTGCAGGGTTCTAGGTAGTCTGGTCTGGTCTGCAGGGTTGTAGGTGGTCTGGTCTGGTCTGCAGGGCTCTAGGTGGTCTGGTCTGGTCTCGTCTTCTTCTTTTTGCCACTTTATTTACATTGTTTTTCTTTCTGGTGTCACCCAGCGGTGTCGCAAGAGCATAGACACCCTGACAGATTCAAGGGGCCCAGCACTCTACTGGGGCCCTTGAATACATAAAATGATACGATTATATAATGTAATGGGGGCGTCGCAGTGCCCTCCTGCCCGAGACAAAATGAAATTAGCTGGTAGCTTTCGCGCCCCTCAGAAGTTGGCACCATACATCGCATACTGGTTCTGTGCTAGCACTACAGGGAGCCAGAGTACTTCCATGGGCACAAGCAAGCCAGTTTTACTTTGTGTAGGACAGTGCCTCACTCTGGCTGCCTATAGGACTGACTGGCCCTGTGCCCATCCAGTCTAGGACTGGCCTAGTTAAACATGGCAATGCCTATAACATTTTTCAAACACACTGGCTGTCTAATCTAGTGAAATTTGTCATAATAAGTAAACACTTAAATGTTGTTATGATTGATATATTCTTTATGCACATAAAAATGACATTATGCAGCATAATTTAGGGTGGTACAAAATTAAAATAAATTTATTCTTAAAAATAAAATGTTTGCTTAGAGTAACTCTCTGTTACTATAATTCATAGATATTTCATTTGGCTGTGTGGTGCATATCTCTTTACCACTGTGTGAACTTCAACTTTTTTCCATGCATCTCTGGAAATGAACTTTGTAGCCGATTGCTATGCAAATTTGAATACATTTTAGCAATGTTTCTACAAATGTGTACATTCATTTATGTTAAAGCTATATTACTTGCACAGATACACAAAAATACATATGTGTTTACCACAAACTCATTTATTTTTCTTTTATTCATAATACAAGGTGAAAATACAGTTATTTACATCTGCATACATAGTATTCGTAATATATATAATACCAAAGTTTTGTAATAAAGTTTTACATACATGTACAGGAATAAAGTGACTATTCAGTATTTGTGGAAGTAAAGCAAGTTTAAAATTATATTTACACTGTCTATATATTTTTTTATTTACATTTATCTGAAATTTCCTATTCATCTTCGCAAACAGCGATGTAATAACACAGAGTGTACACAAGGGGCATACAATTCCCTGTTTATGGAATCCCTTATGTTACCCCACCAGGGGTCGTCATTTTTCACTCAATGTCAGCAAGTCGTTGCTCTCACTAAATACGTAACCACCTTTATCACTTAATAATCGCTTTCCAAAAACCTATGAAGCTCTCTGAAATTCATAACTATTTCAGACTTTAAGAACGCTTGGGATATTGGCACCAAGGTTAATCGATGCTATAATCAATAAAAATAGTTTGCATGCAAACGAAGGGCAGTTCAATAATAATTCTCAGAAATGCATGGTCTGGTAAACCACAATTGTCTCATGCGTTGGGAAGTAACAAATAGATTTTGCAGTGACCGTTAATTGTTGTCGTCCAAATAAGAACCATGCTGCAATTACTTTGCATGAATAATGCTAAAATGATGTTCTTGTGAGGTTTTTGGTAAGGAGGTATATAAAGATTATATAAGGATTACAGTCAAAATTCTAAACATACTGACAAAACAACAGGCTGCATATCATCCATAATGACACACTGATATCAGTAGTCACTTAGCACTGGGGGACAGGAGTAGTCTGTTCCTGGTAAGTCATACATTATTTATCCATTGTAGTAAATTCTGAAAATGTGTAGTGCATTCCATTAATCCCCAAAATGCAACCTAACTTGACATATTCTGGTTCATCAAATGACTCCTGCTGAACTGTTATTTTAAAATGGAAAAAAACAACCTCTGGTTGTCAGGACCTAAAAAAAACAGTTACTGTGAACATATGACAGACATATCAGAGATATAGAAAGACACAGCAAAGCGCTTTATGTTTTGTTTCTGCAGCAGTCTGCACACTGTAAGGGGCTGCACTCTGCCCTCACAGTACCATTGTGGGAATGTGGTGAACCAGGGAGGCTGGGTGAGGAACGGGGGCCATCTGGGGGGGCGGTGGCGAGTGAGCCTGTAAGGCCACCACGGAGGCTGCCCCCGTGGGCCGGTGCCTGGCGCTCTTCTGGTGTGCCCGCAGCCCCGCCAGCTGCGAGTAGGCGCTCTGGCACACGTGGCATTTGTACGGGCGCTCGCCGGTGTGCAGACGCACGTGGTTGCGGAGGGTGGAGGACTGGCTGAAGCGCCGGTTGCAGAAGCGGCAGACGAAGGGCTTGTCCAGCGTGTGGATGCGCATGTGCGAGCGCAGGTTGCTGCGGGAGTTGAAGCCCCGGTGGCAGATGACGCAGCGCATGCGGCTGGCCGTCGACGAGGAGGACGAGGAGGACGAGGAGGACGAGGACGAGGAGCCGTCAGACAGGTGGAAATCATCTGTTAGAGGGAGGAAAGAACCAGGGAACTTTAGTGCATTATTGGACGTCACAAATCCTACTGAACCTGAACACATAAGGCTTCTCTGAAAGACAAAAGATTTTTATATATCAACAGATTGTAACTGTTGGCCTTACAGTCTGTAGAATAAAGACACTCTTCTGTATGTACTGTATTGGACTGTATTGCACTGTATTATACCACACACCATAGGTTCACAGACCAAGGGCTTTGACTTGATAGTGATCTTCCTCTTTAAACAAACTCTGCCTAGAGTGACATCTGAAAGAGCTGAGAGGTAACGGCCTCATGCACTAATGAAGTCTATTGTCCTGTGAACAGCCGTGATAATGATCAGTCCAGCCAAGGCCCTTATCTCCTCCCCACCCTTTTGCTCGTGGCAACTTCAAGCAAAGTTCCTCACCAGCCTTGTTTTTCTTCTGCTGCTCGTCCTCCATACCAGGGACACCAGGAATCCCCAAGAAGGTATTGTGAGAGTTTCCATACCACACCAGAAGCTCCTGATCAGGGGGGATGGTCTGTGAAAACAAAACAAACATTGTGAACTTAAGCAGTACAAAATAAGTGTCATTTTAAAATGACAAATATGTTAGCGATACAAGTGTTTGGGGTGTTGTGGAAATCAGGATCACCTCCACAGCCTTGTAAAAGATGCTGCTGCCGATTTGCACTACTTCGAGGTTCTGCTCTTGCTCATTACGGGCGCACTTAATGTATGTCATCCAGCTGCGATGGTCCTCCTGGCTGGCATCGATGAAGTAGCGCACAGTGCCGTCCTCGTTAAACACCTGCGAACATTAGGGTGTACTTTATTCATAACGACAGATCCAGCACCAAGTACCGAGGCTGCGCAAGTCCATATATCCGGTAATAAGTTACGAGGCAAAGTCATTTTTACGTCCTGAAAAATCGAATTTGGTTTATGGTTTGTCTTGAATACGCTGCAGCTTACCTCCCACATTAAATTATTGTTCTTGAAGAGGTCCACGTGCTCTGGTGTGATAACTCTGCCGGTAAACGGTCCCATTTCTGTGCCAGCCTTGATCCATGTTTTGGAGAAAATCCCGAGACCCTCTCCTGGAATAGAGCTCTGAGCGATGATTACTTCACTCGGCAGCACCAGACTCGACAGCTTCTGAACTTCTGCAGAAAGAACAGGGTATCAGAGAAGTACAGAATTCACGCAAAGCATCGCCAAACCCACAGCAACAGGCGATGACGCATAACAGAAAGAAAACGTTTTGAGGTTAGTGCACAACCACGCAAGCAACTTTTGCATGCAGTTGCTACGCATTTGCGTATGTAGCCAAAATTATGATACCAATTAGAACATTCATATATAAAAATACTCAGTGCAATTTATATTTTTACCTCAACATTTTTTTCATAATGATTGGGTTGTACACCAATACTGATGTGAAATTTTCTATGAAAATTTTTAAACATTCTAAAACTGATAATACGGTTGGCCTACAAAATTGTTTTATTGTAGCACTATTTCAGAATAGTAACAGGGAAGTGACTGTGATCCGTTTAGATAGGCTGCGAAATATTTTTTCCATCAGATAATGAGATTATATGGATAAGGTTAAACATTGTTCAAGGGACTGAGTGCTCGGAATACATTTTCTTTTTTTCAAGCAGCGAAGGAAAAACTTTTTATGGTTATTTAATGTTAAAATCAAAGGAATTATATCTGAGACGGGAAAATGGGGCCAAGATCGGGGTTAAATGGTCCCTCTATTACGTGGCATCCAACAATTCGCCATGCCTTAGATGTGATATACATTCTTTAAACTCGACTGGAAAGAAATGGCTAATTCCAAATTCATTATCCCTTTAAGAACTTTGTAGCAATAAATTTAGTCTGAATGAAATGAGGACTTGTTTAAAAGGAGAAGGAATTTCTCTAACAAAAATGGAAAGGCGATTAGATGGTTGACATGGTGTGAATGGCAATAGAATTAGCCTTCACGGTGTATTAGCGGAGGAACAGCAATCTTTTAAGGAGAGAGAAAGGGAAAAGTGCAGGCGCGCCATAGCTGCCAAAGCAGGGGAAAAGAAACTGTCCGGAGATTGATGAATGGGGCATAAAACCTGGGACATCTTAAAGAAAGAGGACTTTTCATTCTCTATAGTGCTCGGTTTAAGTGGAAAACTTTCTCAGGTCAAGCACAACGTTAACCAAATGAATTTAATTCCCTTCTTCTTTAAGTCAGCAACAGTTACACGCCTAACAAGCTTCTAAATGCGGGGTATCAATGTGCTAAATGGGTTAATACGCTAAATGGGTGGAAATAAAGGAGAAAGTGGGAAAATACTGGAGAACAGTAATGGGAAAGTCACGGGGACCTTGGGAAGAATTTCCCAACAGTGAGTACCGTGTACGTTTTTACTTTTAAATCCATTCTGTCTGTCAGTGGGAGCCAGAGAAAGTTTATTGAAGTTTTATACCTTGTCCATTATAAGAACGATTTTTATTCGAATGTTGTTTATAGCCCAATTCACGTCGGTAACCTGGCAGTACAAATTATTGTGAGTAAATTAACGACGAAAAAGACGATGCGTTTACCATAAGAGGTCAAAACGATAAGATTAAGCAGAAACCCAAATGTACCTGAGCAGCGTCTTACATATGCTGTATAACATTTCACCACGCATATGAGCCAAAGTTCGATTACATCAGATTATGAACAGTAAATACAGATAGTATAATTAAATATTCCATGTTTGACATTCAATGCATCAACACACTTACTAGGCTCCGATATCATATACCCCACACAAAAAAATAAAGGCAAAAACAATCAAACAATCATTTATCAAATACGATTCTTCCGTTGTTCGACTCACCTCCTGAGAAAGACTGTGCCAGAACTTCTGCGGTAAACGCTGTCTTGGGACTGATGTTGCTGGTCTTCTCTTCAAAAAGGTGTTCCCCGAGCACGTTTCTCCATCGACCGTAGAGAAAGCTGTGGAGGATGTCGGATGTAATGATTTCAGACAATGACAGACTCTGCTGTTTAAATCCAGACTTCAATACCAAAGCCTCTGCTGGCAAAACCGAGCCCATGTCAGTAGTCTAAGTAAAATTTAAAAGGAACAAAATAAGGTGTTAAACCCGACTTATTTTGTTTATAGCAATGTAGTATACTAAACTAAAGATGAAAAGCTAGATATTCTCTAAGTAATGTAATCTTTATATATGTATATATATATATATATGTATATATATATAGATATATATATATATATATTTATATATTTATATATGGTGCCAAATAGTATTCCTCTTTGGCGTACGGCTTGGTTGAGATGCTCTGTCTCAGTTCCCTTTATATGCCGCTGGTTTGACCCTCTCTAATTAGTTATTAATGACCCACCCCTTATGTTCTATAGACTTGTTCTACCAGAAAAAAAGAGCCAAGCCTTTATTGAGTGGCCACTCCTTTGGGGAACGGAGGGGGTGTTGGGCTGTAGGGGGACCGGGGGGGGGGGGGGGGGGTCCAAGATACAAAAACCCCCTTCCCGCAAAAAAAACAAGCCCCCCCCCCCCAACGCCCCCCCCATTGGGGCTCTTCCCCCCCTGGCTGCCCCAACAA